>CM066219.1:20110393-20710393 GCA_033675125.1 Athetis lepigone
GAAATGTCACGGCCGCCATCTTGGATTCTCAAATTGACCTCATTTTTGACCTAAGCACCCCGAAAAACCATGGAAACGACACCCATAATGCATATTGACAGAAAGATTACGACCGCCATCTTGGATTCTCAAATTGGCCTCATTTTTGACCTTAGCACCCCAAAAAACCACGTCAAATCGACGATCGAACTAATGAGAAAAAAAATTCTCACTAGTTCGACGACCAAACTAATGAATCGAACAAAGTTCGACGGTAGAACAAATGAGAAAAAAAATTCTCACTAGTTCGACGATCGAACTAGTGAGAAAAAAAATTCTCACTAGTTCGACGATCGAACTAATGAATCGAACTAGTGAGAATAAATCGAATTAACAATACTACAAAAAGACATTTAAAACTGACACCCTCCCCGGCGGGGGATCGAACCCCGGTCTCCCGCGTGACAGGCGGGGATACTTACCACTATACTACCGAGGATAGTGCTGAAAAACCCAAATACAGGTCTGACTTGCTTCTTTTGGAGCACAAGAAATATATTTTTTCAGAATCAACTACCTACCTCTACTCAATTTTAATATACAAAAGATCTGTGATGCACTACACATTTTAAGTAATTATTGTGTGTTCACTTGATTAAATGGGTATATTTTGGTTATTTTTATGTTTTTCTGTGACCTCGCGAATAGTCGCGAATGCAGAGCCCTCATCGGAATATCGGGACATCGCGAAACGAATAAGCAAGCCGCATCCCCAAGAAGTGTAACAGTTGCACGCTAGATAGTGCAACAACAACCCGCTTGGACAAACCTGTACCTTCTACCCAGGGTGTATGGTTAAAAATTAAAAAGCTAGCATTGTTTTATGGATGCGAAAAGAGTGTACTACGTGAGCTCGACAAATGGATGGGCGTTTAACGCTTGTGTGACAAAACTGTACAACGACTCACTATAGTTCGAATGCACGCTAGTGCGACACACTGAAGATCGACATCATGCAAGTGTGACAAACGATTTCGCGACAGTAGATCGACACTACGGTAGTGCGACACTACGGTAGTACAACAGTACTCTGATTCGACAGTACGTTGGTGTAGTATTACAGTAGTTTGACACTGCCCAAGTGATTATGCTAAGTGAAACGATTATGCGACACTGCCGTCTGTAAATATAAAAAAGCATTATCTTCATCTAAATAAATAAAAATGGATCGCCAAAATGTGTAGCTGTAGTAGTCATTGTAGTTGTAGTAAAAAAATCACACTATGTGTGTGTTCGGAAAATATTAGGTAAATATATATTAGGTAATATAGGCGCTGTCACTTATCGCCTGACACAGGTCCTCACCAGACATGGTCAGTTCGGAAGGTTAATGTGTCGGATTCTGGCGTAAGCGACGCCTGAGTTAGCGCCAGGCCACACGGTGCGTTGCGGCTCCGGCGCGGCGCCTGAGCGGCGCCGCAACGGTTTCCTACATATAATATTGGATGGTATGCCACACGGTACGTCCGGCGCCGCTGCGGCGCCGCACCTCAGGCTCACCGGACTACGGCGCGAGGCAGACGAGGCGGGGAGGGGTGCAAGCAGTGCGGTGCCGCAGCGGCGCCGCAGCGGCGCCGCTCAGTTCATGGGGATGGCAGTACTGAGCTTGTTGCGGTGCCGCAGCGGCGCGCAGCGGCGCCGTACGGCGTAGTGCGGCACCGTACGGCGCCGCACTGCTCGTGTGGCCGCCAGTGCGGTGCGGAGTAATGCGGTACGGCGCGTTGCCGCACCGTGTGGCCTGGCACTGACAGGGTGGGGGTATGCCCGTTTCAACGGACCACCGCCGTGTCCTTGCAGACGCGATCGGCGGGGCTGACCTCTCACGCCCTGTGCTGGTTTAGGCCATGCTCCGGGGCCAGGCGGCAGCATCCAGCCTCACGCCGCGGACAGTGACCCAGGCGTAGGCGTCGAAAGTCGAAAGTCGACTACGGGCCGCCGCGCGCCGTAGGCGCGGAACTGCGGACGGCGACCGATGGGTAGCTCGACGCCCGATAACGACCGGGCCTGTGTCGATGGCGCGTTTGCTCGACGCGCGACTTAAAGCGCAGTCAACACGTGACGGAGCCCTCCGGCACGTGCCGGGGTTGCGGAATGATTCTAATCGTTACAATAATAAAAAGCAACCGAAGGAACATGACAGGGTTTTAGTCAGTAAAAGTCCGACACATATTCGAATAGTAAATAAATATGTATTCGAATATTCGAATATTACCAAAAAAAATATCAGTTTAAAGTCTATATTGATAGAACTTGAAAATTGTTGAAGTTGGCAACACTGCTTGACTCGACGCCATTTTGTCACTTACAGAACACGTTGTTATATTTGTATAAAGTGGTGCATCGTCTTTTTTGAAGTGATTTTATATACTTTTATTTTGTTTTTATTACGAGTATTAAGGAGAGAGAATGACCTTAAAATTTATTTAAGAATTTTATAATAATGTAAATCTGATTTTTTTCTGAATTAATATTGACGAATTTGATTTTTTTGTGACATGTGATAGTTTTTCTTTTTATTATTAACGAGCGAGAGAGAGATGTTTATTTTGTTCTTATTATTAACAGAAGAGTTAAATTTGTTTAAAAATGTTATTATAATGATTTATAATTGATGAATCTGATTTTTCAGTGTATATTATGAAAATAATACTGTAACGTTTTTACGACACATTTACGTATGAACGTGATACTTTTTGTTTTATTATTGACAAGAGAGAAAGACATTTATTCGGTTTTTATTATTACCGAGAGATTTTTAAATTTATTTAATTATACTTTTATACTAATATTATAAAGAGGCAAAATTTGTAAGTTTGTAAGTTTGTAGGTTTGTAAGTTTGTATGTAGGGGGTAATCTCTGGAACTACTGGTCCGATTTGAAAAATTCTTTCAGTGTTAGATATCCCATTTATCTAGGAATGCTATAGGCTATATACCATCACGCTACGACCCACGGAAGCGGAGCAGTAATGAAAAATGCGGTTGAAACCGCAGGGGACAGCTAGTAAAAAATAGAATTGTTTTGCTTAACATTTTCATGTTGATTTGTTTTAAAATTTTGTTGAATAAGGAAATAATTATTGTGCTAGGTTTACTTATCTGCATAAAAATAAAGTTACCAAAGCAATAAACGCTGATATTCTGTGTTTTTTTTTTTAAATATTTTTTTTTTTTTTTTGGTGAGTGGGAAATCAAAAAAAAACCCACTCATGTTCCTTCGATTGCCCTTTATGTTCCAGGGTCACGGTAACTATTATAAACATTCCGCAACCCCGGCAGGCGTTGGCCCTATTGGGCCCCTTCCTGTGCTGACTCCTTCTCTTTGAGGCGCGCGTGGATTTTTTTAAATATTCGAATAAAATTCGAATAGCACTGAAAAAATATTCGAATATTCGAAAATTAAAATTATCGAATTTTTGATCTTCAGTGTGTCGCACTAGCGTGCATTCGAACTATGGTGAGTCGCTGTACAGTTTTGTCGCACAAGCGTTAAACGCCCATCCATTTGTCGAGCTCACGTAGTACACTCATGCGAAAATGAAGTAGAGATGGCACAGGTTGTCTAGCTTAAGAATAGTGTAAAACTGTGGAAATTATGAGTTAAAGCGTGAATTAATTAATAAATTTTCAAGCTTAAAAATAAACTTAGAAAACTTAAATAGTTTAAACTTTTTATTAAATAAAGAGCAGAAAACCGGCCATGTACAAACTGATTACTAAGCAAACTGTAATATAAGTATGCCGGTGAAAACTGTCGTCGCGGTTAGTTGTAACAAAGGTTCATATAGACATCCATCATAAGGATTCTGTTTTCCTTTTATGAAAGAGAAACCAAAAATGAAAATTCCAAATTCATGTGTTTATTTACTAATCTTTTCATGTGTTAATTTTTTTTTATCACGAAACATTTCAAAGTTCTTCCCGGCAGGGAACAGCCAAAAGAACAATGACCTTTGCCCACTTGCCTTCGATTAATGTTCCACTCCTGCGGGTCACAGCGTGAAGATATCTAACTACATCTATATAAGATAGCTATATTGTCTGCGTGGATGTTAAACTTAATCCACTATTTATACCTACTCTTTACTAAGAACACAACACACCCTTCAATTTCAAGTTTCTAGGACCAGTAGTTTGGGTTGTGCGTATAGTATCAACAATCAGTCAGTCAGTGTACCATTTTGTGTATATAGATAGTGCACGCACATCTTAACAACACTGTTCAGCTTTTATAGAAGCAGCGGGCAATAGGAGAAACTTCCTGAACCTATAACATCTAAATAGATGTTATAGGTTCAGGAATAAATAAATATTTATTTATCTATATCTGAAATTAAATTAAATTGGTTTGAGGCGGCTGGGGATAAGGATTTCTGGAAGGAGTTGGGGGAGGCCTTTGCCCAGCAGTGGGACAGCAAAGGCTAGGGAAAAAAAAACTATATTTGAAAATTCCATAATTTCTCTACTATAGTATACATGTATTATACATATAAAACTACATCTTATTTCACTACATTATCTATTAAAAAACCGCAACAAAATGATACATAGGTACAGACAGACAGCGGTAAGAAAAACTTTGTTTTCACTACATAGTATTGATTCATGAAATCACGCCTGAATCAGTAACAAAAAATTCCCTGTCAGTACTAAACTTAACACAGCTAAACGAGTCAGTAAAAATATGTCACAAAAGGAATGTATGGAAAGTAAGAGGTGTATTGCGATGCAGTGGGTGGCAGTCGACCTTGCCGCCCACGTGCAGGCATCATCTTAGCAGTTCATTGATATCTCTAGCTGGGCGGATTATGAAATTAACACTATTCCTTATAAGGCGGCGGGTTGCAAAACTACGTGTCATTTCTTTTGGCTTGCGAGGTGTTCGGCAGCTGAGTTTTGACCACTCCGGTCAAAACAGCATTTAATTATCCCTACTAATATTATAAATGAGAAAGTAACTCTGTCTGTCTGTCTCTTCTTCACGCCTAAACCACAGAACAGATTTGAATGAAATTTAGTACAGATATAGTCTAGGACCCGAAAAAGGTCATAGGATAGTTTTCATCCTAGAAATCCCCCGGGAACTTTATTTCGACAATAACAGATGATACACAATAAGCTTAAAATAAGTGTCGTGCGAAACGCCCCCCTAACCTTTCAACGACCAAGCGACAGCCGGCTGTCGCGCTGCTATTGCCTTTTTATTTAGTCTCGAATCACATGTGTTCGAAGGATTTTTGTCTATTTTGACCAGAGCGGACGAAAATCAGCGACCGAAACGACTACGAAGCCTTTCTTTTATTACATGCGCTTGTTTGATGAGTAGGTGTATCCAGGTAATTTTAAAAAGTTAAGGTAGACTTATTTAAGAAAATGCCTCTCTATGCATGCAGTTGTATTTCTTACTAAAAATAAAAGACTGTTTTCTTTGAGTAAAATTGTCTAACTTAACGTTTAAAGTACACACATCAAAAGTGTCTAGGGATATTTTAATTAAACCTAAATAACTAAAATTCTATTAACTTTTTGTTAAGACACCTACACTTTAAAATAAACCTTGTTTAATTGCCTATCTAATCTGATAATAAACTTTTAGATAAAGTTAAATTAAAAAAAAAACTTAGAAGAAGAGGAAAAACTCAACAAAATTTCAATTTAACTTTATTTTTGAAATTTCAAAACCTAAACAACAAAACAATTTTTTTTTATAAAAATTGTTGAAAACTTAAAATTAATAATTCGTGGATCCACCTAAGACTCTCCTGACACATCTGGAGCGGTTCTGCATACTCAAAACAAGGGTGTCAATATCCTGTTGTGGAGTACTGTCCCAAATCCTGCTAAGATGCAAGAAAAGCTGGTTTTGATGCACAATATCAACAGGGTAATTCCTACGAGCTCATCTCTGAAGCATATTCCAGGCATGCTCAATAGGATTTAAGTCAGGGGATTGTGCAGGCCGGTCTAAAGCTTGGATAACATGCTGTTGTAGCCAACTTGTAACGATACGCGCCGTATGTGGACGGGCATTGTCGTGCATTAGCTGGAAATTTTGTCCCATTTGCTGTTTGTGGGGCAAGATTACAGGCTCTAGCACCTCATCTGGGTATTTTCGAGCAGTCATATTGCCTTGTATCCAAACGAGGTCCGTTCTACCGCCGAGACGAATTCCTGCCCAAACCATAATCGTGCCACCTTAATATGCATGAACTTGCTGTGGGTGCTGCAGTCGATTCCAACGTCCAGGTTTTCTCCAAACGCGTACTCTTCGCGAATCAGGATGAAATCCAAACCTAGATTCATCAGTGAAAAGCACAAGTGACCATTGAGAATGGTTCCAGTTTTCGTGTGCAATAGCCCATTGTAATCTTCTTCCTCGATTACCTCTCCTTAGTGCTGATACCCAAAATGGCCTACGAGCACGTAGATTGACTTCATGCAGTCGCCTTCTCAAAGTTTGACTGCTTACCAGCAAACCATACTCTCTCTGTAGCCTTTGAACCAATTGCATCGCTGCTGCATTTAGTTGACTTCGTGCAGCATTTACTATGAATCGGTCCTGTACATGTGTTGTAATGCGTTGAGGTCCTCGGTGCCGTTCCACCACTTCCTCCGTGACACGATAACATGACCAAAGCCTGGATATAACGCTCTGACTGGTCTTCATGGCTTCAGAAACGGCAATTATGGGACAGTATTCCACAACAGGATATTGACACCCTTGTTTTGAGTATGCAGAACCGCTGCAGATGTGTCAGGAGAGTCTTAGGTGGATCCACGGAATATTAATTTTAAGTTTTCAAGAATTTTTATAAAAAAAATTGTTGTTTTGTTTAAGTTTTGATGTTTCAAAAATAAAGTTAAGATTGAAATTTTGTTTGAGTTTTTCCTCTTCTTCTAAGTTTTTTTTTAAATTTAACTTTATCTAAAAGTTTATTATCAGATTAAATAGTCTATTAAACAAGGTTTATTTTAATGTGTACATGTTTTAACAAAAAGTTAATAGAATTTTAGTAATTTAGGTTTAATTGAAATATCCCTAGACACTTTTGATGTGTGTAGTTTTCATCCTGTATCATTTTTCAGTTTATAAAATGATAAACTGAATATGAGTGTGTTTGATAGCTTGTCACTAATCACCAAATAATTAATAAAATATGGAACCGACAGTGCGTGAATCTGACCCTCAGGCTGTTCTTTTATTAGCATACAACCGTGATTTTGGTACTGGGTTTAGTGGGCTTCCAAATTCAAATATGACATAGCGTAACAAACCGTTTGGATACCTTCAGAAGTTTTATTCTTTAAAGCTCTATATCATTTTCGCCCAACAACGGGACAGCCGAGACAGGACATTGTTTATAATACCTACTTTATTTTATTTTGTTTCGTTGAACACCTTTGAACATAATTTTAAAGTAATGGGGCATTTCAATTGAAGCACGCACCGCAAGATGGCAGTGTAGTCAAGTTAATAAGAATATTACTTGCTCATGATCAAACATTTTAAAATTAAGCTGTGAATACTACGCCTTTTAGCAACATAGCAATTGTTGAGGATATTGCTCCAAACTAAAACAAAATCTGTTGAGAACTTGTGAACTATTATTCGTCTGTAATCTACTAAACGAGGCAATGATGCGATAATTATAGAAGTTATAATGCAAGGAATTGGGCCGGATAATAACGCACCAGTTGTTAAGCACAATCTGGCAACGCAGAACCCATGCACAATATTGAGAGGTAGATACCCACTTAGAGTGTAAGATGTAGCCAATCAGCTCGGCTCCTTGCGAGATTGTCACCGACACTAAATAATAATAATATGATTTTAACATGGCTTATTTTTGTTCACAGGAAATTTACCCGAATCCGTCATTCATTCATGACAGAAACGAAGTGTTCGATGTTATACCTGGAAAACTAGGTAAGTAATACTGTACTAGCCAATGATGTTATAAGTAGAAAAGTGTAGATAGGTTATATGCAGTCAAAAAGTGGCACATCAAAAGTTTGCCAATTGGCAAACATGATACTAAGTATCGCGTTGACATTTGACGTTTATCTCTTTTTCACTCGCACTACTTCAATCATGTCATCCTACTTTGACGTGTAATGTATGTGTGCGTTAGTGAGCCGTTTTTGAAGATAGAATTTCGTTTGGGTAACCTATCTACACTTTTTTACTTATAACATCATTGATACTAGCTATCAAATAAAGCTACGCGCCATGTGTCAACTAATTTGAATTGTTTACCTAACCTATCCTAAAAATTTATACTTACTATACCTGCCGATGCTGCTACCAGCGATTTCATTGTACTTGACAGAAGTGTTAGTTTCTCGGAGATATTAAAATTTTGATCAAAAAATTAATTATTAATCATGATCATGAAGCTTCAGTGTTTGTTTATTATTAGCCTGGCAATCTTTTCACCTAGTATTTTTTTTTACCATAAGAGAAAGAAAAAATATGTGTTGTGGCATTATCTTGCAAGGAAGGTGCACCTAACTTGTGAACTAAAAAAATCTGCACCACTGTGTGGCTAGGGCTACAGCACACTATAAATCTATATCAACTTTGTTAAAAGCTGATTATAGGTACGGTCAGCATCAAAAGTCGCTGAACACTTTCAGATTTTCAAAATCACTGTATACTATTATCATCTATTTAATGTGTTATGTTTAATGTTTTATGTATTTTTAATGATGTTCATTCAATACTGGCGCCTATCTTGTTGAGCGATTTATAGATGATAATAGTATACAGTGTTTTGAAAATCTGAATGTGTTCAGCGACTTTTGATGCTGACTGTACCTAGTAATAAATTAATATTAGACTGTAAGTCTTGTACCTATATTGACAGTTTTTAGATTTATGGTCAACAAAACTTAAGCTCAAAGCGATTGCAAATATAAACTATGGCTATTGATAATTTATTAGGCTTCTATGCAAATTATTGATCCACACATGTAGCTATTCCACACAAAGCTGAAAGCTAGCGTAAAATAGATAAAAACAACTTGATTCCATTGCAGGGTTGCTAACTTTTTTGAAGAGTGATAGAGTATTTTAATTACAGAGAAGGTAAATAAAGAAAAGCTTTTGGTAATTTAAACAAAATCAACGCATTATTATCTAGTAATAATTTCAAATTTCTAGGCCCACCCTTCCTGAAAAACGGGTGTTTCCCGGAATTCACCGATTTTTTTACACATTATGTGTGAAGCTTCTGTCACATGTTCTAAAAAACTAAATAATTGAAAATAGCCATAAATGGTTGCTCTACTTAACACTGCATCGATTTTTTTTCGAATTGATTAGAATATTTTATGGTTCTATCTTTTATAGTTTAGGCAGCGTACGCAAAATAAGTAACTTTTCTGGTTGATTTTTTACACCTTGTGTCCGAAAACCCCAAATATCTTACGGAAACCTATTTTTCTCCAAAATAAAATAAGTATAGCATATGTTACTCGTGGATAATATAGCTTTCGTGTGGTCGTTTTGAGCCTATTCATTACAACCAAACAAACAAACATACAAAGTTTTCCTCTTTATAATGTTAATGTAGATGTAGATAGTGTAGATATGTGTATTTATATACATAATTTATATAGATAAGTATGTTTATCAGAAGTCTGGTTACAAAAGTACAAGCTCTGCTTAGTTTGAGATCAGAGCATGTGTGAGTTGAATTGATATTTATTTATTTTTAACCGACTTCAACAAGGAGGAGGTTCTCAATTCAGTGGGTTATTTACACGCTTTTATAAGTTCGGGCTGTATGTATGTATGTAACGGAATTTAACGGAATCTTTGAGCTGAATTTTCAGCCTGTTCTAGACGTTTGATTAACTTAAAACTTTGCATGCGTTTCAAGAACCGATGACAATGCAATAATTCGTTAAAATTATTTCATTATCTTGATTAGGACCGTTAGGATTAATTGATTTCGTTAGGGATCCTCTGCATGAGAGTAAAAAAATCTAGCAAAAAACGCTCTTACAGTTACCCGAACTAAAAAATAGAAAATAAATAAGAGTTAAAAAACAAAAAAACACGTTTTTATAGCCTACTGAACTAAAAAGTAGAAAATAATTTATCTTGACAAAAAAATCAACAAATTCATAGCAACAAATTATAACCACAAACAAAATCGTTAAGTTCAGAGTGAAAAGCGTGGGGTGCTTGATGTATTTTTAATGTTACAATCATTCTAAGGGCAACTATATCTATGAGGGGTTATGAAAATATAGTAAAATGCACCCCACGATTTATTTTTATTTTTAACCCGTCCGTCGTCGGATAAAATTTCCCAGAAATAAAAATCCCACATCCATCCCCGTACACTCCACGTCAGTAGTGCTAGAGGGAGGTATGGTGGGCGGTAAGCCATGGAAACAACGAGAAGTTTGGATATTGTTTTGGTTTGTTCCCGTTGTCCCCGTACGCCGTGTCCCCCTCCTACAGGGACAACGGTACTTCAATAAAATATTTGAATAGTTCCCGTTGTCCCCGTATGCCATATCCCCGTCACGGGGACAGCGGGACGTGATTAAATTTATTTCCCGTTGTCCATAACGTACATTCGGCTAACGTATAAACTAAACTAAACTAAACTTAAAATTCACAGTAATTTTTAATTTACTCCGGATTCTGACGTATTTGGGGACTACAAAAGAAAACAGTACAATTCTTAATTTCTTTTATCAGGAACGCCGATGAAACATAAAGGAATTACTCTGGTATTATAGTATATAACCTAACCTAACGTACCAACTTTGATTATATAACGTTGTACTTAAGGTTGTACTAGATTGATTTCACAATAATAATTCAAGCCCAATGGTCGATTTTTAGTTTTTGGTCGAAATTTAATTTAAATCAAAACTCTCAACCCTGTCCCTATAATGAATATTTAATTGGTGCATTAAACATATTTATCTACTTATTTAAGCTTAGCAGAAATGACGTGTGAGCCGTACTTTACTGACTATGCACTGTAGTTTTGTTAGTCATTTGAAAATCCTACATTTAAAAAAACCTTGTTGTTCCCCGCGATTTCACCCGCGTTATGTCAGATTTTTGGTTACTACTCCGCTCGAATTTTACTCGAAACCACGTTTTATGTCACGTCCTACTGAAACAGGAAAAAAAAAAGAAGATAAAATAAATATATAATATGTACCTATTCTATGTCCGTCCGCTGGTCCTAAGCTACCTCCCCACCAATTTTCAGCCAAATCGGTTCTTCTGCCGTTCTTGAGTTATAAAATGTGTATCTAACAGTTATTTTTAATCCTATTTACATGTTTCATCCGTTTTAAAAACGAATTATTCAATTATTAAAATATATTGTAGAAAATCAAAATAGTTGCAATATAGGTAAACCATAGGTAAATGCCATTTGAACCTTTTTTTCAAACATGTCGGTTGTCGGGCAGGGGTTACAACCCCACAAACTTTGATTAACTTTAAACTAACCCCTCTTTGACATATAAGTATCTAAAAAAATAAATTTGCGTCCTCTGACAAATAAAACCCCAGATATAACTTTCAAAGACTATATAAGTAGTTTACTAAGGTACTTTAAAATCACTGAGGTCCAATGACAATAAAGCCTCTTGACTGCTCATACGGGCGACTCAGGCTCACGACACATAAATGAAATTGCACTTATGCTAGATGAAACTATAAGTGACCGTTTTAGTATTGACCAGTTATTGGAACTCTCCGCACGCGATTATTTCGATAACTTTTTTAAACAATTCTGCTAAATATCAAATTAATTGTGAGTTCTTGGTTAATTAGATGGTGTGGGAAGTCGTCTAGAACATCTAGCTATAAAAAGGATGGCATAACTTGTCATCGGTAATTAAATAATTAGTATAATTTAATATATTATGAATAATTGCAGGGCTCAAGCTAAACTGGTTGTTTACGTTTAAGGCACACAAAACGTACACCGCGTTGATGTCTTTTTGAAAAGTCCCTTTCTCTCACTAGGTATTGTCAATAAGTATGTCCCTTTCCATCTGTAGGTATAGATACAAAGGGACAGACGCATTGCTATAGTGTTGTGACAACTTAGAAACAAAGTCTTTATAATCTTGACGATAAAAATTACGATGTTCCCTAACTGTAAAAAAGTAACATTACTTAATGTTTATATTTTAGATTTTCTGTAACTCTATCACCTTTGGTATACCTGCATTGATGAATAAAAATATTTGTATTTGCAATAAATAGAGTTAGAATATAGCGACCATAATAATGATTTCAATTAAAGAAAATGTACCTACCATCCAACAGAATTGAAACAAGAGTCAATTGAAAGATCTAGCTACTAGAATAGAGAACTTTTTATAATAAGTATATTGTTTCGTTATCGGATCATATGAGAAACATATACATCCTGCTAAATAATGTTTGGCTAGTTAGAGTGCGGATTCAGTCACAACTTGTCCGTTCCCGTATTTATTACAATTATATTTTAGACCGCGATTTGGCTGATGGACATGCTATTGCTTGTTGGTAGATACTGCATGCACCTGCCTTACAGACAATTGCACTATTGGAAGTTGTGCGCACATTATCAAGGGCGGATCCAGGGGGGGGGTCATGGGGGTCATGACCCCCCCCTGAGCCGAGTCCAGGACCTAGGTGGACCAAATATTAAGTATGTTTTAATAAATTTTTTTGCCACAATATAGGTTTTATGTAAGTTCCTTCAATATTATTATTAGATAGATACTCCAGTTTATGTTGTTTCAAGGCGCTGTAAGTAGGTATTCGCGGCCGTGCATTGTTTTAATAGAAATAAGGTCGAAAATATTTTGGTATGTTCGCATTAATGTAAGTCATTACGCAGTTTTAATTGAATATTAAAAAAAATACAGTTCTGTGTTTTAAAATTTTTAGATATGTCTTTAGTTTAATAAATTTTCTTTGTTATAGATATAAAAAATATGATGATTATCGCTGAAAAAAATTAGAATTTCGAAACGATAACTTTTTTCTTGGCCTTTTTGAACATTTTTTTTTTCGTAGTACTAGACCATATTTGTAAATTGTTTTTATTTAAGTCTTTTCTTTATACCTTTGATTATACACTGTATTTTTTTCTGGCTTGTGGTATGTGTAGATACGGCTAACTTTGCGACGGAAATCTAGACTTTTACCAGGTGCTCGCTATGGGCAGCGCCTTCGGCTGTGAATGGTGAAGTGGCAGCAGCGTCAGGACATATCGCAGTCTATTTCTGACCTTATTTTAAATTAGATATTGATTGAGATATGTTTATATCAGAAACAACAGCGGAAAAAGTATTTCTCTACTTTACGAAAAATCAAATCGTGTCAAAAAAGAAACCGGACTAGCCAGTGCTGGATTAAGTTAGTGCGAGGCCTGTGGCAAATTTGAGCACTGGGCCCTTTGACAGAAGGAGCTATGGAGAGGGCGTGTCAGACTTTTACTGACTAAAACCCACCCATGCTCCTTCGGTTGCCCTTTATGGTAACTATGGGCCACGATAACATTAGATCTATTCCGCAACCGCACGTGCTGCCTGCTCTTTAAGGCGCGCGTGGAACTTTATGCGCGGTGGGACACGAGCCTGGTCAGGCGGCGAGCTACCCATCGCTCGTCGTCCGCAGTCCCACGCCTACGGTGGCCGGTAGTCGTCTTGCGACTCTCGACGCCTACGCCTGGGTCCCTGTCTGGGGCGCGAGGCTTGCCGCTGCTTCACTCGCGCCGCCACGTCCTTCTCCAGCATGACTGCTTCGCAGAAGGAGGCGACGTCTTCCCATTCAGTCTCGCCCCGGAGCATGGTCTGAAACCGCGCCGGGCGCGAAAAGTCACCCCCGCCGATCGCCTCTGCAAGGACATGGACCACAAAAGCGCGGCACACCTCCAACGTTTGCTCCATCGTGTCCTTCAGGCGATCGTTGCTGCAGTGGTGACACCCAGGCGTCGCTTCCGCTCGAATCTGACACAGGAACCTGGCAAACTGACCGTGTCCGGTGAGGACCTGTGTCAGGCGATACGTGAGAGCGCCGTGATGTGTCTCCAGCCACTCCTCAAGGGTCTTACCGCCGCTATTACGGCGTGCCCAGCCCTGGGTTGCGACAGCCGCAGTCTCCATTTCGCACTGACCAAGAAAATGGTTGATAAATACTTTAGAGACTCTGCATCGCCAATTTCAATGGTTAAGAAAAAGTTTACAGAGTTTTGTTGCACCAGTGACGAAGTTGAGATAGTTCAGCAGCAATTTATCGATATTCGTTGCTCATTAAAAGCTTTTTTCAAAAAAAACATAACCGACTTCAATAAATAAAAAAAATTAAAAATATTTCGGGTGTCGGTCGGTGGCTTCTCTTCTGCCGGTCGATTTGTGCTGCCACCGACTTCCAAAACATTTTTTTTAATTTTTTTAAGTCGGTTATCTTTTTATTGTAAAAAGCTTGTTAGTTTTTAGTTAGAGTCCCAATGTCTGTCTATGTTTTAGAGAAACGTTCAAAATAAAACTACTTATAATCTTATAAAATGAAAACGGCTTCATGCGCGCAACGTCACGGGATATCCATTAGTATTATATATTAAAACCTTTACCAGAATGTAACAAACACTTTGCTGAAAACCGCATCAAAATCGGCTCAGCCAAACGCGAGATAATCGCGGACAAACATACAATCATACCTACAGGTCGAACTGAGGTCCTACTTTTTTTTAAATCGGTTAAAAATTAAATAATAATTTCTGGACTTGACCACGGCTGTGTGACCCCCCCCTGGCGCCGAAGCTGGATCCGCCCTTGCACATTATATCTAATGTATGGTATATGGGGTTAGGGTGACATAATGATTTCATCGCACTAGCACAAATGCATAATAGTATTTAACCTTTCAACGACCAACCGACAGCCGGCTGTCGGGCTGCTATAATTGTCTTGCTTTTGTGTCTCGAATCACGTGTATTCGAAGGTTTAATAGATGAATACGCAATATAAAAGTCTAAGCTTAACTTAAGCCCTCTCATTTTTTACAAAAAAGAAAAACCTAAACTTCGATACATCCGGAACACCTATACTAAATTGATTCATTTTAAAAATCAATAATTGTCTCATCGAGAAGGATCGTCCAACCTAGGCGCAAAATATTACGATTATTTAAGCTTGATTTAATTTTAGCATTGATTTGAATAAAGTAAAATTTACTGTGTTACGTAAGTATTTTATTTGCACCCAGTTAACTCCCAACCAGTATAGTTAAAAAAAATAGAATTAACAGACATCGTTATGTTCGATTTTATCGATATTAGGTATTGTTGCAAAACTGACTTGTGCATCACTATGTTTGGAACATTCGTCCTTACATTGTTGCATCGGCCAATCACAACCGC
This sequence comes from Athetis lepigone, assembly GCA_033675125.1. Lineage (NCBI taxonomy): Eukaryota > Metazoa > Arthropoda > Insecta > Lepidoptera > Noctuidae > Athetis > Athetis lepigone. The sequence goes on from CM066219.1 coordinate 20,125,834, forward strand.
TGATTTTTCTTCATCCCCCGACCCGCAGTGGTGAGTCGTGTGCCTAGGCGAAATGGGTCTATCAGCTCTCAAGTGGTTTAATTCTCTTTGCTGAGGTCTCTTTGATGTTCGCCTACTTATGAGCGAACGGAAACGTTCAATTTACAATGACAATCCAGATCTGGCGCAGTGCAATTTATTTAACTAATATTATATTTTTATGTAACAAGTAGGTATTCAAAGAGTTGTTTTGTTCTTTCTACAGGGCAAAAAGTAGACCGTTAATTACTATTAGGGATTAATTAACACCTAAGGACAGACGATATGAATGAAGTATAAGCTGTATGATAAAAAAAATTGGCCAAGCGGGTGTCAGGCCACATGTAGAATAGGGTTCTGTTAATAATTATTGTATCGAGATTTAGCATTATCAGCGTTTCTCAAGTTAGGCCTCTTATAACTCCTGAACTAACAAAGTTGTCTAAGCCGATATACTTAGTTTTCGTTTAAAGTTCGTCATATGGACTTTTTTCAGTTTGAGTCAGCCATGTCATGTCTTCAGTAAAATAACAGTTACAGCTCGTTAAGCGAACATACTAACTGGATCTGCTAGAGGTCAAACAATCTTCGCGTCGCATAGGTATACCATTGACACCGAAAATTACCTTCCGTTTGTATTTCAAAAATTGCAGTTCACAATCAAGGTCTGTTTCGCGATGATTATTAATAAGTTAGTAAGACACAAACTCTGTTTGCTAAATCTCCCACGGCCAATGTTGTGGCTTGGTCACGCGTAAGCTCTCCAACTAGCTTTGATTTTCAACTTACTGGGTCCATCCGTACTTGAGAAAATCAATGATGACATGCGGACAGACAGACAAGTGAGTGATCTTTTCTTTATCTACCTTTAATGTACGGAACCATAAAAATTATGACATGTGATTCTTTTCCATCATCTTTATTTATCCAAAGGGACCTATTTTTTTAAAGTCGGATAAAATTAAGGATAAAATACTAAAACCTCCTAAATGTAACAAATATTTATCTGAAAACCGCATCAAAATCTGTTCAGACATACATGCAGACAGAAGTCGAAATCGGCTAAAAATGCATTAAGTAAGTCTATTTATCGATGTTCTTTGTCAATTGTCCCCATTCCTACGTAACAGGAGCGGCGGGAATTCATTGCAACCGGCAGACGGGTTTCATCCCGCGCTCCGAATGGTTGCGCGAGATGAAATCTGTCGGTACAAAAACTCATAACACAGATTACTAAATAGTTACTACGTAAATTTCAAAAAGAGGAGATTTAATTATTATTCAGACTTCTTAATGATTTGTGCGGTGTGAATACGATGATGCTGAAAAAGAAACATAATTTACATCATCTTCGTCTTCTTCATCAACAGAATGTTGCTATCAGCTGCAAAGAATTAAGAATAAGTCGGTTAGGAAATATTTTTGGAAAGCCATACCAACCACATTTTTGAATCACATCAGTGCTGACAGCAAGCTAGACCAGACTATTTTAATGCCTGGATAAATAAAAGGCGGATATGAATGTCACATCTGCTGCGCGATCTGCATTTACACAAACATTTTATTTTATTTCTTATTCATTTATTTATTCATTCATTTATTTTGTTGAGGGGTATAATGGAGAACTGGGTGAGAAGTTCCTTATCCTAAATTGAAGAGAGAGAATCCTTGAACCAAACGTGCGTTGTGCCTGGTGGGCTGCTAACTGACAGTTGTTATAGTTGTTGTGTATTGTATAGCGCGATATGCGAATGACGTGCCAAACTATGATTGTGCGGTGTAAGATGTTAGTTGTAATGTGGTGTTCACGTGTAATTTGATAGATAGGTACTGGATTTACGCAAGAGTATCGTTTTCTAAATCAAAGTCATGATCTACAGCTCAGCCCAACGATACCCTCCTCGGGTGTTGGTTGAGGCTTTGACGATTATGTCGTTGGCTCTAATGATAATCCCATATGCTAACCACCTTTCGAGCCAAGTCTAATGGCGAGATGAATAGACATTACTAAGCACTGACTTTGGCTTAGCACTAAACCTCTCACTGTTACAGAACTGCCAAACGTCAAGAGCACGATAGAGACAGGAACATAGGTAAGCCAAAGTCAGTGCTTAGTAACGTCTGTTTATCTCGCCATAAATATTTGCATTGCTTATCTTTCACGAGTTGCTCGTCAGGGAATAAAATTGAATTTAGTATGGTTCTATAGGTCTTTGTTCATAACAAGAAGAGTCTGGACTTTATCAACCATTCTTAAGGGGCGCCGTTATAACATTCCAGCTCAGGAGCACGGTACTGCCAATGATGTTATAAGTAAAAAAGTGTGATAGGTTATACGCAGTCAAAAAGTGGCACATTAAAAGTTTGCCAATTGGCAAACATGATACTGAGTACCGCATTGACATTTGACGTTTATCTCTTTTTCACTCGCACTACTACAATCATGTCATCCTACTTTGACGTGTAATGTATGTGTGCGTTAGTGTGCCGTTTTTGAAGATAGAATTTCGTTTGGGTAACCTATCTACACTTTTTTACTTATAACATCATTGAGTACTGCGAAGTATAAAATACACGTCGCTTTGGGGGAAGAAAGTACGTGATGAAATCGGGAAGTTAATAATTACACAACAAACACCGTAGTTCATTCTCACGGCCTACTTGCGTTGGTGCATGCTCTGAATGGCTATACAATCTAGACTGTGATTTAGCAAACGGTATTCATTTATTGGGTCACCAGGAACATGATACAATGCAATTTTATTGATGTGTTTTAGATAATATTGAGATTTTTTACTAAGCGATTAGTTTGCTGTGCGACTTTTTTATTTTTATTACCTTTTCTGAACTAAATGGTCAATACAAACATTTCTAATTCATATTTTTTTACTACGGTATGTTGTATTGTTTTTGATTTCAGGAGATAAATGGATGGTGTCCTGCCTTGGCGTCCTCTACCTCACAAAAGGTCTCTTCTACCGAGTTGTTCCTGCAGATCAAAGGGTTGACGAAGCTTATGCTGGCGTATTCAGGTATTTAGTAGGTGATATTTTGCTCACGGTGCCTTTAGGAAAGAGGCTTCAAGTAGTTTTTCATCTCTACAATTGCCAACGTATTCTTTGCGAGTACTAACTAGCTGCAGTGGTCATAAGCAGTACTGTCTCTTCCATAAGGGCGCGGGGGCCCGAGCCCAGGATCTCCATACTAACAAGGGCGCCGAAGAGCGGCTGTTATCGTTTACAGTTATTTGTTTAATTAAACAATGTTTTTTGTGATATTTTATTTTACCAATAAAGTAATTTTCTTACTTTTCGGCAGGGCCTCATCCTTGTATAGTTGTATGCCCTAGGGCACCTGAATGGGCTAAGACGGTTCTGACCATGAGGTTAAGAATGACATTTCCATCTCACTTTAGCTTCACATTTCTTAACCAAATCCATTACGTATTCTCAGGTTTCGGCTATGGTGGTGTGGACAATGGCTAGAAGTGCTCGTGGACGACCGCTTGCCAACTGTGAATGGCAAGCTGGCTTTCCTCCAGAGCAACCACACAGAACAGATGTGGCCAGCACTACTAGAAAAGGCTTACGCAAAGTGAGTGTATGTTATATTAAAGTTAAGTATAAGCGAAATCGTTAATAATCATTTGGAAAACCGATGCTTTTATTCTAAGCCCTATATTATGGTCTTTCGATAAATTATTTAAGGTTAATTAGTCCAGACAAGTCAAATAAAAGAAAAGGTTAGCAATATCTTCCGAAATAATATAATAATCGTTTCTAAACGAAACGCGTTCGATGTCTCGTTTCATTTGTTCTGTCAGATTGTCAGCCATTCAAAGTGTCAGGGTGTCAGGTCAGTCAACTCTAAGGTCAGAAATTCAGAATCATCAATCAGTTCTGTCATCATAATTGATCGAAATTCAAACTGAAAAAGTCTTAGTGAAATAACGTCGTGGCGACGCGACGTTACAATTTTGAAGCACGGAATGATATAAAGTGCAGTACACCGTACTTATGTAACGGGCGTATTCTCAGACTACCCACTGACTCAGAATCGGAATATTAATTATATCACTAAAGTTAAATTAAATAAGGTACTTGAATCTTTTATTAAAAACCGTTTCTCGAGTGAATGCTAAAAACCCTATCTAATTTGATAATCAGCTGATGCAAAACTAATACTTTAATAATAGGTAGGTAGTAATAGTTTTAAAAACTAATGTAGTCTTTGCTACTATTGTAAGGCAGAGAATGGTAAAATAAACAAAATTAACTAAATACCGTAAAAACTAACATCAGCCAATATTAACCAGTAAAACTTGTTATTATTAGAAAATAATCGCAGGAATTAGCTAATGACCATGTATAATTCGCTTCAATCAATTTAACTCGTACCGTAACACATTTCATCACACAGAAGCAGTAACAGTTTGTTATATCACTGATTGAAAGCATCCAAATGTAGATTCATAAAATAATGAATATAACACCAAAAGAAGGTTTACTATAATCAATATAATGTCTCAAGTTTAGAGACTAAAGTTACAAAATGATGATTAGAGACAGGTACACATAGTACAATGTAATTAGGTACTAACATTCATAAATTTAATGCCCAAAATAAGAACCCTAAAGGGATAATTAGTGGCAGTGGAATTGTGAATGTTGAGAATATTTAAAATTGGCTGAAAAGACCAGACATACATAATTTTAATATTAGAAACTAATGTAAGAACTAAATGACTTTTAGACAAAGTAATAAAATATTTTTTTTAAATTTCTTGTTTTTCAGATTACATGGGTCCTATGAAGCTCTTAAGTATGGGAGCTTGCTCGATGGGCTTGCAGACCTCACAGGGGGCATTACAGAGTCGTTGCAGATGGCAGAACTGGCTGATGCCGAAACTCTGAAGAACTTATTAAAGAACACAAGCCTTGTTACCGCACATCACGTGGCTGCTGTAAGTTTTATCATCAAAGAAGTAAATATATGAGTGAACTTAGCCAATCCCACCAATAAACCCACAGCAAAGGTAATCAACTACTTACTTAGCAGGCGTATTGTGTGCAAATGCGAATGCTATTATGCAATTTGTTTGTGCACATGTTATGGCTATAAACTTAAAATTACTCTTCACATGAACCTGTTTAACTTCGTAAAACAATAAATCTTTTAGAAGCTAATGGAGGGAGCTGTTAATTCTCAATCTATATAATTACAAAACTAATTAAGTATTAATTTACATTTTCAGGCACCTGAAGACAAAATCCCTGAGCTACAAACAGAAATGAACTACGTTGTGTTGAATGTGGAACAGGTAAACAAACATTTCAGTATTTTTTAAATATATCTTACATTAAATTCTTCAAAATTTCTCTTATGTGTCTGTTAGGAGTAAGAATCAGAACCTCATTGTAGATCTGGTTCTTGTAGTACCTAAAAACAAAACCATATAAATTGCTCATGATCACTTACAGTTAAGTTGACTACAGAGGAGTCAAGCAAAGAACTGTCATGGTTCAAAGTGTGAATAAAGAAATCTTTTTTTATAGAAGTATAAACATTAAAATAAAAAATACTTAATGAAATTTATAAAATACTAGCTGTCCCCCGTGGTTTCACTCGCGTTATATCAGATTTTTGGTTGCTACTCTGCTCGAATTTTCCTCGAAAGCACGTTTTATGTCACGTCCTACGGAAACAGGTTAAAAACAAAAAAGAAGATAAAAAGTATTCTATGTCCGTCCCCTGGCCCTAAGCTACCTTCCCACCAATTTACAGCCAAATCGGTTCTGCCGTTCTTGCGTTATAAAATGTGTAACTAACACGATTTTATTTTATATACCTATATAGATAGATTATTTATAGATTATTTTTTTCCTACACTTGTGTGACAATGCCAAGACAAGTTGTTTAAAAGGAATGTGACTTTTTCATTTCAATTCATATTATGTACGTCAGTGATGTCAAAGATTAACTTCTTGGACATCACTGACGGTTATTCGTAAAACTTTGTCAATTATTTAACTGGTGGACAGAAGCCAGAAAGTCTGACCAGTCTAACCAAGAGGTATTGTGTCATAACTGATAACTTGACTGATAGGCATTATACTCTGAAACACTGGTATCCAGCCGAATCCAATTAGTTGGAAGCCGACCACGATATAGTTGTGTACTAGGGAGATGATGATGAATGAAGTTTTTAAAATTTGTTTAATTTTCCTCACAACTTTGTTTAAAAAAAGTCGTATGAAATGCGTGACCATTTTACGGCACTTTGGCTCTAGCTAAAACCCAGCCTCGACCGTAACCCTTAATGAAAAATTTAAAAAAAAACGTGCGAGTATTAATATCATAATAAACCTTGAATGAAGCAATGTAGTAAACACAGTTTGTGTCGTGTTTGCAGGTAGAAAGCACAAAAGGTCCAGTACATGTCGTGCGTCTGCGCAGACCACTCGGCATTGGAGAAGTTCCTGTACCCTACATCGTATTAAATCCCGAATCGTAAGTTTATTTCATTATTAAGTTTACTCTTTTTTAAGTATCTAAAATAACAGTAGTGTTATCTCCCCTAGACGCTTATAAGTTCTTATTTACAACCGAAATTAACTGATATCAGCTTATTACAACTAATGCAAAAGCCGCTTACCGACCCTCTTGGGGAACCGTAAAACCCTGCACTTTCTAGTTTAAAAGTGTTAGTCTCATTGCTGTCGGTTATATCTATTCAACTTGCAATCAGAGCCTGAGTGTTAATGAGTTTTAATTTGTTATCTCTGACTGCCAATCAATACCTTATTTGAAAAAGACTAATGGTGAAATAAATAAACGTTACTAAGCACTGACTTTGGCTTAGCACTATACCTAAGCAACATGGCTAAGCCAAAGTCAGTGCTTAACTGCTTAGTAACGTCTATTTATCTCGCCATAAGAAACTCTACATGCTCTATTTTTTTTATGGGTGCATAATAAAATAAAATACTCAAATAAGCTTACAATTGTTCACAGCTGGCACAGCATCCCGCAACAGGAACGCGACCGTTTTATCTCAACGCCGAAAGGTATCTGGATGCTTTTCACCGAGTTCCAACGCATTTTTACACGTATCGAAGTAGTTCACTTGGATTCGGAAACCTGTCGAGCAGAACCTTTCTTAGCTGATAAACTGAAATGGCAGATGAAGATGCACCAAGCGGGGTGGAAGAGAGGAGTCTCCGCTGGTGGATGTCGGAATTACGTGCGTAAGTATCTCTTGAGAAACTATGTTGGCCAAAGCAGTAGAAGCGGCAACCACAGCCCACTCAAAATGGCTCAGTTTGAACAGTTTTTTTTTTGGGGAGTGGGCCATCATCCAATGATTTCTCCCGTCCTGGGCGGGGCGGGAGGGCGTGTCAGACTTTTACTGACTTAAACCCACTCATGTTCCTTCGGTTGCCCTTTATGTTTCAGGGTCACGGTAACTATTATAAACATTCCGCAAACCCGGCAGGCGTTGGCCCTGTTGGGTCCCTTCTCGTGCTGACTTTTCTTTGAGGCGCTCGTGGAACACTAACGCTCCATCGACGCGGGCCTGGTCCTAGCCGGGCGGCGAGCAACCCATCGCTCGCCGTCCGCAGACCCGCGCCTACGGTGGCCGGTAGTCGTCTTGCGACACTCGACGTCTACGCCTGGGTCCCTGTCCGGGGCGAGAGGCTCGTCGTTACCTCTCGTGCGCCGCCGCTTTCTTCACCAGCATAACTGCTACGCAGAAGGAGGCGACGGCATCCCATTCAGTCTCGCCCGGAGCATGGCCCCGGAGCAGGCCATGCTCCGGGGCGGGGGGATCGCCTCTGCGAGGACACGGCGATGGCTCGCCCGTGCGGGGCACACCTCTACCGTGTGCTCGACGTGTCCTCCAAAGGGACTGATTATTGCAACCGATTCCCTCGTGAGGGACCCTCCAGTATCGATTTTAGCACTACTGGCGCACTAGGCGAGATTACTTCAGCACACCCACCCAGACTACCAATTATTAATTGGGTAGTATCCACCATTACCCAACAAATGTTAGACACAATTCCTATAAAACCTCTATTAATTTCAGCCTAATAAATTCGGTTCATTTTCAATTTGCTATAAAATTTGATTTTTAGTTGTTTTGAAATCAATAAATAGATAGCCAACCGAGTTATTATTTTAGTGACGTCATAAGTCGCCATTGCCGTACAAAATCTATTGGAGAATGGCGTTTTGACAGCTCATAAAAAGTACGTCAATTGATAATGGTGGAAACTACCGTATTGCGCCCCTTACTCCTAGCGGGTGTGGGCACCTGGGTGGTTGCTTAACCTCTCTATCCCATATATTAAAGACTCTCGGCTCAGATATGTTATATTTATATTATTCAGTTTCGTTCTATTAACATTATTTCATAGTCGTAGATTGAGCTAAATTGGTGCACATTTGTCCCTCCCTACGTACCCTCGCTCATCTTTCATAGAAACAGTGTTAACTTGAGATGATGAGATGATAAATATATGGATATAACAAATGATTCTAGAAAACTAATTCAATATTACTTTCTAAAACTTTGTAGCAACAAATTAATGACAGGTGTAACATCTTTCTTTACAGATTTTTTCCACACGAACCCTCAAATACAAATAGTATTGACTGAGCCAGACACCGTGATCATTTCTCTAAACCAACATTGTATAATGGAACCAAAAGTCATCGGCTTCAGCATATATAAAATACCTTCGCCATTAAATGAGACTGCGAAAGCACTATTTTTTAGGAAAGTGAAAAGTACCATAAATTCACAATACACGAATAGTCGGCAAGTTACTCACAGGTATGTTCATATTTAATAAACCAGGCATTAAAGAAACCTATGAAAATTCGCCGTCTAACTATGCACGATAAGCAGATCTTTAAGTTAGAATTGCTACTGATTTGTCCACTTTCCATATTATATACTATATCTATATAGTCGGCATTATATATTTATTATCCTAACTGATAAAACTGTCAATAAAAATGTACTATTATAATTTTCCAGATCTCCACTAGAAGCAAGCTCGTTCATAATAATGCCAACAACATTCGAACCACGCGATGAAGCCAACTTTACGTTAAGAATATTCTCTAACAAACCGATCAAGATGAAGGTTCTAGACAATCCACCGAAAATGACGAAGACGGCATTAGTAAAGGCACCTCCAGTTGTTGAAGTCAACAGCTTTGCGCAGTACGAAGCGGTGTTCCTACAACTAGCTGACGAGCATAAGACAATAGACCCATTTGAACTGCAAGAATTACTCGACGCGTGCCTTCCGAACGACTACATCAAGAGCTGCGCCTCGATAGACACATGTAGACAAATTGTTTTGTCCTTAGATGTATCCTTTTTAATTTAAAGTAATTTTACTTAAGAAACGTTACGGGTTAATTGATACTCAAAGAGAGCAAAACCACTTAACGACTTAAGGCGTTGACTGCGTTCCGTTGTCGTTAGTACGACAGACAGATAAGTAAAGAGCTAGGTAGCCTTCTTGGTAATCGCAGTAGTTTTATTCGCAGACATAAGTATGCCGATGTCACCTTTGGTTTCGCCAGTGAGGGGTTAAGAACACAATTTCAGAAAACTCTTAAATATTCATTTGCAAAATTACTACGAACTAGTTTCCTCATGTAACGACTAACAAAATTTATTTTTAGTATTCCTTAACACTTATGACAGAAAAAAGGCACAGGCCGCATTTCATTATCAGACTTCAAAGACCTGATGTGCAGTTTGAAACACTGGCAGCTAGTGTTCAGGACACACGCCAGGGAAAAGATGGGGGTGCTCAGAGCCGAGAGGTTTCGCGACGCGCTCCGTGACGTCGGCTTCATAGTCCCAGAGAAAGTAATGAACCTTCTTGTGCTGAGGTACATGAGGAAGGACGGTATGCTCAGATTCGGCGACTTCGTTTCGGCTGTGATGCATCTGCATCGGGCTTTTGGTAAGTTCACATTTTACCGCTTGAAACTAAATAAATATAATCATTTACGAAAAAATAACTCCAATCCAAATTATTATGATGGAATTTAAAAAGACGATGTAATCTTTTGTATATATAAAAGAAAGTCGTGTTAGTTACACATTTTATAACTTAAGAACGGCAGAACCGATTTGTCTGAAAATTGATGGGGAGGTAGCTTAGGGGGGACACCAGGGGACGGACATAGAATACTTTTTATCTTCTTTTTTTATAACCAAAAATCTGAGATAACACGGGTGAAACCGCGGGGGACAGCTAGTGTTTTATAAAAATAAATTCAGCTGCATTCTCTTTTCAGAAATTTTCCACAAAAGCAATAATCTACGATCAGAAGCTGTTCAAATGAATCTAACAGAGGTGAGACTGTTTTAAAATCTCCATAACTAATCTAGTGAAATAAGTCGCTATAAATGGACGCCACTAGTTACGGCGGAAACTTGCAATTTTTTTTGTAAATTAAATCAGCAACAGTTTTTTATGCATAAATATTATTTGATGGTCTGCTGTACTTCATATAAATATTAAGACAGTAAATGTTGAAAAATGTATATTATAAAGTTCTGTTCAATAGGTACTGTGACTAACATAATATTATTTTGTTTACAGTGGTTGAAGAATGTATTCATGTGCTAACACAAGACTACCAGTGTTTGTGGTGTTTTCCTACTTGGTAATACTCAATGTGAGCATAAGGGTCTAAGCACAGAAATCGAGGACAAAATGAAAGTGTAGTGAACAATTTTTGTATTATTTTTGGTCGAAATACATGTATTTAATGGTGGCAATTATGCCAAATACCTCTTAGTTATTACTTCGTTACAGCCGACAATTTATACATACCTACACAATGATATTATACCTAAGGAAAAAGGTGTAGATAGGTTACTTAAATGTATTTTTATCTTTAAGAACGGGACACTAACGCACTCATACATTACACGGCAAAGTAGGATGACATGATTGAAGTAGTGCGAGTGAAAAAGAGATAATCGTCTAATGTCAACGCGATACTCAGTAGGTATCATGTTGGTCAAATGGCAAACTTTTAAAGTGCCACTTTTTGACTGCATATAACCTATCTACACTTTTTTACTTATAATATCATTGTACCTACATAGATTTATGTAAGTACTTATTTTATGACGTCGAACAGAAATAACTTGCTCACTTCACGGTTGTGACATGATTTTGAGAAAAATATATAAATGTAAAAAGATTTTTGTTAGTCATACACGTATCGTGGAAGCTCTAAAACATTGTTTTGTTTAATTTATCTATATTATTTTGTTTCGACTAAATTATGTAAAAGTGTCACAACTATATTTTAGACTCTATTTTGTATGAATTTTCTCATTAGGCTGTTACTAATATTTTACTTTACTTTAGATATAATAGATATATCTAAGCTACAATAATACGTCATTTAAGTTTATCTCAACAATAAATACTCAGTGCATTTAATTGTTATTCTAGTTAAATATTAGTTTTATAAACTTTGTGCACTAAATTGTCGTTCTGTTAAGAATACAGTAGTGTAATTTGCACTACTTTTCTTCTATTTCGACATACTTTAAGATTTTTATATCAGACTTTATCTTTGACTTTGTCGACATGATCTGTACTAGATATACTTTGGAAATTAATAATTTCTAACGGTTATCGCTCATTTTTACAGTCTGGCCAGAAATGTCTTTGAAAGGTTAACTATTTTTTTGTGTTTGAATCATGCTATAAAAATGAGCGATGATCCAAAGGCGTATTTATCAAACATTATTAAATTAAACGTTATATAGTTTTTGGAAAACTTCCAAAACGTCTGCTTGTGTTCATCTTAATTGTAAAAAAAAACAGTTGGATCTTATTAAATTTTACCCGTCCACTAGCCTAAGGCCCAATAGTGGGAAATTATAGACAATAATATGTATATAATTATGGAACTAGGTATCTATAGAATCATACGCCTAAGGCCGCGTTTCCACTGAAGCGGAGCTGGGAGGAGAGGAGCGGAGAAGAGCGGTGAAAAGTGGTCAGTGTTTCCACTGAAGCGGAGCTGGGCGGAGAGGAGCGGTGAGTGGTCAGTGAGCGGAGTAGAGCGGAGTGGAGCATACTTTTGGAATCGCGCATTTTTGCACTTAGTTACACCCAATCTCTCGGAAAGACCATACGTCATGTTGTCGTTTAAAAAGAAAAAAGCAATCATTTTATATCTTTCTCTACTTGAAGACGAAGATAACGAATCAGATGAAGTAGCATTGACTGTTGCGACTTTTTTGGATTCGAAGAGAAAACATAGATTCTGAATTCGACAAAATATAAAGTACCATTCTGTGCATGGAGAATTTTCAACTTTTTTTAAGACGTGTGATGACGAAATGTTCGAAACTTCGTATAGGGTATCAAGAAAACTTTTCCATGAATTATCAGTCATCTTAAACCAATTATATACAGAAGAAGGATACTAATTGCAGGAGATCGATTTCGTAATGTAAATGACGTAACGAAGACACCTGACACACTGCGCGCGAGTCACGCACCGCCCCGCTCCGCACCGCCCCGCTGTCCTCCGCTCTGCACCCCAATGCTCGCTGTCCTCCGCACTGCACCGCCTCGATGTATAAATATCCGCTCAGCTCTGCTCCACCCCGCTCGTACTGTTTCCATTGAAGCGGAGCGGAGCTTTCAAGCATAGTCATTGGTCAATTTGTGCACCGCTAAGCTCCGCTCCGCCCAGCTCCGCGTCAGTGGAAACGCGGCCTAAACCTATTCCTTCGCCACATACCGCTATTTTTCTTTCAAGGTAACTTTCAAGCCAATAACGGCTTTGTGTGATGAAAGGCTTACTTTTACGGACACAAAGATTACTGAAACGATCTCGCTTCACTCAAAATAATAATTTAAATAATAATCTATTTTATGTTTAGTTGTAAATAATAGAATCGTAAATCCACCGAGTCGGTACTTACATTAGTGTAATTGAATCACAGAATTTGAAGCGTCATAATAAATAGCGTTGTTTGTTTTTGTATTAAGTGAAATATATTTTGGTTGTCGAATAAAATTTATTGGTTTGAAACCTACCTAGTTTGTAGTTTTATTTATTGAGTAATTGATTCAGCTTTCGCGCTAAAAATATTGAAATGTTCGTAACATGCGCAGACAATTGACGCAACCACGCCCGACGGCCAATGAAACAACGTTCCTAACGTATGCCCCATCCCACTGTTTCACCAGTCCGCATAAATCAATGATCAGTTCAAGTGATATCGGTCTAACGATACGGTCGTGTCACTGCGGGATAAAATTTTCCAATCATAAAATGGCTGTCAAGGTGCCGAGCCGAAAAGTAAAGCAAACGACACACGTTTGCCGCTCGAAATATGATTGCGCGACTCGCCAACTGATTTTCCACGTTTTCCGCTACTTCCAAAAGTGGGATACTCATCTAACTGAGGCCGAGTTGGTAAACAAAACTGCAAGGGCATGTTGTGTGTCGGAACGTATTGTCAAGGTGGTCACCAGGGAGTAGAAGGCATCTCTCAATGTTTTCCTTCAACATGTCACCCGATTATGTTAAAATATGAAAGGAAAACCAGAATTACTTTTGTTATTTAATACATTAATACCTACCGCTACGAGTAAATTTCTGTCGTCTTGCCTTTATGGAAACCCTTGCACTCCACTTCATTCGACGAGCAACGAGGTTTCAACCGGCAACATAGCAGCTAACTGCGAGTCAGTAGAAAGATGGCCTGAAGCAAAGCAAGATCGAAGATAACATTTCCGCGGAGCGTAGGACCCGCCCAACAAGTGGGAGCTGGAAAGTGTTGAATCCTCATTTTTGCGTTCATGATCAACAATCAAGTCACTCAGCGAAGAGGAAAAGACACCCGTGAACAGGAGAATACCGGTCCCAGCTGGACAGTAATAAAACTGGGCTAGCAGGCCCCTACCAAACCCGAGCCCAACACCTGCAAATTAGCATTAATTGGGTAAACAAAATAGAAAGAAAATGGAAGAAATAATAACGAAAGCAAAATAACAATGAAATGAAACTCGAAAAAACTGATTTTATTTGAAGCCCTTTCTCTATCTAGGTACCAATTGTAATTCCGACGTTTCTGATAAAACCTGAAATATTTAAATTGTAATTGTGTATTAATCTTCAAATTATATTTGTGACTTCCAAATTGATCCGTTATTTTATTCCCTCCCTCCTGAAACTAAAACTGATCAATATCACATTATTGATCAAATTGTACAGTATGAAAAATTTTTCATTGTCCTGTATTTAGAATCAAATTGGCATCAATTGGCATTGCACACTCACTCTGTGATTGGTCAAAATCTTCAATGAATTAATTTGCCAGATAATTCGTAGTTTATATTTTCAATCATGTGATATGATTTAACCTTTCAACGACCAAGCGACAGCCGGCTGTCGGGCTGCTATTGTCTTTCTATTATGTCTCGAATCACGTGTGTTCAAAGGTTTAATAGAATATCTTTAACTGCTTTAAAACTACAGGATAAAATAACAACCGTTTATTTTATTATTTCTGATTTATACCTATTTTCTACTTAGCAATAATACAAATTCTAATCTATATAATAATACTATTTACAACAAATCAACAAGCAAATCACAGAAAATACGACGAACTACATACAAAGAGTATTAGGTGTTTTTATTCACAAAAAATGAGCCGAGCTAAATTTCAAATCAAATTAGGTGAACCATAATCATTTACCCGACTACGGTGAAACTAAAAGGAAGGATTATGATTTCTTTTTTCATTAGTATCATTAGCAATATGTTTTTAATCCATGATGTCAGGGAAATGCACAAAAAATGTAGAAAGCAAGATTGCTGTTTACTTTCGGATTCTAGTGTTTTTTTTGTTTATTGATTGCTGACCTTAGCCTTTGGAACAGAATACCAAGAGCCATAATATAGCTGTGAGAGATATCTGCAAATTCCTGTCAGCACCAAAATGTTAAGTTCTTTTGTAGAGATAAACCTATCATTTACACTTGACATTTAGCTCAATGCAGTAATGTCCAATTACAGATATCCAATAATACATTACAAAAATCATTTCTTATCACCAGAGTTTTGTATAATATCCTCATCGGTGGCTTCTGTGGCAGCTTTGTGTAGTTCATATAGCTGGACTATCTGTTCGTCTGTCATGTGGTCCAACAGCTGTGGGTTTAAGGATTCACCGACTTTCTTCTTTTTCACTTGTTGTAATGGCTTCATCTGCTTCGCTAGTGTTATTGCGTAATCCTGAAATATATTCAGAAAAAGCTATTTGAATCCTTTGGAGTTTTTATAGTGTAAATGACTATGGCATGTTGATGGTATAACTAAAACAAAAACCACTTTTGAGTTTAAAGTAGTCAGTCAGAAGAGGCTAGTTGCTTGAGCCAAAACAGTATGTCTCTATGAAAAGATCAAGCAAGAAATCAATTTATGGTGCTGAATAGTTCATTTATGTCGATTTCAAAGCATAATGTAAGAAATCTAACTGGTTGTGCTTGCTAAAAGTATGTAAAAATATTTCAAAATAACCCCTCACCTAAAAAAAAAATACTGGTCAGCGAGACATTGCAAGTTATATATACCTAGTAAACATGTTGTTTCTATATTTATCAGTTTCAATGATAGCTTCAAAGGCAAATCAATTGTCCCTCTCGCTCTCATACATTGCTTCAATGAATAATGCGTGTTTTAAACAAATTAGCCCAATATTTCAATACTTATTATTGATTATGTGATGGAGTGTATATTTTAATGCACGTTTTTTTTTCAACAGTACCCCATGGATGCTGAATTTAGTTACCCTGACACCTGGTAAAGATTGCTGAGTTGCTGTTAGTGTGGTCTCTATATCTTGCTATAATTATGCCTTTCATTCATCACAATATATTTATAACAACGACTGCCTATTAATACAACACAATAATTGAGTACAATAGTAAAATAATGTGGAATAGATAGATCCAAGAATATTTCTTTCACTTATTGTTTACATAAGCTAAACAAAAAAAAAATTGTGAGTATTGTAACAAGAAAAAATAACAGTGTTTAACAGTCATTGCTGCATGTACCAGTATTGTCTTGACTTTCACAGTTCTTAACAGTATTGAATCATATTATTATTATAATAATAAAAAATCTTCATACCTATATAAAAGAATAACTGACTGACTCATCAAGGCACACTCCATATTTAGAGCTTACCTAGCCATATAAAAACTGCATGAAGTTCCTTTAATACTATGGGTATACACTAGCAGTCGGCAACAGCAACAGACCACAACTCTTCTCCTAGGGCCTCCAATTGTTTAATAAATGGCAGTAATTTCTTGTAATAAACAATAATTATTTTATGTGAGCCTAGCATTTAAAACAACTTTAATTTTTGTTATTATTTTAGCTTAATTCTTAAGCATTAATATAATTATAATAAAAGCCCGCCTACATCTCTTTTTGTCACTATATGGTCCTTGTATGCCAAAAGATTGCCAATCACTAGCAGATTTTTATTTTTTAATCTCTAGAGGTATACGCATAAATAAACTTTTAATGAAAATCAAAGCCGCTGACAACTGCTAGAAAGTTACAAAAATCAATTTCTCAAATAAAATGGTTTTATATTATTTAATTGTAAATTGCGGCAATTTTTCGGAGTGAAAAGAGAAACTTTATATCATGGTCCTATCGCCACTGCACCTATTTGTTTAGAAGGTGGCTGCTTAAGCAGCCTTCAGGCAACATAAAACAAGAAAAACCTAAGCCAAGACCCCAGATTTTAACAAACACAAATAAAAATGGATTCTGTCAAACGAAAACCTCTAATGACCGCCTGCTTGTGAATACTCCGCACCCAAAGAGTTGAGGTTCTATACTGAATTACTGTTGGATCAAAGACGGAGTTGGAGTCTTCTCCAACAATCTCATTATGAAGACACCCTGCCCACTGGGTATGCTTAACACTGTCTACCAAGCAGAGTGTATAGGCATACTTCTAGCGGGACTAGCGACAGATACCCGAGGAGTCAAGCATGCCCACATATGTATCCTTCTGACAGTGCCCCAGTAATCCAATCCCTACGCAAGAAGTGATTTACCTCAGGACTACTCCTAGAATGCCACAAGCAATAAGGCAGTAACTGCAACATTTCTCACAAAAAAGTCGCTGCTATTGTGGCAATAAACATTTGCTAATAGCTTACAAAAAACAATCTGAAGCGGTGAAACCCAGAAATACTAATGCAACGACTCAATTCCGTCTATTGAGATTAAATGTTTTTTTTTAGTTTTTATGTTTATGTAGAAAATAGGAATAAGTATTAATAATGCACACCGTCCATTCGTTGAGAAATATTTGAGCTTCCTGTGGATTGCATTTCTTGTGTCTTTTGAATTCGTCTCTTGCATAGTTATCTCCCATGATCCGGAGCTCGGGCGGTAGAGCCCGGTGCACTCGGAATATCAGCTTGTAGAGACGACGGACTCGAAATACATGTTCTGAGGATGACATAAGTTCTGCAAAATTGAAACTTAATTTTAAAATCAACAAGAAATTAACTATATAAAGAACCATATTTTTTTAAATTGTGTGTTCAATAACAAAGTGCTACATAAACACACACACACACACAAAAGAAATATCCTTTATTATTTATTTTAGTATTCTATTGTTAAAATCAAAACATTACATACATAACCTATAAATACAAAATGTTTGCCTTGTAACAGCGAAGGAGCTGGACCTTTGAGCTGGACTGGAGGACTTACTTAATAAATGGTCAAGTAGGTCTTCGATTAAATGTTTTATTCTAGTTAAATTTGTAAACCAATTAACATTCAAATACTTTCATTAGGTATTTTTTGTGAATATTTCAAAATTGATATAGTTATAGATAGATACAAAATTAAAAAAACTTGTCTATGCCAGAGCCAGTCTATGGTTCAGTTAGAAAATATTAGATGTAGAATAGAAGAGAAAGTCCTAGGCCCGTATTAATAGACGTCACTCAACTCCGAGACGCTCTCAAGTCTCTTCCTGTCCTAAAAAATAAGGCCAGCAATAAACTTGAGAGCGTCTCGGAATTGAGTGACGTCTATTAATACGGGCCCTAGAGTGGGTCGCGTGCTCGCAACGTTTTATCATAACCTGTATCATGTGTATCAACATAAACTGTTATTGAAACTATTTATTTAAATAACGATACATAGTTGTCACTTCAGAGATGGACCTTTAAGCGATAAGCAAATAATTAAGCAGGTTAAATAAATTAATCACTTATGTGCATTTATAATTTTGAGCAATTATCATTACTTGCTTTTTCTTTAAATTACAACTTGTATAAGTTTTGATAATTTTATAGACACTAATGTCTTCTAGTGGCATGAATGAATATAAACGAGCCTTTTTTTAAGTTCAGTGTCGTTTTAACGCGTCAATGGATGAAAACAAATAATATTTGATGTTTATTACGCGCGTGGTAGCTTTTTAATTTTACGTTTCTATAATTTTGTAAACATTGTTGACAAAATTATACAAATAATTGGTGTAAAAATATTATAGTAGAGGAGACGTGGAAGATCGACCTTCACCGATCTGATAACCAGATGAGACGTATTTTTTATCAAATATAATTTATAAACAAACTAGCTTTTGCCCGCGGCTTCGCTCGCGTTAAAAAGAGACAAAAAGTAGCCTATGTTACTCTCCATCCCTTCAACTATCTTCACTTAAAAAATCACGTCAATTCGTCGCTCCGTTTTGCCGTGAAAGAAAGACAAACAGACAGACAGACACACTTTGGATAATATTTAAGTTCATAAACATTATATTTTCTTAAAATTGCGCTCACATTTTCTATTAACCACTTCACACAACTGCGCGCCTAGTACTTTTGATTGATTTAAGTACTAAGTATCTCAGTATTTTAAATTTTCTCACATTATCACTTCACATTACTGCGCTCCTAGTACTATTGTTCTCTTAAGTTTTCAATCTTTAATTGAATTTAGAATTAACTATAGGGGAAAATGATTCATCTTTTATAATTATGTTCTCGTCGATTTTTCATTATTTTTAAGATGTATTCTGCTATTCGGGGCGGAGACAAATCCAACGAACCAAAAACCATGAAAATTGGTCTAGCCGATCTCGAGTTATAAGTGTTGTAACAAACCCGACTTTATTTTATATATATAGATAGATATGCCTATAATTACTTGCCTATCTCAAAGTGGTCATGGCTATTTTTAATTAAATTAACTTTAATCGTTTTATTTTCATCACTTTCTTTTGATAACCAAATGAATTTCATTTCACTGTTAGTTTTTAACACACAGAATATGCCTCAGTAGGCTTGCCTACTCATTTCTGTGTATAGCTACCTGGCAAGCCGATGTGAACAGGTAACTCAATATAGGTGACTCCATCGTTCTGCTAACTTATCGAAAGTTATTTTATTACAAAATCAGTCATATTGCACTTGCCTGCAAAAAATCATTCTTAAAGTACTGTTGCCTGGCTAAAAACTTTTTTTTTTACCACTTTGAGATAGGCAAGTTATTATAGGCATATTTGTTTATAAATTATATTTGATAAAAAATATGTCTCATCTGGTTATCAAATCGGTGAAGGTCAATCTTCACCGGCTCTTAGACTATTAGTACTATATAGTGTTCCTTCATGAGTAATTATTATAAACAGTTTCAGATGAAGATTAATACTGTGGAACTTTTATGTGAACTCTTGTTATGTGGATGTTAAATGTTTGGCTTTAAAAGTGGCAAATAAGAAAAAAAAATATTCAAATGTATTTGGGACTTTTTACTAAAGATTAGGCGAAAAAAATATCCTCTGTAAGAGTGTATTTTTTTCCAAAAGAAATGGCACAAAACCTAAAACATTATTTAAAATTAAATCATGTTAGTGGTTCATACGTTTTCAGCAAATAACACATTTAAACCATTTTAAATTTAAAAAACTAATAATTGCTCTTTTGTTAAATAAGCTGATAAGCTAATAATTAAAGTGACTTTTGAGAAATATTTTACGAATAAGTGCGTTTAAAGTTTTAACTGTTACACATTACAAGTTGCTCTCGTCCGTTGTGTGTGAGCATGAGCAGTATAAAAAAATGGTTGTGGTAAATGATGTTATAAGTACTTATAACATCATTGGTTGTGGTATATACAGGATGTCCCACGGCTATGCCACATGGAGGGAAAGTACCTTAGATCTTATCTAAAAATATTCACCCTGTAGTTTTATCATACCGATCGATAGGTTTCATCATAAGGATTACCTATTTTTTGCTAAGTAACATAGTGTCACAAATAAAAGGACGACCGTGAATTTTAACATCTGATGTAAAATTTTGTTCTGAAAAGTTAAAAGCTTACATTGCCATAAAGACATACAATTGATAATCATACATAACTACTTATTAATGTACCCACTTGAGTAGTACGCATCATTTAAATAAATAAATATCCACCACAACAAGACCAAAAAATCGTCAGGAAACGAAATAATCAAAAGATTATCACTCTGTATTCAAGAAGAAGGGACTCATTTTGAGCATGTGAAACATTGACTAATTCTGTATTAAAAATGTTAAAATAATGGTTTCTCTTTTATTTTTGACACTATGTAATTAGCAAAAAATAATCCTTGTGATAGTCTTTCGATCGGTAGGATATAACTACAGGCTGATTAATTTTTTCGAGTAACAGGTTCGATTCCCGGTTCAACTATGTAAATATTTAAATATCTATGAATGCAGTTTTAAATGTTTTCCAAATTCAAATAATGTCTCCTTTCAGTAAAATATTCTATCTACAATATTTAAGGTACTTTCCCTCCATGTGGCATTGCCGTGGGACACCCTGTATATTTTTAAAACATTTTACTTATTTTGATTGATGGTCCCGTTTCGTAAACAAAGAAAGTCGTCATAACAATAATAGAATAAATTAATTAATTAATTAGTCCTTTACCTAATTGGAAATCCCCAGGGCCGGACGGACTGCACAATTTCTGGGTTAAATGGTTACAAGGATCGCACGTTCGTCTGGCGTCCCAGTTCCAGTCAGCCTTAGAGTCTGGGTCGCTACCCCAATTCCTAACTACTGGAATTACCCACCTGCTCCACAAATCAGGTAGTACTACGGAACCCAAAAATTATAGACCAATTACTTGTTTACCCACGGTCTATAAGATTCTTACATCCATTCTGAGAGCTAAAATTAATAGTCATATTAATAATAATTCTATAATGTCTGCTTCTCAGAATGGATGTAGGAATGGGTCCCGTGGTACTAAGGAGCTGCTCCTCATCGACATGGCCATTAGTCAGCAGGTTCGCCGTTCTCGGAAGAATTTGTCGACAGCCTGGATAGATTACAAGAAGGCCTATGACTCGGTGCCACATACATGGCTCATGAGGGTGCTGGAATTGTATAAAGTAGATGCAACTCTGCGCACCTTCTTGATGTCATGTATGGGGCAGTGGAGTACGGTCCTTCACTATCCAGGGTGTCGGCACATCCGAGAGAACAGCGAACCAATAAGGATTGAGCGAGGCATATTTCAGGGCGATAGTCTGAGTCCATTGTGGTTCTGTTTAGCCCTGAATCCTCTTAGCACATTGTTGGAGGGTTCAGGACTAGGCTATCGGTTGCGCAGAGGCGGTCAGGTTATATCTCATCTCCTGTACATGGATGATCTGAAACTCTTTGCCTCCACTGAATTGCATCTGATGAGGCTACTGAAGGTAACAGAAACTTTCAGTAGTGCCATCAGGATGGAATTTGGTGTGGACAAATGTGCAGTCATGCATGTAAAGCGAGGGGAGATTATGGAATCCGGGGGGACCCAACTTTCGGATTCCATACACCTTAGGTCCCTCTCTTCAACCGAAACCTACAAATATTTGGGTATGTCGGAAGCGTTAGGCATCAATGTCGCCGACATGAAACAAGCGTTGAGGGAGCGCTTCTTTGGCCGCCTGAATAAAGTTTTAAATAGTCTTTTATCAGGCGGGAACAAGGTGCGCGCCTTCAACGGTTGGGTCATGCCGGTGTTGATGTACTCTTTCGGCGTACTCAAATGGACTCAGACAGAACTGGACGCCCTGGATAGAAGGATCCGTAGTCTGCTGACCGCAAATCGCATGCATCACCCACGATCGTCGGTAATGAGACTGTATATCCCGCGGAAGTGTGGTGGTCGAGGCTTTCTCAACGCCAAGACCATGCACAATCGTGAGATATGCAGTCTCAGAGAGTATTTCCTGAATGCCGACGTGGGGATGCATCGAGATGTAGTTTCGGTAGACAAGGGCCTCACCCCGCTCTCCTTAGCGAACGAGAACTGGCGCAAACCTATAGTAATGGATTCTGATGACCGCAGGATGGTATGGCAGAGCAAGGAGCTCCACGGACGCTTTTATCGAGTCCTACATGGACCAGATGTAGATTTCCTGGCGTCCGTATCCTGGCTGCGTTTCGGTGACCTCTTTGGGGAAACCGAAGGTTTTGTCTGTGCGATAATGGACGAAGTTATGATGACGAACAACTACCGGAAATATATTGTGAAGGACGGCACGGTTGACATATGTCGGGCATGCCACCGTCCCGGGGAATCAATCCGACACATTATTTCTGGGTGTTCTAGTCTGGCTAACGGAGACTATTTGCACAGACACAACCTTGTAGCCAGGATTATTCATCAGCAACTTGCTCTGAAATACAATCTTGTGGAAGCAGAAGTACCGTACTATAGGTATGTGCCCGACCCAGTTCTTGAGAATGACCATGTCACAATGTACTGGGATCGATCTATCATTACTGACAGGACTGTTGTTGCTAACAAGCCTGACATAGTGGTGATAGATCGATTAGAGCGTCGTGCAGTGATTGTTGATATTGCTGTCCCGCATGACGAGAACCTCGTGAAAGCTGAGAAAGATAAACAGACCAAATATCTCGACTTGGCTCGCGAGGTTGTCGACATGTGGGATGTGGATTCAGCAGTCATTGTGCCGATAGTCGTGACGGCCAATGGCATAATAGCGAAGAGCTTCGACCAACATCTAAGGAAGCTCTCGCTAGGCAGCTGGGTCAAGGGTTTGGTGCAGAAAGCGGTACTCCTGGACACGGCGCGTATTGTCCGGAGGTTCCTCTCTCTGGAGCCCTGACCACCGGTAGCTTGGATCCTGTTCCCGATGCCGGTGGGATACTATTTTTTATATTTTTAAATGTTATTTTTCTTTTTTATATTAATATTTAAAAATGTAATTAATATGTTAAAAAATAAATGAATAGAATAATAGCTTTGTTTTTCTGCCCTTTTGGTGGGAAATTAAAAACATTATATCTCACCTAATCTAATCCTCATATAATAGTAATCTTCAAGCAAGAGGGGATCACAGACATTTATTTTTAGAATAAAGGGCTATCCACACTTTTCCGGGAACCCGGCCCTGCCGTGTTCCGTCAGGGTCGGGGAAAAATCGGTTACGTACAATTGCAGTATGTGCCGCTAAGCTTTACGGACAGTGGGGAGTGTTAGGGGAGTAAGCATACCAAACACACATACTTTCAGTTATTTATATTAGTAAGTGTATAATTACGTCAACCAAACATCATCTGTAAAGAGTTAACAATATTTCATTGTCACATCAGTCTAAAATTTAACAGGAAACAAATAAAATAACATAAAATTACCTTAATAATTTATTCTCAACATGCTAACATCGTGTAAAACCAACAAACTAGTCGCATAGTAGGTAGAACTAAAGAAAAGTCAATGGCTTGTGCCACATCACCCACTCCCGTTTAATTTCCCGAAACGATAGAACTACTCAGCACTGTGTAACCACAATAAGAAATAACATATAATTATATTAGGTTTATATTGGTTTATCTATTTACAAAACTGCTAGTTGAGATGTATCAAATATTATTGCTAGGTGGCTTTGGGGGTAAAGGTAAAGGGGTAAATTAACTACGGATTTTATATTTGAAGTAATCGAAAGAAACAATTTTATAGAAATGGAATAAGATCAAAATAAAACCACAATCTCCAGTGGTACCACCTAGCACCTAAATAGGAAGAATTTGGTTCGAGGTATATAGTGATGTACTGGAAGTCTTTGAATGGTTGAACTACACATTGAAAAGACATTTATTGAATATTATTAAGTAAAATACCGCTTTTTCAGCAAGTACAACATCCATATTTGATAAAAGTTAACTGATTAAGTACTTATAATTGAATGTAATTCTCCGTAGCAATATCTTGATCAGAGGTTCTAAAAATTTTGTCTCATTTTCATTTACACTTAGTTTTCAATAGAAGTCACAAGTCAACGTCACGTAGTTGTTAAAAGGTCCGTTTTTATCTACAGACATTAAGCGTGTCAGACACGTTCCGGGACAGACAGTTAACTATACGGACCTTTATTCATATTGCATGTACATATATACAATTTCCGAGATTTGTCCAGGTTCCCGTACTAATCAAAAACATGGAAATAGCAACTCGCAAAGGATAAAAAATATATATATATATTGTTCTTTCCTTTACATGGTCTCGTTGTCGGTCGTCGACGAAACCTAGGGGTCAATATAGACACTTTGGGAACCACTGATCTAGATTTTGTTTTGGGGCATTTCATCACCTAGTCACACTATATTGCAACTGAAAAAATGCTAATCACAAACATATTTATCTATTTTATTGCACTATTCTATTATTCTCAATGAATTTTCCTGGTAAAATTATCGCTAAAACATTTATCGAATCGGATCAACATTATATCGTTTATGGAAACTTAAAACTCATACAACCTGCATCACACACTTCATAATTTTAACTAATTTGCCAGCAGAATGTAATAGAATAGATAACATATCTATTCTATTTTTCATGCATACTCACAAATGGCCGCTCAAACACTTGTCAAATTGGTTAAAACTTTACAATGACATCGTCGACATAAACTACAACGCATGTTTCTCACTCTTTTCCTCTTTTTTACTAACGCGTCTGAATTCTTAGGTAGAATTTCAGATCTACATGCGCTTCTTGTATTTATTTTTGTTAGACCTTCCCCGGTATCCCGGGGTTGGTCTCGGATACTGTTAAATTTTGTCTTGGATGAATGGATGCGCGAGGCAATGGTTGACGGAGGCTCTCTTAGCTGGATCAAGCATGAGCATGCGCTCAAGAAGATCCTTGAGTTGTGCGATCTTCTTAGCTTCGGGGGCGGCGAGTCTGTGATGCGGCGGTGCGAGCTCGGCTTGCAAGTCCCGCGACGGTTTTATACTCGAAATTATCACAACTTTCTCCTGTAATGTGACAAAATATTGATAAGTATAGACTCTACTTTTCTTGTTACAATTTGCTTGCTTGTAAAATGTTTTTAAATTACTGGATAATTCCATTTACGTAATTTATATCATTTACAGAAATTATGATTTCAATACATTACTATAATATATAATAAAATTAAACACAACTCACCCTTTCAGTGATCTTATCGAGTTCATGATACAAAAAGTTACAATTTGAGTCAAAATGCTGCTCCTTAAAAAATCCTTTCTTGATAATCTTATTCGGTAGCTTTCCTTTTAGGTCCATAAAGTATTTTAACATTTCATTATTGGATTTTCCACTGAACATGATTTTTCCTGTGGAAAGTTCGTATATAGTGCACGCTGTAGACCACATATCTATGCCGTAGTCGTAAGTGACTCCAAGGATGATTTCTGGTGATCTGTAGAACCTCGATACTAGGTATGGAGTGATTTCATTATCAGAGATGTGACCCGCAGCTCCGAAATCGCACAATTTCAGCATAAGCTTGTTTTCATTTACGAGAATGTTGTCGGGTTTTATGTCTGTAAAGGAAGATAAAGATTAGCTAATGATTTAATTTTACTAAACTGCTATGTAGTGTAGAGATATTTTAAGAGTTGTTTCGTTTTTTTTTAATTAGCTTTGCATATATGATTATATTGTAGCGATTATGACAGTAGGCATTGGAAGTATTGAGGATTGATATCCCCCAATTCGGGACAACGGTGACTGTATGAATTTGAGGCATCTTTTGTCAATCTAGAGAGAGTTCAGAGTTCAATACCCAGTTTATCTTTTTCTACCATATTATTATGACCCTATTTACTTCTTCTACAAACTAGTTTTGGTCAAATTGCACTAGCTCAATACAATACAAAGGTCAAATACAAACTCCTCTAGTGTGTTTGGTTGTGGTGAGGTTTCCTTACCTGCATGCAAAATTCCAGTTTTCTTCAACAGTTTCAGAGCTAGAAGCATCTGCTGCGTATAACTTCTGACCGCCTTGATGTGTATCCCACTATTCTTGCCGTATTTTTTCAGGACCTCTCTCAGGTTCATAGACAGAGGCTCCATCACCATACACAAGTGCCTCTTGTGGAAGAAATGGCGGAAAAGGCGGAGGCAATGGAACTTGTCTTCGGGATCTGCGTCGTTCAGTCGTTTGAGGATCTCTAATTCACGAAGACCTGTCTTGTGCCTGAAGAAGAAAGGTTAAGTTAATTGTTGTATTTTGTTGGCGGACTCAACACCGGTCATATATTTTTTAGATGGAAGCCAAAGAATAAAATGCTAAATTTTACTAGCAAATGCCATTTTTTGGCGTTACATGAAGTTTCAAATTTTAAAAGGAAATGGGTATGCAAAGTCAAAACGAGGAATTTATTAATGGGGGTGATGAACAATGGTCCTTTTGAAATTTGGTGGGCATTCGACCTAGTGTAATGTTTGTCGAGTCAAAATAATATTAAATACGGCAAAAAAATACGTAAGATAATTTAGGAAAAATACAATAAGAAAGTTGAAAATTTAACCTCTCTTGCGGGCAGAGCCGCAGGTACTTATCATATTTTGAATTTAGACAGCCTCACTCCCTAAACCATTTGTTAAAAAATAATGTATAAATTTTTCTTCATCCATTTTTTTCTATAATTTTTTTGTATTGTTATACAAATTTTTATATTAATTCGTAGAACAATTGAACCTGCCGAATGAACTTTTTTCGACATCATAATGTCTCATAAGGTCGAATGTCCACCAAATTGCAAAACCTGACTACTTTGCGAGGTATAGATAGGACTACTAAATTCTGGCCCCGTGTAAAAAATACGGTACTGATACGCCTTTGAACGTACAGTTTCTATATTAGCAATAGATAAGTCTTTTTACAACTCTAGACGATTGTACTGAATCTATACAAATTCATAAAATAGCATAATTCTGCCTGCAGAAAAGTCAGTGGCTGTAAACTCACATGATCTCATTGTTTCTAATGATCTTGACAGCGACGTCAGTGTTGTTCCGTGCCTGGTCTCTGGCGCGCACCACGTTCGAGAAAACGCCTTGTCCTGTGTACCCGTACACTGTGTAACGGTTGTCCAACATCTCGCCGATACGAACTCTGTGGGAAGAATTTTAATATCAAATTCTAATACGGTATTTTACCCCATCACCAGTTGACGTACTTTTGATGAGCTGTCAAAACGCGATCCTCCCATACATTTTGTAAGGCGGTGTCACCTTGCCACGTCACTAAGTTAAGAACTCAATTAATATTTATTGATTTTATAACAACTAAAAATGTAATGTTACAGTGGTGCCGATTCTCTTGTGCACAAACTAACGTAAATTTAAGTTAAGTGCATCTTTCTCTTTCCATTTCTTAAAGAAAAGGACAGAAGAAACATTTTAGTTTAATCCTGTCAAATTAGACAGCGCTTGATGAAAATTGACGTATATTTAGACGCCATGTTTTTAAATTGCGTCTAAATTATCTATGGAGTGTCTAAATTTGACAGGACTTAACTAATATTTGATCTTCTGTCCTTTTCTTAATGAAAAGGACAGAGAAAGATGCACTTAACTTAATTTTACGTTAGTTTGTGCACAAGAGAATCGGCACCAGTAAATTGCATTTTTGGGCTAATATAGGAGAGGTTTTTAAGAAATTATTTTTTATGATGTAAAATACTCAATTTCGATATCTAGTAGAGTCTGTTCATTGTGTGGCTCGATGTTAGGCCCGTATTAATAGACGTCACTCAACTCCGATACGCTCTCAAGTCTCTTGCTGTCCTTGTCATTCTAAAGGGAAAAAATAAGGACAGCAATAAACTTGAGAGCGTCTCAGAATTGAGTGACGTCTATTAATACGGGCCTTAGTGTACCAACATTATTTAAAAAACAAAAAAATCAATTAGTAACCTAAATTGTAATTTATATAACGTCTAGTTACTGTCTTACCTCAATACATATTTCAGAGAATGATATAAAGGAAAGTATTAAAAAGTTAGATTTATGTAAAGGAGCAGGACCTGATGGTCTGCCTCCAATTTTTATACGTTTATGTATGGACGCACTAATCAAACCTCTCTATATAATTTATAACAAATCTCTTAAAGATGGAATATTCCCTGATCTTTGGAAAATTTCTCATGTCATTCCAGTTCATAAATCAGGTAGTCTGAACGATGTTACCAATTATAGACCTATATCTACCATATCACAATTTGCAAAAATTTTTGAAGGCCTTATTTATAACGTAGTCTATTCCCACCTCCGACACATTTTAAGTCCTCGACAACATGGTTTCGTGTCCAATCGTTCAACTACTTCAAATTTGCTTATTTATACTGCATTTATTACTGATGCTTTCGAGGATAGAGGTCAAGTTGACTCCATATACACTGATTTCGCGAAGGCCTTTGACCGCGTGGATCATTATTTGCTCTCGATTAAGCTGAACAATATTGGAGTTCATGGCAGCTTGTTACGATGGTTTGAGAGTTATCTACAATATCGTTCACAGCTTGTGGCGCTTGCTGGCTATGAATCTACACCATTTACACCTAGCTCTGGTGTTCCGCAGGGTTCGAAATTAGGACCTTTGCTCTTCCTAGTGTTCATTAATGATCTCCTAGATATTTTAAAATGTCACTGTTTAGCTTACGCTGATGATCTGAAATTATATTGTAGAATAACTGAAGTTAACGACTGCATAAAGCTCCAAAATGATTTGGATCTGCTCCAGTATTGGTGCTTAGAGGGTTGTCTATTGTTTGCCCGAAGATTATATGCCATAATCATCATTTTCCCGAATTTCATATACCCGAATTTCATTTGCCCGAATGTTTCATTTGCCCTAAAAGACATATGACATACTTTTAATTGCCCGAATTTTAGATACCATAAGATACGAATGCCATAAGTATTGTTTGCCATATTTTTATATGCCATAATAATTGTTAGACATAATATTTAAATGGCATAACAAGTATTGGACAAATATTTAAACCCCGTAATGGTTTTTTTTCTGTACATGGTTGATGGTGGGCTAGGTCGACGGAGCCCCGCTCCGCGGGGCTCCTACTTCTGTGTGGTTTATAAAAAAATAACCACGAAGGGGATGGCGGATCCCCTTCTAACCTAACCTGTCCGAGTCGGGGTGCCCTAAAGTCCCCATTGCATCCAATTTCTCTTGATATAAACAACCGTTACACACCCGATGTCGATGGCAAATTATGTTATGGCATATCATAATTATGGCATCTGATAATTAGGACATGTGATAATTAGGGCTTACAATGATTATGGCAAATGATGTTATGGTAAGTGACTTTATGGGAAACAATGATTCTGGCACGTGACTAATATGGCAAATGAGAGTAGGGCAAATGAGTATTATGTCGTATGATATTATGGCTGTTGACTATTATGGCAAATGATATTAGGGCAAATAAATTCGGGTAAACGGCGGCATACCGTGCTTAGAGAACAGAATGACCCTAAATGTAAAAAAATGCAATTATATAACATTCACAAATAAACTAAGATATATTGATTTTGAATACCACATAGATGGAGCTCCGCTAGAAAGATTGACAGTTGTTCGCGATTTGGGAGTCACGTTTGATACATCTCTATCTTTCCGTCAACATGTCGATAATATAGTACTGAAAGCTAAAAAAACTTTAGGCTTTATAATACGTATGTCTAAACCATTTCGTGACAATTACACTATTATGTTACTTTATAATGCTCTAGTAAGAAGCGGTCTGGAGTATTGCTCCACTATTTGGTCGCCATTCTATTCGACATATGCAGAGAGTATTGAATCCATACAAGCTCGTTTTGTAAGATATTTGAGCATAAGAAATGGTGTACGTTATACTATCCCCGAATATTCAGCTAGGTTAGAACATTATAAAATGATAAGCTTAAAGGAAAGACGTGACATTGCTGATTTGTTGGTACTTCATAAAATCATTAGTGGATCCATAGATGCTCAATTGATTAACTTGTTTAACTTTAGATCTAACCAACGAGTCATGAGGCATCATCGTACATTTGTTGTACCCACTTCCACACTGAATACCACATTCAATAGTCCTCTAACACGTATGTCAAGGCTATATAATGAGATATCTATCAGGTCAAATAATCTCATAGACCTCTTTTCTATGAAATTTGCGTCATACAGGCAGTTCTTGATTAAAAACTACAGTGGTTCAATTACTAAGGATGATGTATAATTTATATAATAGGTTTAGTATAATTTTGTAACTTACTTTCAGTCATTTAAATTAATTATTTGCCAATCATTTTCTATTTTTCTTCTAAATTAAAATTAAACTAAAATCTGCGCAATTTGTAGTCTCTTAGCAAATTGAAATTATTAGAATGTTATGCATACCTATGATTTGTGTAATTACTCCTATGATATACATTGTTAGTATTATAATAGTATGTATGATTTTGTGTGATTATACAGTTGGTGTGCTTATTGTTAAATAAATAAATAAATAAATATCTATCTACTAGCTTTTGCCCGCGGCTTCGCTCGCGTTAAAAAGAGACCAAAAAGTAGCCTATGTTACTCTCCATCCCTTCAACTATCTCCACTTAAAAAATCACGTCAATTCGTCGCTCCGTTTTGCCGTGAAAGAAAGACAAACATACAGACAGACAGACAGACACACTTTCCCATTTATAATATTAGTATGGATGTCATCATCATTGATGCTCTGCAATTTATTTTTGTTGACAATACTCCAGTTAGTCTATCTGAACAATGAATCGAACATAGTTTTACTAAAGTGACTTTTTGAACACTGCGTTTTCACAATTATTTCTCTAAATTTATCTAGTAAGATGGTTTTAATCCGCTGCCATAGTCAGGCTAAGACTGAGAACTGAGAGATAAGCGCGCAAGGCCAGTCTGCTTGGCAGGTCACTTTTTGAATTACACTTTTTGCACATGTAGACTGCTAAAACTAACTTATTGACCAACAGTAGGGTTAGATTTCGATGTCGGCGCGAATATAGGTCTATTAAATAATAGTGACGTCAAGTAGGTCCAGTGTATGTGAGCGGAGCGTCTTAATTAGTTGCAGTAGGCGAGACGAAAAAAATAGTAATTAGTCCGTCATTCAGTAAGATTAACAAAAAATTTTGGAAACGTATTTTTTCTTTTTTCTCTTAAACGAAATATGACAACGATACATTGCGTTGAAGTTTCGCGTGACGTCACGATCTGATACAATTTTTGCAGAACGGTGAGGTCAAAATTCTCCACTCCGGAATTTTGTTGCTCTTATCTTTGTATTTTTTTATTAATTTGATCAACCAAAAAATACGTGTCCCGAATTTTTGACAGCTCTATCAGACAGACACATAAAAAAATGGCATTCTGTTTACAGAATGCTATTTTTTTTTATGTTGTCGTCATCCCTATTACCTATAATATCCTTCTGCGTCGTCCCAATTGTCAGTCAACGATGGGTTTTCTGTGGCATTCTTACTCCTTGGTTTTCCAGCTGTCGGTGTCTGTGGGTGTAAAAAAATATAATTAATAAACTTTTTATTAAAAGCACACTCGGTCCAAGTGATGAAAACGAAAAGAAATCTCCTCTAACCTGTGCTATCAAGTGTGTTCATTATGACAGAAAGTGATCTAATTGGTGCTATGATAGTTTTAATTACTAAGACTTATTATATTATTTCGCAAAAATGGTTATTAGTTGCCTAAAGACATAGCCAATGTAGTAAATAATTTTCCCAAGGATTTTTTAAATGTTGTCTTCATTTTCTTGCGCCATGTTGTTTGTTTTTAAGAGTACAATCTACTAATTATCAGACATGATACATTATAATTATTATTCCTAGAAACAAGTAATACTCACGTCAACACTATCAAAGTTGTCCTGATCAGCGAACATGTCCCATTCCCCACTCTTGATAGATTTCTCGAGCTTGATATCAGACTTGCCTTCATTCTGTATATTCTTCACTAACTCACTTGAGTTCTTTTCCATTTTAGACTCTTTGACAGTTTTCTTGTCTTTGGTTTCAACTGTATCCTGACTACATCTGCGGACCTCTGGCGTATCCGAGCCTATTTTGCTGGCTTTGTTGTCATATTTAGCGTCTGTTGCTGACTGCAAATTCGATTGGTTGTCAGCAGGTTTATTGAGGGCATTCTCGCTGCCGAGCCGCTAAAATTAGAAGAAAAAACCAAATTTTAAGTGAAATTTAATACAATTTTGTTGCTGTGTTTTGTGTCATATACGTCGCAATTTTTTTACGATGCGACGCACGTACTTTTGTACTTGTATAAAACCGAAATTCTGCCATATTATACAAAAGGTGCTGTAACTCCGGAGATATTAATCTATTAGGTGATATTCACCATGAGCCAAATTACTTTAGTTTGTGCCTATGAACGTTGTGTAGACCATTTTCTAATTTAAATCAACCAACCAGCCACAGCATAACAGCAGCATTGCTGCGTACTACCAGAAAAAACCAACACTAATTATTTACGAATTAACATAAATCCTAAATTTTTCAACTGGGAATAAGTAACCAGTTTGGGGGACCCGAAATCTTGCAAACCTACGTTCTGTACTACTAACAAATTTGACTAGGAACTACTTAGCACAACATTCATACAAACATACGAGCTCATTTGGACCATTCCTTGTTAGTTTTCTGTCACTTTTCTGTGAGTTAGTTTCATCAAGGGCCTTCATATTGGACGTTTTAATAGTTTCTTTACTTCCCACGGCTTTTATAGTTACTACATCTGACGAAACTGAAGTTTTGCTCATTTCGTTAGGTTTAGCCTTTATTTCTGCGTCTGGGATTGGCGGGGTTTGAGGGTCGACAACATTAGTATGTGCATACTCTCTGCCGAGCTTTGAAACCGAAAAGTATTCTATTTAAAGAAGCTGTGTCGTCGATTATCGCACTAGTGGCTGTCTAGTTTGTCTTTGATATGAGATACACTAACACTACTTAGAATGGGGTGTTAATTAAACAATTATTAAGCTTACTTGTGAGACTAAATAGTGTAATTTTGGTACAAATACTGTTTTAACGACGATGACAAATAATACTACGGTGACCAAAACTAGGTACTTATTAAAACAAATTACTAACAAACCTCGACACAAGCATACAGTTTACTAAAAAATATTTCTAGAGATGTTTTGTATGAAAGTTATTATACCTTTTAAGTAATTACAAGGGCTCGTACACATTATGCCACCGGCTGTGCCAATGGGGTTGCAATGTTTAAAGAGGTGAATTCAAGAATTTCAAGGATAAAAGCCATAGACACAGTCACAAGGCAGATTTGAACTTCAGAAATGGCATACATGCACAACTTAATACTGCAATGACACGTCACTATCGGAAAACGTCAGAGTACCTCGTTTGTCGCTGGTTTGTATGCAGGAGCCCTAAGATGAGTAAACTCAACTCTTCAACCAATGTTGAGGCTACTTTAAAAAAATTACATTGTTTGCCTTCTCTACCGACATTATACTTACAGACGAGTCTTCGCAGTTGCACCCCATTTTCTAATTGATTTCCAGATCAAGGAAGATGTAAATATTAGTATTATTGAAGAAAAAAAAAGGAGTGTATAGTACTTTGCAATAGATCAGGAGATGTAACATAATTCAGAAAATTAACTACTGGAGATCGACCTAGCTAGGTCTCCTCCTAGGTTTATCTAAAACTAGCCCTAGATTAACATTTTTCTAACGGTTTCCTTATTTGTGGAGCAAGAATTGTTATTTCTAGTCATACTATATTATGATTTTAGCTGTCCATTAAACTGTCCCTCCGTTCGTGCGACCATCTACATAAAGATATAATGAAGACTGGTCTAATCACCTTCATAAGCTGTTCCCGTTGCTTCCGCCGCCTTTCAATGATCTGCTCTTCAGTCTCCTCATCGTCGTCAGTATTAATGGATATGTTGAGTTCTTCATCGCTAGAGCTTGGCACTATCTGTGTGACTTCGTTTGATGTATTCTGGAAAGAAAAATAATGATATTAGTCATGGAATGATGCAATAATAATATCAAAGTATTTCTTCGGGCATTCATAATATTACTTTGAATATTTCAATATTTAGAGCACGCACAGACCACACTACACACAAAGCTTTGTGATCTGCGCCCAAAAGCAACGTTCATAAGCTCCGAAGCATTAATATTCAAACGCTTTAATTCCGTTTCCTCTCTTTACCTTTGAACTTCGGTAATCAGATCGCGGGAATTTGTCTCGCCTATCTGATCCCCTGTCACGGGAGTCACGGGACCTTCGCTCTCGGTCACCGAGTCGGTCACGCCGGGACCCCTGTGGCGACCGCTCGCGTGACCTCCGAGTGATTCTCAACAATTCTCTTCCTTCACCTCTTCTCCTCATTTCTAACGACCTGCGTTCCTTATCTCTGTCGCGTTCCCTTTCTCGTTCTCTTATCTCTCTGTCTCGTTCACGTCGCCTTTCTCGCTCTTTTTCTTCCGCCTTTCGGCGCTCCTTTTCCTTTTTGTCTCTATTCTCTCTTTCTTCTAGCCGACGTTCCATTTCTTTTCTACTTTCCCTGTTAATAATCTCCCTCAAGTCCTCTTCTTGCCTTTTAGGCTTGTGTTTATCTCTTTCCGTTGAACGGTCCTTGCTCGATTTATGTTTACTGCTACGTTTGTGCTCGTGTTCCTTATCCTTTTTGCGTTTCTTCTGCATCGGTGACCTAGTGTCGTCGTTAATACATATAACGTCACAATTCTTTCCCTCTTTCGTTTCTTCATCGCTCTTTTCGGAGTTGTAGGCGTACAGGCGAGCTTGAAGTAACTCTTTTTGCTTCATAAGGTCCTCCAGATTTAAGTCATCTTCAATTAGCGTCAATTCAGGGCTTGCGCAGTCTTCTTGGTAGTTTTCAGTCTCGGAGTTAGAAGATATAATCTCCAATGTTTCTTGTTTTTCAACTGTCCTAGTGAAGGTTGTTCTCGTATGAGCCTTGCTTGGCGCGTCACCATTTTTAGCCTTGGGCGTTATAACGGGTGTTGTTCGTTTGACTTCCACGGGTGGGCGCGGTCGGCCAGACTTCTTTATCAGCTCTTCTACGTCTGACAAAGAAGTCTCACTTTCTTGTTTGGGGCTCTTGTGCTTTTCTTTCTTGACTTTCTTTTTCTTTTTACATGTCTTTTGAACAGGTTCCTCTACGACTCGTTTGTGTTTCTTGTGCTTCTTACTTTTCTTTTTCTTCTTGGCCTCATCGTCAACACTTTCACCATTTGTAGATTTCTCCACTTCCGCTTTCTTTCTGTAATCCAAAAACATAAGAAACTAGTACGTATACTCACTGCATTTTTTTTCTGAGTTGGTTTCAAATCATTTCCATTCACAAAGTATCGTACAACTCTGCAACGTTAGATTGAAACATCAGCAAAAGTCTAGATTTAATAAACGTTTTTACTTTTTTGTAGGTTACGATGCAACGTCAGAATAACATTTGAGAGTGTATTTTACAGGTATTATTCGATTTCTGGATACCTAGTTATATACTAGGCGCCTTACTAATAAACGCTGCATAACTTTACACAGTGATTATTAGTAAGGGCATAGGAATAGTATAGTTATAACATTATTAAGGTCAATGCTAGAGAGAGACAGTAATAGTTCTATTTATTAGATGTAAAAGCCATGTCATTCAGTAGAACTATACTGATTGGTTCGTGTAATTACAATAAAAAAAACGGTTGTCTATTGTTTGCCCGAAGATTATATGCCATAATCATCATTTTCCCGAATTTCATTTACCCGAATTTCATTTGCCCGAATGTTTCATTTGCCCTAAAAGACATATGACATACTTTTAATTGCCCGAATTTTAGATACCATAAGATACGAATGTCATAAGTATTGTTTGCCCTATTTTTATGTGCCATAATAATTATTAGACATAATATTTAAATGTCATAATATTTAAATGGCATAACAAGTATTCGACAAATATTTAAGCCCCGTAATGGTTTTTTTTTCTGTGCATGGTTGATGGTGGGCTAGGTCGACGGAGCCCCGCTTCGCGGGGCTCCTACTTCTGTGTGGTTTATAAAAAAATAACCGCGAAGGGGATGGCGGGGTCTATTCGCTCGCTTCGCTCGCTCACACGACCCCGCCATCCCCTTCTAACCTAACCTGTCCGAGCCGGGGTGCCCTAAAGTCCCAATTGCATCCAGTTTCTCTTGATATAAACAACCGTTACACACCCGATGTCGATGGCAAATTATGTTATGGCATATCATAATTATGGCATGTGATAATTAGGGCATGTGATAATTAGGGCTTACAATGATTATGACAAATGATGTTATGGTAAGTGACTTTATGGGAAACAATGATTCTGGCACGTGACTAATATGGCAAATGAGAGTAGGGCAAATGAGTATTATGTCGTATGATATTATGGCTGTTGACTATTATGGCAAATGAAATTAGGGCAAATAAAATTCGGGTAAACGGCGGTATACAAAAAAAAACGTATAGTTTGGAGAGTAATGAAATACATAAAATATTTGAGTAAATATATAAATACTTTGTTTTGGACAGGTGATCTTAGAAATGATGATTTAAGAAAGGCATATAATTGCACTAATATGTATCTATACATATAAAAAAAAAGGTAGAAAAGTAGATGTATCTCCCAGGTAGAAGCAAAAACTATTGACTAGAATCACTTCAAATTTTGCAAAAATGTTCCTTCAGAATCAACTTAGGTAATAGGTTCTTTGTGATCACGCTATTGTATGGGGGGTAAGCATTATTGTAGTTATAGGTTACTAACTTCATGCTATCATGACACCTCTCAGTCAACAATCACGCTTACCCAATAAAAATAACGTGATCATAATAATAGTCTATTTATTACCTATGTTGATTCTGAAGGAATATTTTGTTCTTAGTCTAATTTATAACTGAATTCTTTATATGTAATCAGCGAAACTAACTTAACGCAAACCGTGGGGAACTTATAGAGAGTGGAGAGAATTATATTTTATATTTAAATTTTAGAGTACCTCACAACAATCATGGGCTCAAAACCTAATCCCAATACAAAAATAACATAAGTGGTTCATTTTTGCACAAAAAATACTGTAAACATTTCAAATGTGATTTGTGTTCAAAACAAACTCACTATCGAACACAAATATCCATGCTAATCAAATTTTGCCAAGTTTTAAATGCAAACATATCTTATGTCCTAATAACACTGCTTATTTTAGTCTCATTATATTTATTGCGTTGCTCGTAACCGACAAAAAGTTTAACCTTCCTTCTCCGTTATGTGAATTATTGAATATATCAATAGAAATGTCTATGGTAATTTCTGAATTGGTCATGGTTGCGAGGCGACGATTTGTGTAAATCTAAGACATGATTAATAACGAATTTTTGCTGTATGTTTTATAAAAATTTCACAATCCAAAATATAATTTATAAATGATTTTATTTCGCCAAGACACAAATGTCAATGTTTGTCAAAAACCACGGATCAAGAATATGCATAAACAAAAAGACAACTTTTTTTAACTATTGGAAGAGTTGTTAATAAAAAATTTTAAAGGAGGTTATAAAAAAATAGCTATCAACAGACATGAAAAAAAAAACGAAATCCTTAAATCAACCCATTTTAAAGTGAACTCTCGGGAAGCTATAGTTTTACGTAGCTCAGAGAGCAAGCTGCTGGTTATCCCTTTACTGTTTGTACTTTGACCAAACATACTACCTCAGACATTGAAATGAAACGCATAAGGGCTTTTTAGTTTGTAATAGGGTTGTTGAGGAAGTGATTATGAGGAGGTAGAGGGAGTTTCAGGCACAAATCTTGAGGATGCGGATGAGGATATTTTTTAAGGAAGAGGAAGCGGATGAGGATGATATGATATATGTATAAATAGGTACAGCAGATCCTACATACGCTGTCCTATACACACACAAAAATTAATTAAAATATCATTTTTCAATGGACCTAGTTGTGAATCTTAACCATTCTTAAATCCCTTGAACACACTAAAAAAACATCTAAATCGGTCCAGTCGTTTAGGAGTTCAGTGACATACAGACTCACACAATAAATATAATAGTTGCTTTCAATAGAATCTAGCAAAAGTGTAAACATACATAATGGTCAGCTGACATTACCACGACTTGTCTATGTCCCTTACGCGCGCGCTGATCGTTCGGCTCGGCATCGTGCTGCGGCGATACACGCATGCGCAGTGAAATGCCTCTTAAATTCCTCTTATTTTGAGGAAGCGATAGCGGAAGAGGATTTTATTTTTTAGGATGCGGTAACGGTTGAGCAACTCAAAATATAGCGGAACTTCCGCATTATGAGGAAGCGGAAGAGGAATCCTAAGAGCAACCCTAGTTTGTAATTATTGTAACTGCTTTAAACAAAACCGTAAGGAAACATTAAGAAGTAGAATAAGAAGATACACTTACTCTTTTCCCATCTTCTTTGATGATTGCAGTCGTTTTCAGGTACTAACTGTAACACAAAAGTAAAAAAACATGAGTAAATAATAATTGTGATACTTAAGTATCGTTTAAGATAATATTAATAGAACTAAATAAGCTCAACCTAAGGCATTTATTATAGACGTCACTTAGCATAGGTTTTAACTAAGCATTAATTCTATAGCTGTCTCATATAATGTTTAATTTATTACTAGAGAGTGTAAGATAAAGAGACAATTAATAGTTAAAGTAGGGATAAATGTAGTACATACATGTAGTACGTATTATTTTACATTATGTACAGGGTGTCCCACGGCTATGCCACATGGAGGGAAAGTACCTTAAATAAATAAACTGTACTTTTAATGCATTTTAAATTGTTTTTAAAATTCAAATAATTTCTTCTTTCAGTAAAATGTTCTATCTGCAATATTTATAGTACTTACCCTCCATGTGGCATAGCCGTGGGACTTCCTGTATATATATACTTTAGCATAACTATGTTTCTCTTTCTGTCTTGCCGTGTAGCACAAGGTTATAAAGAGACTTGTGATTTTCGCGAAGCGTGTATTACAGTAGAAAATAAAGGGGTATCCCCCTTTAGAATACCTCTTTGGTTAAACATCCCACTTATTTCTTTTTTTTATTTGGAAACTAGCTTTTGCCCGCGACTTCGTCCGCGTGGAATTATAGTTCCTGTTCCCGGAGGATTTCCGGGATGTAAATTATCCTATACCCTTTCTCGGGTCCCAGACTATATGTGTACCAAATTTCATTAAAATCGGTTCAGTGGTTTAGGTGTGAAGAAGAGACAGACAGAGTTACTTTCCCATTTATAATATTAGGATGGATATAAACATGTGATTCAAGCATAAAATAAAATTGCTTAGTGTTCAAAGCTAAAAATATAATTACAAAATCGCAACAAAATATGTATGATGTCCACTTATAGCATCACGCAAATAGCACCAAATAGATTTAAGATACAACACAAAATTCCAAAACCGTCTTAAAAACACTTTTTAAGACTGTATTGGAGGAAATTCCCTGGATTTCCCATCAATTTTGTTAGGTTGGGTAAACCAGGTAAACATATAAAATACTAGCTTTTGCCCGCGACTTCGTCCGCGCGGAATTATAGTTCTCGTGAAGCAAGAAACAGACGTCTAAGCTACCTTTACAGTAAACCAATTTCAGTGTTTACACTCAAAACTCTTCTAGGTAAATGGTTAATATTTTTCCTTCAGTGATACTGCATTATAATATGTAAAAATAATTTTCAGTAATAAAAACAAATCAATCATGTATGAATATAAGAGAAAGGCAACTTTTATGAGTGATATCTTATAAAAGGCTCAGCATTAAAGTTAGCACGCAAACCTTATGAATTCATATTTTCTGATAATTGCAAGTTTATTGAATAACCATGATCAATTCTTTTGCTTTCTCTGTATGAGAAGAGGCCTTTGCTCTGCATTGGGACAGTAATAGACAGGTATTATCATTATTATTATTGGATAAGTTGTTATTGGGACGTTTATAAATATGGATATGCTTTGTTTAATTTATTCGCAAGCAAAAGCATAAGGTACTTAAATAAATTACAGTTTTTGTTATCTACTAGTGTTCAGCAAAATGATACTATTAAAATTCAGCATTTTACATAACAAGTTGAAAACATAACGGACTTCATGTTTATTTCAGTGTGGATATAGCAATCGCATTGGTAATTCAGTATTAGCATCGCACAAATATCGCCCGTAACGGCTAAAGCACAAAAGCCTCAATCAATTGTATCTTTGAACTTCAAGTCCGGTCTGACAGATTCATCAATGCAGAGGTACATCTGCTCGGTCGATGAACTTTAAATTATGACTTTGTCTTGATACCTTTTACAGAATACTAGCGACCCACCCCAGCTGCGCATGGGTATTACAAATCTTTGAAAATCCCAACTTTTCAATACTATAATATTCACGTATTATATATACATATTAACATTCCACTTGAGTCACTACAAAAAATACCATCACAATCCATTGTGTAGTTTAAAAAAATTAAGCATACACTGGTGCAGACAGCAGGGACTGACTAGGGAAGGTTATTGAGAATTTCTTCTTTACAGTCTGAACAAGCATTATTATCAAACTAATGCTAAACTAACAGTAAACAAATTTATCAACATTGCATATAATTTCTCTTAATTTAGTACATTAGAGTTAGAATTATATCTAGGCGCCAGCAATATATAATTATTATGGAGTTCTATATATAGTTTTGTTTTTAGGGTTTCTTAGCCAACAGGGAACTCTAAGTTGGTTGATCCACGGCTCAGCTCAGAATCTTTACTGCTGACAGAACTACTACAAACTGTAATGCAGTGCATGAGTATTCATATTTATTAGATTACTCCACTAGTGTGGGTTGTTAAGAGGTTGCGAGGTCTGCCTTTGAAGAAAGCAATTTTGGTTTGAGTGGTGTTAAAAGGGTGGATCATTAATTTGGCAGTGGTAGATCAACATGCTAGTAATATGCCAAGTAACCTGATCACAACTATCATCAATCATCAGTCATGAGACAAACTAACAGATATATTTTACAATAATATAAGTAATTCATTCAGTGTTAAATAACAGAGCAACTAAGGAAACCTAACTACTATCAAAATATCACAAGGAATTTCAAAGAAAGCCGAATATGCAGTTTCATAAACCTATAAACAAGACCTAAGTACTGAAGGACACAGTATCCAAATAAAACATTACATACCATACGTTCTGTGAAAAACAAACTACAAAACATGCATTACGGTCACGTTTGAGGTTATATTAACTGAATATTTACAAAGCTACACATTAAATTTAGAAAATTTTGCCAAACATGGTCAGTCAGTACTCACCTCGCAGACGAAAAGTGTTTATAGACTTATTGACGGCCGCCGGGAGCAACTACTATAGAAAGTAAAACAGAAAGTTTCTTCTCTGCAGTACCCACAATCAGGATTAAACAAAATAATTATTTAAAACGATATCACAGAAAATAATAAACGTGACATTACTTCTCATCAACCCACGAATAACTTGAAGAACTTCTCTCTGAACGTTTGGCGTTGTTTGCGAATTTGGCACAAGACAAGTGTTATAATGCCACTTGCCAGGCCAATACGTGTTCTTGTTGATAATCGACTTAAATCGACTAAATTGTTGAAATAGGTTTTTTTTCGGGGTATCATCGGGGAAATTTTTTGATATTATTATTTTGATATTATTATAAATTAAATTCGATTGGTGTTAATATTTTGTCTTCATAGCGGTTTTCAGTTACGTGTACTCTTAGCTTTATAGCCTATGGTCTATAATACGCTACAACACTAGACATGAATTTTGGATCTGTGAAAATCATTTGTCATTTTTGTGTTGTGAAGTTTTTAATTATTCTGTCATTCTGTCTAGAGGTTTGCACCGGAGCGAGATTTTAACAACCGATTGGATTCACCGGTGATTGGGCAATCTCCGGTGAAAAACCGGAGATCACCGGAGAATATGGAATTTAATTTCTATTTTTTAAATTTATACATTAATAACGAGAAAATAAGAATAATCAATTGATATACTTTATATAGTCATTTATTATAAAGAAAAAGGTTTAATAAAGATAATAAATGCTGATTTTGATTTAAGAAACACAACATGTCAACAGCGTCATTGTGTAACATGTTTCTTAACACTTAGTGTTTGTCCTGTCGCCGAAAATGGTTCTCAATTTATATTTCTACAATTTTATGTCATAATTTAATATTGCATAATGTTACTTGTCCTAACATTAGTTATGCATAATACTCATTTGCCATAACTTTTGAATCAATTTTTTTAAAATACTATTTACTATAAGCATACTATCCCAAACCATAAGTTTACTTAAGCATAACGACGCATAACCATAACTATTATAGGCATCAGAAGGGGCTTGGTCGACGGACCCCGCGCAGCGGGGCTCCTACTTCTAGGTTGTTTATAAAAAAATAACCACGAAGGGGATGGCGGGGTCTGTTTGCTCACTCACACAACTCCGCCATCCCCTTCTAACCTAACCTATCCGAGTCGGGGTACCCTAAAGTCCAGATTGCAACCAGTTTCTTAAAAATATTAAAACTTACTAAAGCGATTATGCATATGTTTATGAATAATATACTAAATGAATATTATGTCAAAAGTGGATTATAGCACCTTCGCGCCTTCCGCCGTTGGTGGGCTTGGTCGACGGAGCCCCGCTTCACGGAGCTCCTACTTCTGGGTGGTTAATTAAAAAATAACCACGAAGGGGGTGGCAGGGTCTATTCGCTCGATAGCCAAATAAACAATTAGCGTTTTACCTTTATGCATATCAAAGTTATAAATAAAAACAATAGAATAATATACAATATTTATACTTAATAATACAGTACCTTATATGTATTATGAGCAAAAAAGGGATCCCGTAAATTTATTATATAAAAAAAAATTCGATGCGACGATCACCGGAGATCAATCGGTTAATCACCGATTACTTTCAATCGAGTACTTTTACCGGTGAATCACCGGTTATTCTCCGGTCTCATTGCTCCGGTGCAAACCTCTACTGTCAATTTTGGTTATAACATAATACCTAATTCGGCATTATTTTTATATATTTTCATGATAATTGTAGATTTCAAGTAATTCCGTGTTAGAAAAATACAATTTGTGACCGATATTGATAACATAGGTATCTGTATCTAAGAAAAACCAAGTAAGCTATGCTTCAAAAACATAATATTTTACCATTGTTTTTTTGCTTAATCTATGCATATTTTAGTCAAACTAAATGTTATATTATGCGTGTTCTATTTACAGAAATGAATATATCAATCAGAGGTCCTGTGCGGAGGTTCTGCTATGATGATGAGACTGGAGAGATAGTAACATACGATATTAACGACGAGACTGGAGAACCGTTACTTGAAAACAAATCGCCACCGCTGCTTGATATAAGACAACAACTTCAAGCTCAGGAACCAGAGGCCAAGTATAT
This sequence comes from Athetis lepigone, assembly GCA_033675125.1. Classification (NCBI taxonomy): domain Eukaryota; kingdom Metazoa; phylum Arthropoda; class Insecta; order Lepidoptera; family Noctuidae; genus Athetis; species Athetis lepigone. Next base: position 20,169,854 of record CM066219.1, read on the forward strand.
GAAATTCCCACGTGGCTACATGAGTAAGACTAAAAAGTTTCAGTCACTAAAAGCAAATATCATTGCTGGTTCTAACCAAATCAGCCACCGCTTGCTGCTAATACCTACTCTTATGATATTCCCGGGACTTTTCTGTGTCATTCTCATGGTGCTAGAGGTGTTCCTGCATGTACGCTGCCACAAAAAGAATAAAAAGCTAAAGGACTCCAATTTGTATTACCGCAGTCCATTCCATGTGGTTACAAGCACATTTTGCGGAGTGTGCCGTGACTGCGACACTGCCTCTAAAATTGGGCAGCTACAGGACAAGAGACGTAACCGTTATGACTACTTCAGGAGTATAGCTATCTAATTTCATTTAATGTTATGAGTAATTAAAAGGGTGTAGGATTTGTGTTAGTTATAAATAAATGTATTTGTTACAATTATTAACATAAAAGTGATTTGTTGATCTCTAATAAAAGAAATCTCAATGACAGATTTGCATTTAGCTGTTACAGCTGACCAGGACTGATTGCAAGTTGCAATTTTTTATTTTGATTTTCATATTCATTTTATAGATGATTTTGAAAAAGAATTTTGATTGCTCACATTAATATATTTTAAGTAAGAAGTGCTTTCTCCAGTATCAATATATCAATGATCTATAGTGGCCAATGTCGGACACTGGTCATAACCAAGTTTGTATACTAAAATAAATTGACAATTGAAAGATGACTCTATATTTTAAATAGATTACTGTAAAAATTTCAGAGTTAATTAATATCCTTTTATATTGCAAGTTCAAGAAAATTCAAAGGGCTTGTGTAACAAATGTTTGATAAATCATTAAAGCTAGCAACAACTTTTCTTTTCACAAGCGTTTTGTACTGAGATCAACTTTTATATAGTACTTTACTCTTTGTAATTCAAAATCCCACTGGGTTCCGACTATGTATTTTTTATTTTTTTGGTCTAAAACATGGAAAATTGTTAAACATATGGCAATACTGCAATAAAAATACCAATTGTTCCTATGATTCCTAATAATTGTTATAAGAGAGTAAAATTATCAATATTTTCTTTTCATGTATTGCTTTGCTCAATTTAAGAAATATGTTGTAGAATGAACATTATATATTTTTGAGTATGTTCTGATTCTGATCTAAAATAGTAAAAATATTTAAAATGTTTTATATAGATGGCAATACTTTGTTGTTGAGAATCAGGTTTATATTGTTACTAAATCAAGAAATAGAAATATTATCAGAAAATACAAATAAGTGCCTTGTTGAATTGTAAAGACTGATTTCTATTAGAAATAGAAAAAGTCTAAAAGTTATTAGTTACTCTTCCTAGCAGGACTGTTTAAATTATTTACTTTTTTGAAGCATTTACCTTTCTTATTATTCTTGTTAGAAGTAGACAAATTTTGTATTTGTCTCATAAATTATTTTTTTAAGATAGTATTGGTGATGGTATTAAATCTGATATAGATTATATTTAATATTTATTATAAATTGTGTTACATTTTTTGTTGTGGTAATAAAGAGGTTTTTTTAACATGTTTTTTATTTTGCACTGGGAAAATATCAAAATTCTATAATTTCTATAATAATATTATAAAGCTGAAGAATTTGTTTGTGTGTTTGGTTGATCACGCAAATTTTAAGAATAACTGCTTCAAATTGTAACATCAAGATTGAAAAATGCCCTGGAAGTTCCAGGTTATGTTTCTACATTGGCAACCCTACTCTAGGGTTGCCAACTATGCTGTTATGAAGTTACTTTTTCAACTATATTGGGATCGGGGCTTTATCTAACTGGATGCACCAGAGCAGAGTTTGGAGCGATTGCGTTTCAGACATCCGCAACCCCGTTATTACCCAGTAAGAGGTCAAGTTACCATTTTAGAATATAAACTAAGTTCCTATGTTGCCATATAGATATAATTTATGAATTTAAGGATTTCTGTTGCTGCTTCGCACGCTGTGGCTGAAGTTGGGATAGCCCATGGGCGTCAACACGTGTTGCATCCTACACCAAAGGCATAACGTTAATGCGAGTTGCAGACCAAGCGCTAAGCTGAGTTAGTTGTAGCTTAGCTCACATGGCTGACCGCTTTTGTGCAGACCGCTAACTATGTAAGCTATTGGCTATGAAAAGCAACGTCAGGCATGCGGACTAAGTTAAACTAAGTTAACTTAGTTTGCGCTCTGCAACAAACAATTTGACACATAAAAAAGCTCCTGCCGATACTTGGTGATAAAGTACTTAGATGCCACTTACCGACCCACCAAAACACAGATCGTTGACGTGATTCTAAAGACTATGACCAGCTTGAATGACTAAGCTGCACTTGCCTTACGGGCTACCAGAGCATGGCATGGGCCCGTAAGGTCCACATTTCAGGTCCGGAAAGAAAACGATGTGATCAGTTAGAAATATGCACGCGAAATGAATACAATCTGTGCGACAGTATTGCAAAATAGTTTTATTACCTATACCTAAGTTGTAATTGAAGGAACCTATTAAATAAAATATTATATTTGATAAAATTGTGCTATTACAATCAAATACATTATTATGTTCCGATGAATGCCAACTAACGAGCCATTAAAGTGATTCTTGGCAGGTAAAGATGGTTCTGTAGAAGAGGTATAGATACCTACATGTAGGTACCTACAGACACAGTAGTTATTGCTATCTAAAGGTAGGTAGTTAGTCGTTGGGAGATCAATAATATCCCTCATATTGCTTGTGTGTTTCCAACAGCGTTGCCCCTCCCGCTTCCCGCGTCTCCGTCCCTCGGGGCTGCATTGTAAAGGACTGTTTATGCTGGTCGGATGGCTTACCGGTTTCACGGTATTCTTATTTAATTTGTTTTCGAGAATAACTTAGTAGAGGTACTATTATGGCTTAACAATAACGGTATTCTAATTCTTGGTAGTTGAAAGGTTAAGAGATTTTAATAATTTTGTCACAGCCAATCTTCGAAAAGGCTGGACCGATTTTTGTAGGACTTTCACTGGTTGGCTACCGAGTCAGTCTACCTACTATATTTAATGAATGACATAATTTTCGACCTCAGTGCACGCACCGATTTGTACCTAAGTTGAAAATTAAAGCCGCAGGCGGAAGTAAATAATTCACATTAATAAGTAGGACTACCTATAATATAAATAGTTACTACTCACTTTACACTTATGTAGTTACAGTCCACTTGACCTAACTATAAAAATAAAACTTTGTTACACACAACAGTTGTTTATTCGTTTTATTATGTATGAAAAGGTTAAGTATTATGCGATAAATGATTATTTACTCGTAGTAAGCAATTAAGCATATTTACATTGAAATAAGCTTTCAGACTAAAACAAACAAGACTTGTGATGAGAGTTTCTAAATAAAAAATCGTAGGTATAAAATTATCATAATAATTTCTGTTGGAATTAACCGCGTGGCAACGGTAACCTTTGTCTATACCTACTTCTATTTAATTACTTATATAGACCTTATCAATTAGTGTCACTGCACTAACAATGTATGTGCCGATAAACTTTTGTTCCGTGTGTAAAGTAAATAAATGATGTTGTTCCACTAGTTGGGAAAGATACAGTTCTTTGAAACTGAGCACTGAATTTAGTATAGCAATCAAGCAGAAAGATTACACATCTACTTATACTTATTTGAAAATAAGTCCCTTTCAAAGCCCAAATAATGTCAAAGAGCCATGAAGGAAAGAAAGAAGAAAGTAAGTAAAGAAAGAAAGGACCAATTGAAGTGGACATGGACCGGGTTTATAAAGTAAGAAAAGTGAGTAAAACTATGAAGACGGTAAAAAGAAAAAGGAAAGGCAACACAGATGATTGGAAGATAAAATGAGAAAATCATCAGCGGTTCGCTTCTGTAGGTCAGTCGCTAGTGATAGAAAACAATGAAAATTATTAGAGGAGGCCTTTGCCAACATGCATATTATTGAGCTCAGAGATGTATACTGTAGTTAAATGTGAAATTAATATAACAGGTACATCAGTACAATGTGTAATTCAGGGTCTATTTAATTAAATATATTCACGATTTTATAACAGATTAACTAGCTCTCTCCCATGATTCTTCGGCGTTTTTGGATATTGCTCTGCTGCCGTAGGTCGTAGCCAGATGTAACGTTGGAATGTAACCTGCCTTGATAAATGGGCTCTAAAAACACACCCTTATACTACTTATAAGGTGGGTGGACCATGGAAGGCCACTCTAACGAGTAAACGCTTTTTATTCGTTTATTAACTGGATAAATGAAAAAAACAAATTATCAAATAATAGTTTGTTTTATTGTGTACCATATAAATCACTTTTTTTTAACCTAGCTTTAATCAGTATTCATTAAACTTAAGTTTTGTTAAGCTCTTCCAAATGGCCTTGCAAGGAACACGGCTCCAAACAAGGCCAATATTATACATCAGTCGTTCAACTTAAAAATAGAGTTGTAACAATTAATATATTCGCTTTTACTAAAACTACATAATAAGCTCTTTCATTTAAGCAAAACATTAAATGCTCAATATATTTTTATCATTTATAAATAACTCAACGAACATTACTCGAACACCATCGTATAACTAAGAATGTATTAATGGAAATTATTTGAAAACAGTAGTAATGAGTATTACATTGACATCAAATAACTTGCCAACGCGTATTATAATGAAATTAAAAACTTTTTTTTTACCTCAAATGGCCTTCTTATGGGTCCGTTCTTTGTAAGGCCAAAATGTTCCTTAATTATGCCCAAAATTAACCCTTATAAATAAAAATATTATAAATAAGTATAAAACATTGTTTTAACTGTAACGGTACGTATTTATAACTAAAAAGTAACTGTTCATATGTTCATGGTTTGTACATGTTCTATGTAAGTCCCATGTACCCTAGCAAGGCCAACTGACAAATTTTTGATTGGCCTTATAAGGAACCATCGGCTTTCCTGGGAACACTACCAATATTTTAACTTAAATCGAGGCAAAACTATTTTTTTTTTCTTTAGTACCATAAACATATCCTTATACGACAATTCACAGTAAAAAAATATGAAATAATAATAGGTTATCTAACTAAAAACTTATGTTTTGCTATGCGCGCGAATAACAATTGTAACGTCGACGACCGAAGTCTACGAAGAATGAGATCGCACAGCCACAATAGCGGCGCGAGCGACTCGCCGCCGCCTATGTGGCCTTGAGTTTGATGGATCTTAGTGTATAGCCGAAGGAATATGTGTTTACATGTCAATAACTACGACTTTTTGATAGTTGGCCTTCAAAGGAGCGTGGCCTTCCATGGTCCACCCACCTTACGATGCTTAAAGTTAGTGAACTGCCTTGCGAAGATTTTTGCACGTCTCTCTTAATCACTAAAAAACTAGAGAGAGATGCTTTAGAATTGGCTGGTGACACTAAAATTGCGTGAGATCTTTACAATTAGGGACTAAAAAAACTAACATTATACGTAATATAAGAATGAAAACATTCTTCGGACTAAGTAGAACATAAAAAAAATTGCCCTATTGGTCCAGCAAACTTTAAGAACTCCATTCACAAAGTCCACCAACCCCTTACCTTTTCTTACTCACTTGTCCTATAATATTATATACTCATAAGTAATGTAATATCCTCAAAAAACCAGATAAACTTAACCATATAATGATGATGTAGGGTCCTGGAATGATAAAAAACAGGCATAGTTTAGTCTCTAAACCTCTCACAGATGAGAATGTTACCTAGTCCTGTAATCAAATGTCATTTCTAGTTGCTTTAATTTGGTCTGCTCTCCAGTTTTGCGCCAAGGTTCTTAAACCTTCAGACACACATGATTCGAGACACAATAGAAAGACAAGAAGCGCGACAGCCGGCTGTCGCTTGGTCGTTGAAAGATTAATGCATTTTAGTACGGTTAGTGTCGTTATGTCGTAAAAAAATGTGCTCCCCACCGCCATGATAACTAGTCATCACCACTCACACGCCCCTAACTTAAAAAAAATTAAAAAAGTGAGGGGTTGTTTAATGAAAAAAAAAACACTGACCACGAAGTAAGTATGATACTGGTATACTCGTGGTTATACTAACTCTGTGGTTTTGACATCATAAAACGGAAACCAACAGTTTTGAAATCAAATGAGGGCACTTAGCAGTACGTCATCGATCGGGTGTGTTTCTTCCTCAAGGGGCGCATCGATTGCTCCAACCCTCACGAGAAGGGCTCCACGGCCAAGGTCAAGTCCAAAGCTATTAGCGTCCCCCTTAACTGAGTCTGCAAGGGGACTCAGCGATGTGTTTAGGATATAATGTCAAAAGCTAAAATTAAAAAAAAAACAACTAAGTCAGCTCTTTATCTATAGCAGTCCTGACGATTAAAGTAGGGAGGTAAATATATGATGTTTCCCGCGGTTTCACCCACGTTATAGATTTTTGGTTTACTGCTCCGTTCCCGAGGGTCTTAGCGTGATGTTGTGTATCCTAGTAGTTATTGAAATGTATGAGGTATATTATTATTACTGTAAAGTTTCTACAAAACCGTTCATTTTTTGAAAAGGTAACAAACATCCTCGTTAACTTTGACATTTTCTAATAGTACAACCAAAGAGGTTTTACGAATTTAATAAAACTCACGAAAGAGTTTTCTCATTATATTATCAACCTTATGTTTTAAACTGGCCATCAAATCGAAAAAACATGTGACGGCCATTATTTGGTAAGAAAAATAAGAAATAAAAAGAAAATACAAATGGCGTTTCTAATTTTTTTGACGAAAAAAGGCCAGCAATCTTTAAATTTTATTTTCTAAATCAAAGAAGATCCAATGATGCTATTCAATGTATTTATAGTATTAGGATTTTTACAAAATGAGATCTGTTTGAAGTTGGCGTTCCTTGGCTGAACAAATGAACGACATTTTGTCTCATTCACTTTTCTTGATTATGTGGTTTTCAAAATCTTATTTTAATAAGTAAAAGCTATTATTTTATTTTTAACAAACAAGTAGAGAAATAAGCCAACGCGAAAGCCTGAAGTAAATCGACGTATTTTTTGTGGCCATGTTTTTAAACGCGTCTAAAGTTTCTATAGATTGTCTTAATTTGCAGTACTTAACTAATATTTTATCTTCTGTCCTTTTCTTAATGAAATGGAAAGAGAAAGATGCACTTAACTTAAATTTAATTTAGTTTGGGAAGAAAGGAATCGGCATCATTGAGTGGCTTTTAATTTTTTTTTAAATAACTGCATTTGTTAGTCTCGAAAAGTGTGAGGTTCATTTTAACAAATTTTAATAAATATACCTAAATGGTAAGACTGTAAGAAGATTTTGTGATTTAAACACTGGTATGCATGATTCTGACCAGTTCATGTTAAATATTTGCACGTATACATTTTTTCTGTGCTATTAAAACTCTAGAAATTTCAAATGAATTTCCCCATACAATGACACCATCAGCATCAGCCGGTAAAATCACCGTTCCGGTATATTCAACACGGTGCTGATTCTCCCTAAGAGCGTTGTTTCAGGCACACATACATACCTTTGTTCAAACTGCACTTGCGCAGAAGGCCGATATGCAGCCATCTTACAGCCCTTTTCACGGCGGCTCTGGTGGCGGGCGGGCGCGTCCACTGCCGTGGTACCAGTCCGACCACACCTTGGTCCTTGGTGTCGAAAACCAGCTAATCGCGTGAGGACTTGGGCCGCTGTTGCAGATGTCGGAAGGTAAGTTATGGGCGTTTAGAATTAAATGCAGGCTCGCGTCTATTTGTGTTACGTAATTGGCATATATAAATAGCTTTAGACTCTTTGTGATCTGTTCTAAATAGGGATAGGAATAGTTAAATGAGGAAAAAGAAATTGTAGGCCGAGAATATTTTTCTTGTAGGTGGTTTCATAAGCCGAGGGTGTGGCGCGGCAGGCGGGGCTGTGGGGGCGGGTGTCCTTATTAGTGGCAGCCATTTTTTGATTTTTTGTTGTTTTATTTTATAAATCAGTTATTACGTTTGTGCTCGCGCGTGTTCTCGTCTGGATTTTGGCACGTTTGCTGTCAAACCATCGTCAAGAACTGATTTAGTAAGATCCTTTTTTTGTGCACCTTTAGATTTTGTATGCTGTGATTTAAATTATAAACTGCGAAAGTAGTTTAGTGTAGGAGTACTTTCGTGTGAAGAAAAGCCCTTAGCAAATTTCCTGTGAGAGTTTATTTTCAGTATAGAAATGTTCCCACTGTTCGCTGTGTGAGAAAATTGCCTCTTGCAAAGAATTAATTATTTGTCTTGTGTTTTGAGTCTGTTGTTTATTGTTTTTCATACGTTGTTGCTAGGGTGTTAATATTTTCATATTTCAATAAGGTTTGTACGAATGCAGTCTTTTCAATTGACATTTAGGTAGATAGGATAAAAAAATATTGTCAATAACAATGGTCTAAATTGAAAACTTATAAAATTCTAGCGCATTCCCTGCTACAATTCAAGACTGGAATCTATTTTAAAAATCTCTATTTTTCATGGTAATTAAGCAACTTTCATTGGGAACCGTACAGACATTATCTTGAATAATAATGAAGGGAAACACTACTATTTGTTTGAATCTACTTGATGTTGACAGTATACTAAACCGTATAACCGATTATTGCAATTATTATAAAGCAGTGTAAATCCACCAGTATTGAGCTATGACGACGCAATTCTAAAGGCACCTTTTTTATGTTCCAGGGTTTGTGACTATGAAGTTGTGTGTACGTTTCTGCTTTCGTGAAGTCTCAGTGAAGAACATCAACACTAAGACAGGAATGTTGCTGATGGACCCTTGGAGCAGCCTGTGCTACCGTCGGCACGTGTGTACGACAGGCAGAGACCCATGACAGAGGCTTTTGTTTAGCAACTTTTCACCAAAGACCCTCCGACACTGCTTTCCCTATAACCTCGGCTATCGAAGAACAGACTCACTGAAATACTAACTACGTGATTTTACAATGTATTGTTTAGGCAATCTTTTTGTGGTAACTGGTCTATATAGATGTTAAATTTACATTCATTTATTTAGTTCAGTAACAAAGGGAAATAACAGCTATCCGTTTTTTAGAAAGCACCCTATCAATTTCAAAAATGGGTTTACCTGTTAGTGGCTGTTAGTAAACTAAACAAATTAATGCAATTTTCTGTCTAGGTCAGTGCTGTGAAGCGATTGATACTATTTTGTGTTAATTTAATTTATTATTGTGTAACCTGCAACGTAGTCAGGTTACGGAGTCTTTTGCCTAACAGAGTAAATCCCTTTGGTAGGCAAGATGCTCTACTATCCATACCATTGTAAAGTATGGAGCGCAGCGCCTATCGAATGAACTTTCGTGCGCTGTCAGAGACAAAATGTTTATTTCAATTTTGAAAAAGTCTTTGATATTGTGCATTGTAAATGTACCAGAGAAATTTAATTATTTTATGTACTTTAAACTTTAATTGGTTGTGGTTTGGGATTTGGTGTAAGTTTTCCTTAACCCAGGACCTCAGCAGACGTTATATTTTTTTTGAGCTAAGAATATACCTTAACCTAAGATTAAGATTCTAATTTGATGTCGAAATGGGTCGCGAGAATTGCCATTATTTCGCGACGGTCTCCAACATAACCTAACCATAGTTATCTTACATCATAACAATCATTGCATATTTTGTCAGAGTGTGATTTATGAGACTGGTAATATAATAAAGACGCGGGGTGAAATGTAATGTTCATCTAGATGTATTTTTAATGTTAATTATTAATCTTTGTGTAATAGATTTAAGATTAAGAACGATTGGAATAATATTTAAAGACGCGTGATCAGACATAACGAATTTATTGTAGATATTTTGAAATGAGAAATGCGATGTTTGTTTAATAAAGACGCGGGACTGGAGTCGTGTTTTATTTCCATTGCATGTTTTTATTTGCGATTATTTAACAGTTACATAGCTCGCCACCCAATGTATGAAGTCTAGGATTTGTGATCTTATAAAAACAGTTGTCTGGGTTATTCGTAAGTATTTAGAAGACTTTTCTGACAATGGGTTACATTAAAACCTAAATCACCATGTCCTCATTAAATTGGTAATTACAGGCAATCCACTAGTTACACTTTACTGTGTAAATAGTGAAGGCGGGCCTGTTGGTCTTGTGGCTAGTGACCCTGACTGCTAATCCGGAGGTTGTGGGTTCGATTCCCACCCAGGACAAACTTTGTGTGATGAGCATAATTGTTTGTCTTATGTCTGGGTGTAATGTATCTATAATATGTATGTATTTCTAAATTAAATACTTAAGTATGTTTATCAGTTGACTGGTTACCATAGTAAAAGCTCTGCTTAGTTTGGGATCAGATGACCGTGTGTGAGTTGTCCGAGGATATTATATTTATATATTATATATATTATTTATATTATTAATACACAAGCACTTTACACTGTAAGTACATAAATGTTATCTTTGCTCGTCCTCTGTAACAATTTACTTTGAAATAAAATGAACTTTATATGCTCGTATCCGCATATAAGGGCATCAGAGACATCCTTTTAGAATCCGCTGTTGGCTGTCAGCAAGGTAATTGGCCTCTTGGGCCAGTATAATTTTTGGTCTAGCAATTCACTTAATCATTTGGCAACCAAATTCCAAATTTAACGTTTGGTGTCTCGATTCTGATGAGTTTTATATCATTTGATTATTTATTTTAAAAGACATACTTCATTCCATTAACATTTCAAAGTTTAAATATGACTGAGTACTGACAGAAAAGTTTAGCGCAATAGCCCCTATATCAAAATTACAGAAAATTGGACACCCAAGGAGATGAAGAGATCATTATCTCTTCATCTCCTTGGGTCTATAATTTTTGAGAATGCCTTTCCGAACTTTATTGAGGATAAAATACAAAATTTCTATAACATATCGGCAAGACGAACAAATTAAAATTCATTCGACAATTACTATAATTCGGTACTATTGTGTTGGCCCTAAACCATCGTATTTTATTCGTGCTTCTCTTAAGTGGAAGCTCTGGGATCTTTTAGACAAAATGGACTTTATTACCCTTCACACACTCCCTTCAGTTTTAAATTTGCCATTGGACGACTGAGCTTGGTCGAAAGCTACGCTTCCAATTAACATGGGACGCCTCGGCGTCCTTAAATTCAACTATTCAACTATTTGTCTGCCTGCTTTTATATATCCTCGGTCCATGGCACTGAAAAATTGATCAGTAATATCCTACTACTTACACTCGTAAATTTTGATGTGCAGAACCTTCTTTAATATATATTTGTGCAGAACTTAACCGAGGCTGCTGAGGCCAGGAAATTCGCTTGCCCTAATACTGATCCGCCCGACAACCCATCTTCTCAGAGACAATGAGATAGTCGACGACACCACCGTTCGCCTCGCTGCTTTATTGCGTTTTGGGGCGTCTCGTTGTTCTTGCTCTTGTCACCGTCTGCATTTCAGCTATATTAGAACCCAACGGCTTAACACGCGACAATGGCAAGAGACCAGACGTTATGTCGCAATTTCTTTGGAAGTTGGGTAGGCTTTTATTGTGTGCCAGAAAAATTAATTATTGTGTAGTTCATCTATGTTTCTTAATGTCCCCTAGTGGGGGCCAACGAGAATGAAAAGTGGTGCCGTTGTCCCTCAGCGGGGGCCTAACAACGTGGACAGCGGAAATAATCAAATGTAGGTTGCTAAATGGAGAATAGTTGTTGCAAAGTTTAGTTATTATATAGGTACAATATTTTTGTATCACACTCATTCTGCAAATATTTTAACGTTAGAGGGAGAGGCGCGCGGCTCCGCGCGGTCGTTTGTCATTCGGAGGCGGGCACTGTAATGCGGACGTAGGGCAAAGGATCACTTTGGTATGGCACCACGCGGACGTCCGCTAAACACAATTTCAGCTCTTAATAGAAAGACATGATTGTAATTTGGAATCCGGCAGTAAAGTATGACAAGAAATTATTTTTAGATCAATTTTTGTTGTAAGTAGTAGTAAACAGTCGGCTTTTATTTACATAAACATATTTGGAATGAGAATCGAATACGGAATAGCGAATTTTTAATTTGTGCTTCGTCTTACCTGTCACTTGAGGCAAGAGTACCAAAGTGTTTTTAATTGGAACTTTCCAATAGAATACATTGCATGGTTCATTGTAGGTACTAGTGCTGCCATTATGTAAAAACTTCAATTTCTGTGCTGACATTCGTTCGATCTGGCATACGTTCAAACCATAAAAGTAGAATATACACTTAACATTCTACTGATTTCGCTAAAACTTGCAATTTATCGGCTAACGACAGCACTTACCACAAAATTATGCAAAGTTTGGTTTTGAGTTTCAGAGGACACATCTGCAAGTAAGGATTCATAGGTACAGGTGGACTTCTAGTCAATCTTCCAGTTTATGCGCCTCAATTTTACTTGAAGAATACAACGTTACCTTCGGCAAACTGACTTACAGTGATCCACCTACTTCCCTACTCCATTTGGATGAAAGCCCTTTGATGACGTCAAGATGTGTGACGAAAGGGTTGAAGAACAGCGAACTGTGAGAAAAGATGTACACATCCTCTCAAGTCATGGCATTTTTAAAATTCAGTACTTTTAACTGCCTTGCCTTTGTGCCAATATTCTACAAATGTATGAATTCTAGCATCATATTTTATGTATTTGTAAACAACTTAGGATGTATTCGGATACATTCAGAGTTGTTTACTACGCGGAACTTGCAAAAACTTGAAATCATTTTTTTTTAGCCCTGTGCTTACAGTTCATTCGTGAGGCTGGGTCATTTGGCTTATACCAGCTGTAATCGTCGCTTTCTGGCTATTGTCCAAGTTCTAACCACCTTCTTGATATGGAGGAAAGTGGATATTCCTCTGCTGTTGTTAACTGATTTTTCATTTTATTTTTGATGCGGGATCCAAGATTATTGAACCTATTGTTGATGATTGTTGTTGATTCTATGGGACTCGTTGAGTTTCACTCTCTTTCTCGACGCGTTTCTTTTGTCTATTGGCTTCATCGTAGTCAGGAAAGTACTAAATATTTATCTTTTACATATAAATTACTATTAAAAAATAAATATCTCGGTATGAAAACTATCAAGTTAAAACTATGAACTAAGTTTAAAAATTAAATACCTTGGTTATGTATATATTTGTTAAGTTAACATCATATTGCTACTTTAAAATAAATTAAGAATCTTTAAACCAAATAAATAGAATGATTCTCACAAACTTAAGATGAATCACCCTAAAGTCAAAAGTCAAAATTATTTATTGCAAACGTAGGTAATAAGTACATAATACATGATGGAGCATATAATAAGAGTGCGCTATGTTTCGCCAGTCGGCATGCAAATTTTTAAATGTCAACAAGTGACATCCCTAAGTTCGGCAGTTAGCTTTCCCGCAAGCTGCATTCGTAGACATTAATCTGTGGTTAGCCGCAGCTTCATACCTCATACCACAACTGTAGTACATACTATTAGTAGATATGTATGTGGTATGCAAGATTGAAACAGGAGCATAGCTAACCTAAGCAAGAGTCTTGTCCTTGCCTGAACTTACAGACGAGATAATATATTTGTTTTTCTGAAGACCTTAAATTTTTTATTACCTATTGGAATAGTGAGGTGATTTAACAAAAGTGCTCTCAAATCTTTTGAACAAAACATTCCATACTGAAAGTATGTAACATGTAGTGGAATTAATGAGTCAGTGTTGCCATACCTCAAAACCACAATGCAACAAGAAAAAAAGTGCATGGGTCGATAAAAACTAGGGCGGAAACTTCGGCTGCGTACGTGCTCTGAATATAAATATTGTTTTGTGGTTGTAAACCTATATTCTCGGGTAAGCAGTGCTTTGAGTACCCTTTAGTTTGTGTATCCTTTGTGACATTATACGCCTCAGACTATTCCCATCTTTGTCTTGGTTTTAGTGCTTTCTTTTCTAATTTTATATATCAACAAACTTACCCGTATTATATTGAAATTCATCGTTAGATGTTATGTATGCGTCACTTTGATTATTTGGCTTGCGTAAAAAAATACTTTTACCGAAGCACAAAATAACGCAGTTCGTATTTTTATTCAGTTTTTATTTTTATCTACACCTGTAAGAATTTTAGTTACGCGGAAGTGTTGAAAATTGAACTAATTATTTGTACGTGTAACAAGTGGTTCTTCGTCTACTTTGTATGCGCTCTCTGGGCCTACCTAGTACACTTTCCATCATATGGGACACATTCTGTTTTGGTGTTTTTTCCCAGTAAAGGCTTAATGCGTTTATAAGCTCCTGTCGTTAATAGGATTGAGATCGGTTCTCATTCCCGGTTACGGCAAAACGGTGATATTGACGTCAGAAAATGGTGTTTGTGTGATACGAACCGTTTCCTGCGGTCAGCACATGAGCATTATTTTGTATAAAAATAAAACCAGTGCCCGATCCTTGTGAAAGTTGGATTACTCGCTCAACTTAACTGATTACAGTTGCAACACCCTCATTCTGAATTACCAGCTCTGTTTTGCCTGCTTAACCAATTTCAGCCCACACGATAATTCTTGGACCCTTAATGTTCTGTCCCGCATATGCATGGTTTCGAAAAATGATTGCGTTGTTGCCTCCCTACTTGTATTCGTCTGTTTGCACGATAAAAGTTGACCTTGCATTACTTACTTTCCATAGTGCAGTCCAAAATTTCAGGAATCTTCAAAATCACACTGCATGTTGTGCCCTTGTAATTATGAGTCTAGCCTCACATTAAAACACAAGTGATAAAATTTGTGGATTTGTGATTTTTCCACGCATTTCACTACTGCAGTCCTACATTAGAAAAAACGCTCACGTTGACGCTTGAAACAATAATAACAATTTATTAACATTTCAACTACATAACCAAATGCCTAATTTTGATAATCATTGTCTCATAAATAATTCTAGCACAGAAAAATAAAATAAGTTATGGTCTAGGTATAAACTAGTCAAAACAAAATAGGGCCCTATTTTGTTTTGACTAGTTTATAAATATAACCGCAGGACAACCCCCACACAGTCATTTGATCTCAAACTACGGGGAGACAGTACTAAGTATGTGTGTGGGTATTTATTTTTCATAACAATCAAACTCATCACACAAAGGTGGTTAGTATCATTTAGTCTGTGGGGACTGTCGGTTTCGGAATTATTTGTGTGTGGCACCTCCGACCACGCAATTCTCGTAAAAAGTAGTACAAAGTCATTTCTTCACATATTTATATAATTATCGATTCATATACTGCGGCGTAGAAAGTGAGAATCTATTTAAAACAGGTATGTGTTTGTACTGCCATGTTGTATTTTTTAAATGCCATTTTCTTTAAATGAGTGAAATTTAACAGGGGTATTTTTAACACTCATAACTCGTTGGGTAATTTGTAAAGATGATTATTAATTGCACCTAATCCATTTGAAACAGGTGGAAAAATAAACGTAGAGAATGGCAATGGCGCTAATTCTCTTGTACACAAACTTCTCTAAATTTAAGTTAAGTGCATCTCTCTCTTTCCATTTCTTAAAGAAAAGGTCAGAAGATACATTTTAGTTTAATCCTGTCAAATTAGACAGCACCTGACGAAAATTGACGTATATTATTAAGACGCCATGTTTTTAAATCGCGTCTAAATTATCTATGGAGTGTCTTAATTTGACAGGACTTAACTAATATTTTATCTTCTGTCCTTTTCTTAATGAAATGGAAAGAGAGAGATGCACTTAACTTAAATTTAGTGATGTTTGTGTACAAGAGAATCGGCACCAATCTCATCTTAGTTTAAATCTGTTAAAAAGCGAGTACCTTTTTCTTAAATACATTTTCGACCAGCTATTGGCATCGGTAGTTTTTGCCATGCAATGCGACTACATTTTGAATGAACTTACGAGGCATTTTTTTTCTTATGAGATATTTATTGGTTCATTATATTCTATAACACAATCTGTTTAGGAAATACATGTGACAGTTCTAATACTTAATCTCAAACAACTATAAATTGAAGCTCTGAATTGCTCAAGATGGGTGTTCACATGATTGTAATCACTTGTTGCATATTTTTGTCTTAGAGTATATTGGATACACGAATAAACTGAAGCATAGAAATAAGAGCGTAGAGATTTATAGAATACTAGCTTTCGCCCGCGGCTTTGCTCGCGTTAGAAAGAGACAAAAAGTATGTTACTCTCCATCCCTTCAACTATCTCCACTTAAAAAATCACGTCGATTCGTCGCTCCGTTTTGTCGTGAAAGAAAGACAAACATACAGACAGACAGACACACTTTCCCATTTATAATATTAGTATGGATACCTATCTGCAGACCAAGATCCTCCTTCCAAATAGATACAAATGGCTGGTTAAAATCAACCTTTTTATCTGCCGATTCCAGGTGTCACTGCGCGATGGGCTACGATTGCGAGACTTTCGAGCGCTTCGAGCGCTTTAGGGCTGGGAAAATACAATATTATTACGAATATGTGGGACCAGACTGGGAATCTGAAGAGGAGGAGGAAGAAGAGAGTATGGAAGTCGAACAGGGACGCGTCGACGTGGATCTCAACCAATTCGTCACCATGTTCTTGACTCTGAAGACATTTTGTACGGCGATGTGGTACAACTCAGTACTGTATTTACTGGCTGTAGGAGCCTCTTTCCTCCTACGCTATATGTACGACAACTAGGATCCAGCTATTCAGCACAATAAATAAGGGTCACTTGCGCGTCAATGTGTGCACAAATAACTTAAGTTTAAGTTAGTTTTTCGTGCAAGTGGGTCTTATTTTAATGTCTTTGGTGTTCTAACCCCGTCCTTTAATGTAACACAAGTATGTTCATCTTCTTCGTCTTGATCTTCTAGTATTTTTTTTCCTTTTAGTCTTCTGTTGTTTTAAGTTCTTTTAATATTAATACACAAACACATGTTAATTAGTAAGGTAAGCCCACCATTTACCAACTTTTATTTTAATTTATTTTGATTACAGTTTTGATTTACGATAATGAATGCAGGTTAAGATATAGACAATAGACATGGTTGTGTATCGTTAAGTACAAAGTTGTATTTAAAAAATACATTTTATCTGTCATCGAGACTATACATTCTATAAACTGGTCTCTTAATTATTAAATAATTGATCCGATGGTTTTTGATTTTTCTTATATTACCCTGACCAATTGCAACAATTATGAATCTTTCCATGATAGTCCAGACATAATCTATACTTATAATAAAACTGTAGAAAGGCCAATTCTGTACATTGAGTATATATTCAAAAATAAAAAATTTGGAGGATGATTGTTGACCGATACTGATGCCAAAAATGCAATCAGTAAATTTTTTGTCTCTATGTGCACGCATGGGTTAAAAACCACTGAAGGGATTTTAATCAAACTTGGTACGATTGTAATCCATACACCTGGGCAGGTTATAGGCTATATAACATAACGCTAAGACACATAGAAGCCGAGCAGTAATGAAAAGTGTGACAAAAATGGGAAAATAAATATTCCTTTTGAGAGAAATGGTTGAAGTTACGTAAAAATTACGTGCTAAAAATTTTTCCTCTTAAAATGTTAAATAAAAGTCCAGGACAGCATATGTCTAATATTTATTTTATTGGCACAAAAATGGTTACAGTGAGTGCACTGTAACCATTTTTGTGCCAATGAAATTAGTTCTATAATAATTCATGATTTACCAGGACGTTTTCATGATGTAGTATTAATACAAGTTTTTAATTTTGTACAATATTGCCATTTACATAATTTAATTTCAATAAATATCTTCGGAGACATAACTTTAAAATTACTCCGCAGCAATATGATGATGGTACGTACGGGACAAGTACCAGTGACAAGGCTGGCCTATGGTTTTGCAAGATATTCGTAGCTTATGCATCAGAATAACACATAATATTGTTCTACATTACATTGCACCATGAGCCACGGGAGCCGATCAGTAACCAAAAACCAAACATAATAGGCCAGTCAAATTAGGGTTTCACCTCGGAATGAAAGATAATAAGCTGAAAATTGGTATGAGCCTTTGACCTCGTCGTTCTAAATGTTGTCTCAAAAGTCACAATTGTTATCGTGTCCGCGTCTTGAGATATTTGAGGTCAAAGGTCACAAGAATCGGTTTTTCGCAAATATCTCGTTTTCTATTGCTTAATGAAATTTGCACCTTTTACAAAAAATGTGGAGTATAAAATTCTCCACAACTTGTACCTTAAGTTTCTTTTCATACGATCAACCGTTTTTGCGGTAGACCGCGAAGAGTGCGCCGCGTACAGTCATGTAGGGCCTAATGCAAGGACAAGCGTGAGTTACGGTTATCAGTACGTTGAATTAAGTTAGTTATTTACTAAAAAATATAATTATTAAACAATGCTCATTTTTGATGTACACGACAGTAAGGGAACATACGTATTTTTACATATATTTATTACACATACAAATATTTATTTCATTTATTGAAATGTATGTTCAAGATTTTTTTGTTGATTTTAATTACTCTTCTTGTTGTCGCTGGAAAATCCTCATCATCGGTCATACTCATCTCCAAACCTTCCAAAATTTCAGGATCGTATGCGCTTTCTTCATCGGGATTATTTGGATGTAGTAAAGAAGCGTTGAGGCAAGCTCCATTGCACTGGCCACAAGCTAATAAACATAGTAGCCCTGCTTTTTTGCATCCACAGCGGGAAGCACAACCGTGTTTGCAATTACAAAATATTATTTTTAGTAGTTCGGCTTGCGCTGGAGGCAATAATGTTTTTATGGACTCCAGGATTTCATTTTACAGCATCCAGCCCCATTCTTGAGGTTCTATGTTTCGCCAATTGTGGCAAAACATGTTGAAACACCTTTTATTTTTCACTTTCTTACCTACATTTGCATTTATATGTTACATTACACATGTTTACACAAATAAATATATCTTATCTTATCTTAAGTCCTTCCCTAACCATGTTTGAATTTGGTAGTAGACTCGATTTATGTGTTGTTAAGCTGCTGCACTTGTTGGTGGAAGTATTTATAACTGTACTGGTTTATATAATTTAATTAATTATATAAATTGCGTGTAGCGTAAATTATCAATGTCGTCTTCGGATTTTGGAGCATTATATAATGCCAACAAGATACGCACTCCATTTTCATATAATGTTTGTACGGGGAAGTTTTCTTGTTGGAATGCTTCCACCAATTTATCCAATTGGGAATTTTCTCTGACAATGAATAGAACATTTTCCAGCGACAACAAGAAGACAACGAAGAAGATGAAGATAACTAGCTTCCATTTACAATTTTGTTATATGTAAGTAATTAAAATCAACAAAAAATCTTTTAACCTTTCAACGACCAACCGACAGCCGGCTGTCGGGATGTTATTATCTTTCTGTTGTGTCTCTAATCACGTGTGTTCGAAGGATTAATACTTAAACACACATTTCAATATATGTATATTTAATGATAAATAAATATTTATGTATTAAGTATGTTCGCTTACTATTGTTTTAACTCAAAATATAACTAAAACATACATTTCAGAATTATTAATATACTATAGTTAAATAGGAATATTTAAATATAAAATTATATTTAAATTATATTTTTTAAGTAAATAACTATCTTAATTCAACGTACTGATAACCGTAACTCACGCTTGTCCTTGCATTAGGCCCTACATGACTGTACGCGGCGCACTCTTCGCGGTCTACCGCAAAAACGGTTGATCGTATGAAAAAAAAGTTAAGGTACAAGTTGTGGAGAATTTTATACTCCACATTTTTTGTAAAAGGTGCAAATCTCAATAGTCAATAGAAAACGAGATATTTGCGAAAAACCGATTTTTGTGACCTTTGACCTCCAATATCTCAAGACGCGGACACGATAACAATTGTGACTTTTGAGACAACATTTAGAATAACGAGACAAAGGCTCATACCAATTTTCAGCTTATTATCTTTCATTCCGAGGTTTACCCCATTTTTTACCTAATTTGACTGGGCTATAACGCGGGTACGCGGGGTGGAGTGGTGGTGACCTCTCGCGCACGGCGCTGGTTCAGGCCAGGCTGGGGCGAGAATGAATGGGAGGCCCCGCCTCCTTCTGCGAAGCAGTCATGCTGGAGAAGGAGGCAACGGCGCGCGTGAGGCAGCGTCAAGTTTTACTCCCCGGGCAGAGACCCAGGCGTAGACATCGAAAGTCGCAAGACGACTACCGGCCACTGCGGTGGCCGGTGACGGTGCCCTGTGGGGCTAATGCCTGACGGGGTTGTGGAATAGTTCTAATACCGCGGTCCCGGAACATAAAGGGCAACCGAAGGAACGAGGATGGGTTTTCGCCAGTAAAAGTCTGACACTCACTCATAAGAAGATTTTTTTTTAATTCATTCCCTAAAGTGTTAAACTAGAAGACAGAAGTACGACATTCATGCGGGCGAAAGCTATTATACATATAAACCTTCCTCTTGAATCACTATTAGCCGAATACTTAAACGTCACTTAACTTTAAGGCGCTGTCAAATCTATTGCTGTCAATTCGGGAGGTTCCTGTGTCGGATTCGGGCGGAAGCGACGCCTGGGTGTCACTATATTTTTAGCTTTTCAGAGTTAACGGTCACAGAGATTAAGCGAGGACGGACAGACAGACAGACAGACATGGCGAAACCATAAAGGTTCCTAGTTGACTACGGAACCCTAAAAAGCGAGTGTTTATTTTTTTTGAAAATTTTAGCTGCTTCGATTCCTGGTTAAGGTATTTTTATCGAAAAAACCAAAAAAGGCAGTTTTGATCTTTTTTTATTTTACAGGCATTATTCCCTTAAGTAAAATAATAAAACTTGGTTATTTAAAGCAGTTTTCCTCCAGAACCCATTCAAACTTTCCATCCTGTATAGTATACACATATATACAAACAATATGTTTGATCACAAAGCACTTATTAACTTTGTACAAGTTCCAATTGGGTCAAACATAAAACAATTCATTACAAAGAACCAAAAATTATATTCAAAGGATTTAATTATTTTATCAGATAAATATTTAGCAGCCTTATTTAACAATGAGAAATTATTTAGTACAAAATAAACAATGCTACTGTTTACGTTGTTCTACAGGCGAACTTTCTATATGAAATGTTGAGAATAAAGCAATATAATACAATAATTTAATGTCGTTAAATTCCTTAAAGTAAGAAACAAATGTATTACGTAATTACCGCATAAGTCTATCTCGTATAACTTACGTAATATGTCGCTCAGTGCTAGTCTCATCTCATTACGATTCTTAAAACTCAAAAGCACTCAATTATAACCTCTGCCTTAAATAGTCTGACCCTGTAGACCTTGATGTATGTTAATGCAGACTGCGATTTCGAATTGAATCTTAGCACAAATTTAACACAATTTAAAAAGACATAATATCATTGCCACTTGTCAACTTTAATCAACATACAACGTTGTACAATTTATAAATTCGCGGGCTACTTTGACAAGTCCTAGGTCTCTATTATTTTGTTTATGGATAAATGAAGGATACTAACACCCACAACACAAATCGACTTAAAGAATCGTCTAATATTGACTTTAAATAAAGTATCTATGAACACTTAAAACATTGACTTTTTACAAAAGGATTTTAATCTGAACTAAAATGATAATTAACAAATAAACAGTTTATTTATTATAACCTTATTTTTTTGTAAATTTATGTAAACAAATGCAATCTCAAATGGAACACTTAACTTAAAATTAAATACCGAATACGAAGACATGATTCTAGACACAATAGAAAGACAATAGCAGCGCGACAGACGGCTGTCGCTTGGTCGTCGAAAGGTTGAACATTGTTAATATTAGTAGATTTTCTAAAAGACTGGTATCTGAACGGAGTTCATGAATGAGTAAAAAAAAATAGGACTTGCGCAGAAGGGTTGAAATGTAGGGGCCTTATCCCCGCGGGAGTTATTCACAGATTGCTAATAAACAGCGAGCTAGCGTCATTCCGTCTTCACTCTCGGCTTTGAGCGGGTGATTTACAACGGTAATAACTGTTCAGCGAATTGGTAAGTAGTCTACATAATTATTTACATTCAATTTTCCCTTTCGACCATTATAGTTTTTAGAGTCATGTAAATAAATTCAAGGATTTATGACCTCAAGCCGGTAGCTTTCTCAGTGTAAAAAATATGGGACTTGTATAATATCATTCATAGTTTTGACAGTCTAATGTTTTACTGAGATTAACCTTCCCTAAGATTCCTTTCTAATCTGATTCTTTTATTCTTATTTCTGATTTACTTGGAATAATTAAATATTAAGCGCCTTACTAATAAACGCTGCATAAAGTTATGACAGGTTTATACGTCAAAAAATGTATGGTTGCACAGGCTTTATTCGTTGCATAACTTTACACAGTGATTATTAGTAAGGGCATAAAGGGGGAGGGGAGTTTAATGATTTTATTTAGCATAGATTATACAAAAACCCAACCCTTATGTTTGATTTATGGAAAAATTTGATTGTGTAGATTCTACATCATCACCTTATTATTATCATCGTAACTAAAAGTTACGAAATCATAACATTTCTCATAGGGCATTGATCACACGAAAAAAAAAAGTAGGGCGAGTGAAATTTCTATCAACAGTCAATCTTTCTTATCATATCTTCAGTATTTAGCTTATCCCATGCATCAGATTATCATACACAAAAAGCGGACTGGAGATTTCGGGGTTGCGGAATGTTTATAGTGGTTACCGTGACCCTGGAACATAAAGGGCAATCGAAGGAACATGAGTGGGTTTTAGTCAGTAAGAGTCTGACACGCCCTCCCGTCGCACTCAGGACGGGAGCAGTCATTGGATGATTTCCCACTCACCAAAAAAAAAAAAAGTTTCAGAGATTTGACCTTTACAAACTAAAAATCTAAACAGCTGTTTATTTATATATTTTGATAAAAATAAATAAATAAATAATAAATATCCTCGGACAACTCACACACGGTCATCTGATCCCAAACTAAGCAGAGCTTGTAATATGGTAACCAGACAACTGATAAACATACTTATATATTTTTAAATACATACATAATATAGATAAATCACACCCAGACACAGTACAAACATTCGTGCTCATCACACAAAGTTTGTCCTGGGTGGGAATCGAACCCACGACCTGCGGCTTAGCAGTCAGGGTCACTAACCACTAGACCAACAAGCCAAAAAAACAAAATCTTATATAGTAAAACAAAATCTTATATTGTACGCAATCACATAATTATAAACTCAATTTTTCAACGTTTAATTTATTTAAAACTAGCTGTCCCTCGAGGTTTCACCCGCGTTATATCAGATTTATTATACAGCGATTTATGTCACGTCCCACGGAAACAGGATAAAAACAAAAAAAGAAGATAAAAAGTATTCTATGTCCGTCCCCTGGTCCTAAGCTATCTCCCCACCAATTAACAACCAAATCGGTTCTCCTGTTCATGAGTTATTAAATGTGTAACTAACACGGCTTTCTTTTATATAATGATGGATGGCCATGCAAAAGTGTGTGCAATACTCTTAAAACCTCTTTTAAAAGTATCTCAGATAGTTTGATAACATTTTGACTTAGGTACTGATTACAGGTGTGCACGGACCGTCACTCAGAATGTCTTCCAGTCTTGAGTCATCGTGTCTCCGTTACCTGGCCAAACTGAATGGCGCAGCGGTTTTCGCCTACCAGGTCGATCAGGACCTACGTCGCTTCGGCTTTCGTGGCCCGATGAACGCTGTATTGGAACAGCTCCGCTTTCTAGAACATCTCCAAGATTAGATATTGTCCCAATTTCTCGCATTTGTGACCGAATTTAAAAACTGATACAATGAAAGTTTTGTTATACTAATAAATATTTTTGTAATTGGAGTACTAATTATTTGTTTTCTTCGTCGTGGGCTTTTGTGTGAGTATTTTAATAAATGTTTTAGAGTTAATCACACTCTGTAATTTTCAAGATAGAAATTACGTCTTATAGAATCACACTATATATTTTATACCTTAAAGTATCACGTACAACACAATATATAAAAGTACTGTCCATAAAAAATCATAATACATTGTGCCTTATATCATAACATCTTGTTGCAAAGGCAACTCAATCTTAATTACACTACTCGTATTACCACAAAGTAATGTGCTGTGCCTTGTGCTATTACTGCTGTATTACCATCGATGCTACGTCGTAGCCGCTAGCTACGACGTAGGCTTGATAGCAATGACGTAAACCATTTACTTTATTAGACCTATTTTAAATGTTAATGATTAAGAAGAGAAGAAGTAAGTGCAACATATTGACAACAAGCCTTAGGCATAGGGTAATGACCCGATTAATAAGTGCTACTGCTACGCCGTAGCAACTTGTTGATTATGGTTGTAATCTCCGACTTGAAGAATTATGAATACAAGAAGCATTCCATAATGTGATTCCTTCCCCTTAACCGTATAAACATTCCAATATAGACGAAGGGGAAGGTTGCCACAACAACAATAATGTATTGATGACATCAAACCCCTGTTTCGTCCTATTTTTATTATTACGAGATGATTTAAGTATTTATTTAAATGGTATATATAACTATGTCTGTTCGGGTGGAATTTTGCAACTTAATTTTTAAGGCAGACATCGTTAACCGATTGAAGTTTTAAATGCATGTATAAATCGGGATACAGTGCAATTATTTTAAATCTGGAGCTGATCTGGCTGATCTGGTGACGCCTAGCCGTAGCCGAGTTGACGTACAGGCGCTGCTGATACGCTTACGTTAGGTTGACGCCTGGTTGACAGCGAGGGGAAAGGCAATACGGTGATCCCATATGTGTGCTGAGACCTTTAGTGTGGAACAAGAATAAGCGAGTACTAGTCAACGTTTTGTAATCATACTAGCTTGTGTCTGTGACTTCGTCCACATAAAAGTCACTTAAATCTATTACCCTTACGTATAATTACACTATTAGAACAGCATAATCAGTCAAAGTAAGCCATTTATTCCGGTTAATTTTAAAATATTTTTTTAAATAAAAATTTTAACAAATTATTGATTTATCTAAAATGGTTCAGTGGTTAAGGCGTTTAATTGTAGCAAACTTTTATAAAAGCTGTTTTCACGGCCAGTAATCTACCTTCAATATTTATCATTTGGAAATTCTGTAATATACCTTCATGTAGATTTAATTGTTTATTTATAGGTATACTAGTGACCCCCCCCCGGCTTCGCACGTGGACAAATGATATAGGTACCTAAGCCTTCTTCAAGAAACGGTGGCCCTTCAATAAAAATAATGTCTACTGTGCCGCCGCGCCCATCAGCCAATATCTGACTTTCCAAGATACATCGACCTTATTGTCCAAGAATAGCCAGTTCCACCACCTTCAAACAGATTGAAAGCCTACCGGGGTAGCAAGTTTGTTCGAAATAATGGTCCCCCGCTCTGGCCCACTCCCTGCGCGGTTTTGGCAGAGAAACACTCGAGTAGCAGGGGCGGCCGGCACGGGCGCTAGCGGCACGCGGATTTTTTCTGGTGTTTAGTTTGGGAACAAATTAAACGCTCACCATAATAATATTCTTGCGTACCAAAATAGGTGATCATTTACTATTTTTTGGTGATCATTTACTATGTTTGTCTGCCAGTGTCATGTCATTATGTATATTTGGTATAAATTTTCAATCGGCTTCCATTGACTTTTTGTATTAACTTATTAACAATCATTTGTGTGGGTATGTATGTAATTTTCTATAATGGCACAGGAATCTTTAGTCGCCATTTGTGGCCTGTGTGTATGTGTGTGTGTAAAGGAATTAAGGGTCAAAGAAAATGAAGAAAACACAGATGTACTAAAAGACATGTTTTATTTTGTTTCAATTTAAAAGAGTACCGGCCGATGACGAAAAAAAAAATAATGAAAATATAGAGAAATAAAAAATAAAAAACTTAAATCTAATGTTCTGTATGGACAAGTTCTTAGAAATTAAAAATAACAAATTGGTTTTTCTTAACTAAATGGGCATTGCAGAAAACTTTTTGTTTAATTGTGCCTGCATTATTATCGATAGGAACTGATGCTATCAACTACTACCTACATTATAACACCAGCGCCTTACTCTCTCTACTAATATACTTAAATCTAAGACTTGAGTAAACACACCTGAAACAAAAGAGAAACGATGTCAGTAAGTAATGCTCGATATCGTTACACGTTATCGTAAATATAGACAATAAAGAAATACAATGAATTTTTCTGTGTACTGATGAGAGGGTAGTTTTAAGAATTCCGCATCAGAATTTTATCCTTCAAATTGATTAATTGAGTCAAGGATGAGTCGAGTGGAGCATTATTTGAGAAAACGGCTGTGCTTATTTGCGCAATAATAACAACAAACGCGGGTAGCGGGTACATCTTACAAATTTAATAAAACGCAAATTTAATTTTATAAACGCCACAAATTTGATTGAATTCGGATAATTAACAAAAAAAGTTGAGTTAGATAAGTTGGCCAAAAAGTGTAGTCACATGAGGTGTAATTCCACACACAATCTAAAAAATTGCATTGATCCAATACTCAACAGAGCTATCTTCAAAAGAAGTACTTACATTTAAACTAAAAAAAAGAGAATCTCGCGTTGTCAGCGCACGGGACTCGTCCAGGGCTGCGTCAGTCTCGGGGTCCAGCGGAACGGGCAGCTCTGCACGGGGTCATCCAAAGCTGCGTCAGTAACGCGGGCCAGGGGAGCGGGCGATAGTCGACTGTTGGCGAGCGACGACGACCGCGGCACCGGGCGTTTGCGGCCTGTCGCTGTCAGGAGGGGCGGCTCCTGCCTGGGGGATTTGGAATAATGCATTATTTTTAGGCGTCGATACCACGAACGCTCGGCAACAGGCTGCTGCCTACGAACGTATTTTCACGGTACAGCAAACGTATCACTACGGCGCTGCAGCCGTACGACACGAAACCCATAAATTGAAAGAACCCTAAGGCGCTCATAAACCCTTCTTATGTGGATGAACTACTGTTGCAGTTATTCCTTTGCAGGTAGACCGCAGCAAGTGCATCGTAAAAAATTTCATTGTCTATATATATTATTAATTTCACCGTGTCTCTAATGTTATAAGATTTCGTTTGAAATTAATTTATGCAAATACAATTTAAACAGGCTTCGTTTAAACCTTACCGATGTAAAAGGTATGTGAAGTCTGGCAACGTGGTGTGATCACGTGGCCAGACTTTATCTAGAAAGTTCTACTACTCAGTTCCAGGAATCACTCAAGCGGTGAATATTTACAAAGACAACACACGTGATTTGAGACACAATAGAAAGTCAATAGAAACCCGACAGCCGGTTGTCGCTGGTCGTCAAAAGGTTACAAGTGTACGTACCATATTGCAACAGGCCACGGAGTCAGCGGAGACCCTGGCTCTCTGAAAACCAATAAATAAGAACTAGTTTAAACAAAATAGCCTTACGGAAAACTAGAAGTCTACGGACCATATTTGAATACACAATTATGATTGTGTTTGGAAATATTTATAATATTTTTGTAAAACCAAGTGGTAATATTATTCCAAAATGTAAATACTATATCGCACAAACAATCAGGGTAAACATTTATAAAAAGGATCTTAAATGGCGGTCCTGTATTGGCAAGCCAGATGGACGGATGACCTTGTTAAGGTCGCAAAAAAAGGCCAACGGTGAAAAAGATTTGGAAATGGCGGCTATGATTTGTAAAAATAAGTATTTATCAAAGTTATCCCTGCAAACATATTAGGACATCAAAATAGAAAAGAAATAATGATTCCACAATTATAAGCGAGTTAGGCACAAAAATAAATTTTGTGCAATTAAAACAATTAAATAATACAGTAATTACTCACGTTCCGCTGCGACACCCGAATGCAACGAATACTTGCGCGTGCGCTCTTTTATACCTACGCACGCTAAATTAAGGATGTTATCAAAATGACATTTCGGATTTATGGATATTTGAATATTTTATACTAGTTTTGGATTCAGTTACAGGAATAATATGAACTTATTTCAGTTGGGTTTGTCATTTGTAAAAGTTTTAGTTACAGATATTTTAGATTTTAAGAAACTATAATACAGTTTATTTAATGTAACTAACTTAACTATGAAATCTAAATATAATAATGTATACAAAACTTAAATAAATATATACAATTTGTATAAAGCCTCACAGGGCATCAAAAAACGTTGCACGTTGTAGGGCAATGCTAATTCTTTGTCCCAAGAAAAGGCTAGCCTTCTGGTCACGTGAAGAGTCAACCAGCCGCTTGGCGATATCTTGAGAAACAAGATGAGCTCAAATATATAATTCCCAAGGAGGTTATTATATTTGCGCCGTTTGAGGTCTTCTGCACTTGCAGCAGCTGCCCCAGCACAACACGCAGACCTAGGAAGATGAGATGGCGCAAGGGTATCAACACATGTTGCACCCCACACCAAAGGCCTACCCAACTTCCAAGGCACTATGGTCATAGGATCTATTAAAGGAAAATATAAAGAAGTAGGTAATGATTTGACTTTATTCTTCATAATACAATAAAGCAAAAAGCTAATATGTCGTCTTAGCTGGGTAAAGTGGTCATAACCTATATTATTCATATTTTCACCTATCATCATCATTATCATCTCCCTACCCTCTTTCCAACTATGTTGGGGTCAGCTTCCAGCCTAACGAATTCAGCTGGATACCAGTGTTTAGACGCAAACTCACTTACGTGTCGTGGCGTGCGTTTTCATACATTTGACAGACCACGACACGGCATAACAGTATGCCTCTAACCATACTAAATGTATGAAACCTATATTCTTCTGGCGCGTCACGACACCCCACGACACGTAAGTGTGTTTGCGCCATTTAACGTGAAGCGGCTGCCTATCAGACCTCCACAACCCAGTAACTTGGCGACACGATACCCCTTAGTTAGACTGGACAGACTTGCTTCTGACTCCCCGTAACGACTGTCAAAGTTCTATGAATGACCCGGTTGTCATTGACCAAAAGCATTACGTGCTTTCCGAGGCACGGGATGTCAGTGATGTCTAAGATAACTTTAGAAAGTATATATGAATTGAAAACATAGTGCTTGCCCGAATTCGAACACACAACCACTAGGCTATCACGACATCCACGATATTCACGATATTGTCCTCCAATAAAAATAAATTTTATATCAGATTCGGATATACCTATTAGATATCCGATAATTTCAGTTAAGGTTACGATGCTATATAGCATCCTTAGCCTAAATTCTGACAACGCTAAGTTATAATGGGGTAACTAAACCTTTAATATAATAAATAAGATATTTTATATCAAGCTTTTGTACTATGAAATTCTTTTCCTGGAGCAAATCCTGAGATTAAGTAAGAAATGCATTGGTATCGGAACTGAATCAATATAGAAAAATTTTTGCTCAATCGAATACCAAGAAATTATTGAAAATTGACCTGCCAATTTTGAAAAGCTTAAAAAGCAGACAAAGAAAAGCTTGTAAAATAAAGGTTAGAATCTTATTAGAATAAATATTTAATTTAAATAATTTATTTTGATAACATTAAAATATTAAAAGGCGCTGTTGATCGTTAAATACAAGAATAAAGAAATGAAAATAGTTTCATATGGAAATAAATGAATAATAAAAAAAAACTTACTTTGGATGTTAAATAACATTTTGTATTGATAAATATATTGCACGATAATTTATCATTTAAAGTTCTTTCTGTTAGTGTACTTAAATAATAATCGATGACCTATGCTTATAAGAAAATATGCTATTTAAAAAGTTTGCAGTTACATGATTATGAGTAATGTGCAAATCATACTTTTTTAGTAATACCCACATACATACTAAATTGTATTTTCTATAACATTCGATAGAAGGTGGTTACTTTGTTGTTCAGATACATATTTGTGTAAGACAAGGAATAAGGAATTATTTTCAACAATTATAATTGTATGTACTTTATCTTATTAAAGTTTTTTATGAACGACACTACGATTGACATTATAAACAGACTCTTTGCCAAAAACATACTAAATTAAATGACTAATACAAAGTTTAGACTCTTCATTCTAGTCGATTTGTTAAAAGGCTAGTATCTAAACTGAATAAAAAAATATAACTTGCGCATAAACGGTGCATCGTTCGGATCGATATTCCAAGAGTGTTTATTATAATACCAGCTTTGCAAGGTTCGAGCGGGTGGTTTATTGCGATCATAAGTGTATCGTAAGTAAGTACTTTCAAACACTATTTCTCCTTTTCGATGTCCTTGATTGTTTGAGAGCAACGAAATTACCATTTTAGGTAAAGTTAAAAACATGTTACACTCCTGTATAAATAAAATTCGAGTCGGTTTTTATGAGAAAGCGATCAGCAAACTGAGGCATGTGATCGGGCTTCTGCTGATTTTATACAGTAATTCATATTGACCAATAATATATCAGTGAAATTCCCTCCACCACCCTAGGAATTTCTCCTCTGTATCGTGCGTTAACAAACAAATAATCTAACATAGTCACAACCAGACTCAGAATAAATACCTGTTGACTATGTAAATACCACTGTGACAGCCGTGCTGTCAGTTTGGATATTGTGTGCAGAAATATCATTCTACAGAAATAATCCTTTGTTATAATTAATTCCAACTTTTTTTGAGGAGTGGGAAATCATCAAATAACTTCTCCCGTCCTGGGCGGGGCGGGAGGGCGTGTCAGACTTTTACTGACTAAAACCCACTCATGTTCCTTCGGTTGCCCTTTATGTTCCGGAGTCACGGTAACTATTATAAACATTCCGCAACCATCATTAATTCCAACTTGCTGTAGTAATTTGGGTTCAATTTAATTTTACTCTGAAAACTACACCCAATTACAGTATCTTTCTCAAAAGTATCAGAATTAATTTGCTGTTTTCTTTACTGATTACAGTTGCGGTGCGGGGATCGGTACACCTGGATTCATCATGTCTTCGGACCTGGACTCCTGGCTTCGCTTCCCGGCCAAGCCGGACGACGAGGCGGCTTCGGCCTGTGAAGACGACATGGACTCACGTCCCGTCGGGCTCCGCGGGCCTCCAGACGCTAAATTAGGACGCGTCGGCGTTCTAGGAAACTAGGATGTCTCTGATCCCAATAACTCGCATTTGTGGACGCATGTAGTACTAATACGATTATTTTTTAATTTCAAACATTTGCACAAATAAAACTTTTTGTTACTACTTTCATTAGTTGTTTTAAAATTAAAAAGATTTCAGGAATTCAGGATTTCAAGTTCGCTTCAAATGAAAATTATTAG
The DNA here is from genome assembly GCA_033675125.1 of Athetis lepigone. Taxonomy (NCBI): domain Eukaryota; kingdom Metazoa; phylum Arthropoda; class Insecta; order Lepidoptera; family Noctuidae; genus Athetis; species Athetis lepigone. Next base: position 20,201,293 of record CM066219.1, read on the forward strand.
CGACTAATTTTTTTTACAAAAATATTACTTACTGTTTTTTTTTAATTAAATGTACTAGTATTTATCTGGACTTTAATTTCCTTTTTCATCCACACATTGGTTTTGTTATTAACTAAGAAATTACATTATATATAAGACATTTAATCCTCAAAGTACCGACCCATCAAGCATAACACTATTTACATTTTAGTTATAACAATGCGATACATTACTATACTAAATCCTTTATAAATTGAACCAAGACATATAATTATATCATATTGTCAAGACAAAATGTTGAATACTCAAACAGACGCTAATATGACCAGTAAATCGACATTAAATGTGAAGATAATAAATCAAATAAAAATCGTTTATACACTTACACAATAAAATAAACTACTACTTTCTAGATTGAACTGACTGACACTCTCAATTGAAATCTTAAAACTATCCATCTTCTGAATTTATGAACCTTACTTAAACACAAATAAACCGCCAAGAAGATTCTATTTAATAAAATACTTGAGAACTGGCTAACCCAAGAATAAAAGAAAAAAAAACATCAAATAGTTACTATATATTTGTATTTATGTTTTTGAATTTTTTGAATTGAATTTCCTCGGCGATAATTTTAATTATAATTTCATAATGTGATACCTTTTCCTTGGTCGTACAAGTATTATTATTCCATTTTTTAAATTATAACACCTATAAATTACATTTTTAAATATTAATACAAAATATAAACATTTAAAAATATCAAAAATAGTAGCCCACCGGCGTCGGGAACCAGGGTCCAAGCTACCGGTGGTCAGGGCTCCAGAGAGAGGAACCTCCGGACAATGCGCGCCGTGTCCAGGAGTACTGCTTTCTGCAACAGACCCTTGACCCAGCTGCCTAGCGAGAGCCTCCTCAGATGTTGGTCGAGGTTCTTCGCTATTATGCCATTGGCCGTCACGACTATCGGTACAATGACTGCTGAATCCACTAATTATTAATCCAATTATTATTATTTATCTTTAAACTTTACGTTACTCGGGACCCTGGGGTCCCGGACCTTTGAAAGGCGTACGAGGGGCCGAAGCCAACTCGCAGAGGCCCCTTAAATAAAGCTTTATAATATGAAGTGGGACATCAACCGGTGATTATCCCTATATGCACCACTCAAGTGCACCTAAGGTCAACCCCCGGTTGGTGGTGGTCTATTGCAGGTCATGGAATAAAGAAAGTATTGAACTATGGGTTTGGGTTGCTAAGGTGGATTAATTACCTGAGACTATTGAATGACTATGGCCCCTGCCTGACCAATGCTTGTATACACGGATAATAAGGCAGGGGGTGACTTGCACACTCAGTAAATGGGCCCCCGAAAACGGCCGCTAGCACATAGTGACGTAGCGACAAGGGGGCAACATATATCGAGGTGCTGGAGGAGTGGAGAGGCTATCAGGACAATCCCGGAAGTACGGTCAAGATCTCTTATTATCGGGGGTCCCGGATCTTTGAAAGGCGTACGAGGGGCCGAAGCCAACTCGCAGAGGCCCCGTAAACAAAGCTTTATAATATGAAGTGGAACACCAACCGGTGATTATCGAGATCAACCTAGGCAATCGAGTTCGGGCTAACGACAAAGTGTAATGATATGATAAGATCTATGCATTTTAATGATATGATAAGATCTATACTTCCTTCCCCCGAGCAATTTTGCTCTTGCAAATCTCCACTCCAGCCAATTAAGGCAAGAGAGAGGTGGGAGCCTTGTTTTATAATTATTGATAGCCGTCTATGTCCCTCTGCAGGGCAAAGGCCTCCCCTTCCTCCTTCCACTTATCCCTATCTAAAGCGGTTTCGGGCCAATCCTTGAGATGACGTACAAGTATGTCCCTTTATTAATAAATATATTGTCGGCGGGGTAGGCGTCGCCATAACAACAAAAATGTAAGATTTTATCTAAAACCTGTTCAATATATTAGAATAAACGTATACCACGATACTTCACCACTCGTCACAATGACGAGCGGTGAAGTATCGAGATCAACCTAGGCAATCAAAGAGTTCGGGCTAACGACAAAGTGTAACTGCGCCCTAAGAGTACGTTAACAGTTTAAAAAAAAATACGTACACTCCAGGAACGGTCAAACAGTTTGATTTAAACTTAATGCGCTTGATGCATGTTTGAGATTCGTCATACGGGACGCCGTGTCGTGTCGCCGTAATTGTTGACCGAACAAGGATCGTGATTTTCTTGCGTTTACATTAATCTCCATGATCTAAGGAAAAAATATGTACTAGAGAATAATTCTTCTTAAGAAAACTAACGTTTTTTATTTAACTTGCTTATACAGGGTGTCCCACGGCTATGCCACATGGAGAGAAAGTACCTTAAATGTTGTAGATAGAACATTTTACTGAAAGAAGACATTATATGAATTTTGAAAACATTTTAAACTGCATTCATAGATTTTTAAATAATTAAATGGTTAGGCCGGGAATCGAACTTGTTCCACGAGAAAAAATTATCATCCTGTAGTTTTATCATACCGATGGAAAGGTTTCATTATAAGGATTATTTTTTGCTAAATAACATAGTGTCACAAATAAAAGGAAGACCGTGAATTTTAACATTTGATGTAAAATTTTGTTCTGAAAAGTTAAAAGCTTACATTGCCGTAAGGACATACAATTGGCAATCATAACTACTTATTACTAATTAATCTACCCATTTGAGTTATACGCATCATTTAAATAAATAAATATCCACCACAACAAGCCGAAAAAATCGTCAGGGAACGAAATAATCCAAAGTTATCACTTTGTATTCATGAAGAAGGGACTCATTTTGAGCATTTGAAAAATTGACTAATTTTGTACTAAAAATGTTAAAATTCATGGTCTTTCTTTTATTTTTGACACTATGTTATTTAGCAAAAATTTTTCCTTGCAATGAAGCCTTTCGATCGGTAGGATAAAACTACAGGCTGATTAATTTTCTCGAGTAACAGGTTCGATTCCCGGTTCAACTATGTAATTATTTAAATATCTATGAATGCATTTTAAAATGTTTTCAAAATTCATATAATGTTTTCTTTCAGTAAAATGTTCTATCTACAATATTTAAGGTACTTTCCCTCCATGTGGCATAGCCGTGGGACACCCTGTATATTATTATTAATAACACATTTATTATTCTACATAACATTGCGCTATGAGCCACGGGAGTGGATCAGTAATCAAAAACTTAAAATAACGTGGATGAAACTTGATAACTTTGGTTGGAATAGCTAAACCGATTTTGATAAAAATATCTAAGAACCATTACTATTCTTGGTTTCAAATAAAAATCGCATCAAAATCGGTGAGTTACGGTGCCGCAGATAGACAGACGGACAAACAGACAGACACATAGCGGTCAAACTTGTAACACCCTCTTTTTTGCATCAGGAGTGAAAAAAAATTATGGTTAAAGAATGGCACATTTTAAATCTTTTTTGTACGACATATTCGTCACAAACAACTTCACTCAACAAGACCCAATGCAAACTGAGCCGCGTTAATTCGAACGTATCGGAAGACATTCAAGCGACGCGTCAAACACAACCATAGCATGTAATTGCATCAAACAAGCTTCAAACACATAAATGTTTGACTAACATAAACATTTTGCTTTCAAAATGATTTGAGTTAAACTAAAATCTATGTGTTTGAAAAGCTTAACAAAACTATCTTAAAGCGGCCTGTGCCAAAACCTTTGGTATACCTGTTGACGATCCATTTATGTCGTAGAGTATCATACTGTCTACTCTTTTTCACGGTAAGAGAATTTGCAAAACTCAATAAACTAACTTAACTTTTAATTTACTAAGGGTGCCTTAATAATACGTTGCATAAGGCAAATAGGTTAGGTGGGTTTTCAAAATAGAGAAAACACAGTCACTTTGATCAGGGGCTCGAAAGTACTGTGCCAAGGAAGGCAGGTACGAGGTTTTGCAAAATGAGTTCTTGCCCGTATGTCTGGGCAAGACTTTGGGACCGATAAGAAAACTCACGTATCACATAGTCAGAACAAGGATTACACAATAACTAAATAACACGAATTGATTTTCTTTCACTAATTGCTATTTCCATTTACTTATTGCCATAATAAGCACAAACACTATATTTTTTTAAATTAAATTAATTACAGACAAAATTTTAAAAGGCTAGTATTCAAACTGGATTTAGAAGAAAAGTGCACTTGCGTACAAGGGGTGCATAGTCAGATCGATATTCCGAGAGCGTCCATTCTCTCAGCTCTGCCGGGTTCGAGGTGATCCATCGCGGTAACTACTGTACACATTAATTGGTGAGTACTTACATATGTTTATAAACACCATTTCCCATTTTTGGCGACCTCGATCGTTTGTAGAGTAAGCACCGGATCTACGGTATTTTTGAACCAAGGCAGAAACTTGATACTGGCACATTAATCTCTAGCGTTTGAGATGTATTAAACAAATATTCTTCAATTATGCATTTTATTCTTACATCATACAATGTCCAGTTTAATTTTTGTTTACATTTTTAATTCGTCAATTAAAGCTGTAGCTGAAAACTAAATTACTTACTAAACTTAAACAACGACTAAAATTACAATAACTAAAAATTAAAACAAAATGCTAAGCCTAATAGCATTGCCATACAACGTAGCAATGCTCTCAGCCTCTTGGGCACTTTGCCGGTTGACAGCGATGCGGAGACGTTTTATATTTTAACAAATTACATATTACAGGCGTATCGGTACAGCGCACGTGGAATCGACATGTCTTCGGACCTGGACTCCTGGCTTCGCTTCCCGGCCAAGCCGGACGACGAGGCGGCTTCGGCCTGTGAAGACGACATGGACTCACGTCCCGTCGGGCTCCGCGGGCCTCCAGACGCTAAATTGGGACGCGTCGGCGTTCTAGGAAACTAGGATGTCTCGATCTGATCCCAATATCTTGCATTTGTTGACGAATCGTTAAGTTTTACAAACTTATTTTACCTAAAAAGACTTTAATTTTTGGGTGATATATTTTAGAAACTGAAAGGTTTATAATAGTTTACTTTCGGTATTTTCTTTAAAATTTGTTTATTGTTTGTGGTTTTACAATTAAGTCTGCTCACCCAATATTGTGAATCATTTATTAAATGGATAAGTAGATATTTGGTCTCTGATTTGCTCCTTCATTTACCCAAAGGTTTAATAATAACATATTACCGAATTACACAAAACATTATTATCCTAAAATAGAAATCAAGTATAAATATTATACACAAAAATAACTATAGTACATTCATGTACATAAACATTCATATCTTGGCTATTTTGTTACCAAGGGAACTCAAAGTTGAATAAATTTGAAAATACACACACCAAATCAGACAATCGCCCTTCAATAAGTTTTTTTAAATAATATTTTTGTAGCGTGAGTGCTACGCCGTAGCAGCTACGTCGTAGGCGAGGTATCTTTGGTGTTAGTTTAATTTATTCGAAATGTTTGGAAATGTTTTAATTAATGAGCACAGGAGCTCGTAAGAGGTAAATGCATCATATTTGCACTATGCAAACTTTGTTTAAGTTAACCATAGGGTTGATAATGATTCAATTGATGAGTACAACTGCTACGCCGTAGCAACTCGTAGACAGACTCGTAGAAGCATTTCATAATATGTCACCTTCCCCTTAGCTGTACAGTAAATATGTCTCTTAATAGTACATAGACGAAGAGGCAGGTGTTGCCATAATAGCAATAAAAAATTGGTGTATAATTTTTTGATTAGATGACACATAAGTTACTCATGTAAACAATCGCCTAAGAAATAGTAACTACATGAACATGAAAGGCATTTAGGTGAAACTAAATTAAGTTTTTAGTACTATTGTATCAAAATATTTTGAAGTTGTGATGGCTCTGTGGTCAAGGCACCCGCCTCTCATGTAAGAGATCCCGGTTGTTATTCGTAGAACTGATAGTCGTTATGGACAGTCAGAAGTCAGAAAGTTTGACTAATCTAACCAAGGGGATCGTGCCCGCCCAGTTACTGGGTCGTGGAAGTCTGATATGCAGTCGCTTAAAACACTGGTAACCAGCTCTGCTGTTAGCGGTCATGGATTTTTAAAAACAATATTAAGCAGGTGTTTTAATAAATATTTTTTTTTGTGTTTTAGTGAAATTTTAATTACCTACATTGATTTAGGTATCACTTGTCGATTTTTAAAAACAAAATTAAGATGTTTTAAAAATCAACATTCTTTATGTTTTAGTCGAATTTTGATTACCTACATCGGTTCAAGTATCATCCCTGCTTTTTCCCAGTGTGGCCCAGTGTCAAAAATGCACCACGCATCTTCTGTCGATCGATAGCTACTGCACGGCACTACGCGCATCTCTGAGGGGCTCTGCTCTTCTAATATATTTTGGTAAGTAAATATAAACCTTTCCCTCTTTCCTTAGAGATATTTCGACTTTGAAGACTTGAAGTGATATTTTTAATAAAAAATACTGAGAAGTATAGACGAGTAATGCCAACCCCTTCACTATTGGACGTGGTGGTGGTGAAGAAGCAACACCGTTTGTTTGTTTATTCGTAAATTGTAATAAAAAATGTACACTCTCTATTTCAATATTTCAATTGTAACTTAACGTGAAAATTTCTATAATCAGCTAGGAATAGAAGTAGTTTCCATATAAAGTCAGACAGCTCGGACGCCATTTGGCCTTGTTCATTCTTTAGAAGTAAAATTGCTTCTCTGTACACTGTCAAAATTTTGTTTGGCATAGGTGTAATATAGTAAAATATTACGCTCATAGCTTAACGTTAATCTCAATACAGCATAGATGTAGTTTTGAGATACAGTCCTGACGCCATTAGGCGTGGTGATTGTTAAGAAGAGAAAATAAGTCTTTGTACTGTCTATATTTTGCTGTACACAGGCTTGATATACGTACTAGTGATTATTCACTATTTGAATTAATGGTTCTTGGCGTCCAGGTCCTTATTAGTTTAGCATTCAACGCCGGCATTGTGAGTATAGTTAGAATTTGTTTTGAGTTTGTATTACAACAGCTTACGTACTACAACGAGTACTACTACATATTTTTGTTTCTAATCCAAAGATTTCTCTAATTTAAGCTTCCTCACACAATCTGGTTGTCTTTCCTTTAGGAAGCAATGCAACATTCAAGTTAAGCATAATGTGTCCTCCATTAACATCACAATGGAGTCCAAACTCTAGTCTAAGGAATGGTTTAACATCCTTAAAATTGACTCTAACTGCCAGATAAATTAAAAAATGGAACAGAATTTGTGTGAATTTATCTGACAATTATTTTAATCAGAACTTATTAGGAGACTGAGAAACAGGCGCCTAAGTGACATTAACTAACTGTGTTACAGGTGAGCTTAAAGAGAAAGTTCGTCGAGATGGCCCAGTACAATTATTTACTTCAAATTGGGCCGTTCGTCAACGAGACGGGAGAAATGGAGGAAGCCGGCCGAGTGCTGAGCCTGGCGTGGCTGACGGAGTACACCGAGGAATCTGTGAACTTCTTCCGCACTATGGGAACTTGGGCTAAACACTAGCTCAACAAAACCCATGACGCAACGATACGGCTGCTAGAAATTACGCAATGAAAATTCGGCGCATTTTTACCATTGAGGTTTCAACAACAACAATCTGTATTACTAAGTATTCTCTGAGCCGAAATTATGCAGCGTAACTTCCATTTTTTTATTAAATATGCCGAATTTCCGTTGTGTTATATTCGGTTGGTGTGTCGCTTCGCTAAGCTTTGTCTTGTGGACGTGTTTTGATTTATGTCTTGATGTCTATTTACTCAAAACGCACAATGTTGCTTCATTTCATTGTTTGGTAAATAACAATATTGTTTTTATTTAATTATATTTTTGATAAATTAACGCACTTGCGAAAACTAACGAATTAACAGTTTGTTCCAAAATCAAACTTCACGCATTTTTAAGCTATTTTGTCAACTTTAAACAATAACTGGTTTTCAAATAATATACAACATTTGTGCGTCTTTTAATAAACGCATTGAGTTCGCATACCTGACTTTTATTTGACAATTACACAGAAAAATGTATTGCTCTTGTTAAATAATTACTCAGCGACATTCAGGTTTTGTGAATGTTCAATCAATTAATTTCCTATTTTAGCAAAAATAAATAACAGGTCATTTAATTTCTTCCATTTAGTCCACTCAAATCTGCGTGCTTTTCTCATCAAGAAAGCACATCAGTCATTAACCTTCATGATCCTCGCATAATTTGACCAATACAATTGTATGGACTTTAAAAGAGACTTTGACCTCTAAGTTTGTTTCGGATGTTTCTTCTCAGAGTAGTCAGTTACGAAACACCGGCTCCATCGTTCGTTTAAAATATAAAAAAACAAAATATTGACGTGTAAAAGTGTTATGATATAACCTATTTACAAAATAAAGATCAATTTAATCAATTTAATTTAATCACACATACAGTACATAATATATATTTTTGAAAGCTGTTTAAAACTTACTATGATTTTTCCTAAAGTAGTCTCGGGGCCTATTTGGTAAATAATAGTTATCAAAAATAATAACCACTCTATAACTATTTCCTTTAAACAAATAGTTTTAGTGTTGGCAACCAATTATGCCTCAACATCTGTTCGGATTGTCACCAATATAATCCTATATTTTTATTATAGTGTCGATTATTTTTGTTTTTCCTTTTCTTTCTTACTTCTGGGTAAAGACTTCTTTCCTCTCGTTCCATCTTTGGAAATTCTACGCTGGTTTCTCAGTCTTGCAGAAATTTATTCAGTTCATCCCATCATCTTGTTCAAGCCCCGTGTCCGGGTCCGTCCAAGCCCCCGTGTTCCTTTATCTTTGAGCTGCTCGAGTTTGGTCGAGCAGGACTTTGGTCTATTCTTGTTCCGTATCCCTATTGTATTTAAACCTCATAGGCTATGACAGAGAGGACTTTGTTCTATTTTTATGGACAGTTCACCTTTGGAATTCTTGTAGCTTTTTATTAGTTACGTGTTTTATATTACGTGTGACTTTCTGTTATGTCTCGCCTGGCTGAAAAGCCACTGCTTGGTCTAAGTAAAGGCATTTGCGATAGTACAATTGCGTCTTTGTCTACTTTTTGCTTTTGCTATATTGCTGGATATACTTCTGGTTTTGGACATATTAATTTCTAGTACATATTCGAGACTTATGCATTCGAGCTTCGGTCTGATTGGGAACAGAGGACAATGTGGTCGCAGAAACGAAGATTTGACGATTTTTTCCCGCTAAGTATTATAGAGATATTAGATCTCCCTGCGGTGTCACTTACGTTGTTAATCATTCTTTATTAGTGTTTGGTAGAGAGGTTATATTTAAAGAGAGAACGTTGAACATTTTATGAGACGTTTCTATTTAACATATTTTTATTAATTATCTCTCTTGACATCAGCCTGTTTACCATAAATCAATATAAAATGATGAACTGACTGACTGATTGTGTGATATACCAAGTCACAGCCGCGGTTCTAGAGACTTGAAACTTGGGTGGTTTGTTGTTTGTGTAAATTACTATATAAGAAAGGATTTATGAAAATTCCAATCCGGAAAGGGTAAAATAGCGGATGGCAGTTTCGACATCCACGCGAGGAAAGTCGTGTTCGAATGTTAGATATATTACTACTGAATTCGTATGAATAATTATACCACTATATGTAATTATTTAATTGTGTTTCTAACTCTTTCCACAACACATCCCACTTTACTTTTGCAAAGATTTTATCTTTTTTTATAAATGTATTTTCTTATTTACTAATAGATAATGTCCAGAAAAACGGGAGCATCTTTGTAATAAAATTTCATAATTCTAATGACGTCGTATGGTATTTCATTAATGTTGGATTGCGACGTGAGTACGTCGCGTCATTAGCAACACGGGATCTCACATAGAAATATTCAGTAGGCCTTAGAGGAAAACTATTTTAAATCGTCAAGATAAATTACTTGACTTAAAGGAAACATTCCTTTACTTTTAAAAAGATAATTGCATTCACAGATTTTTGTAGGCTTACCTAAACCGGGAACCGAAGCAGTTGGATATAAAAAAAAATAACACTCGTAATATTTCTACTCCTAGATAAAACTATTATTCTGCATCAAACATCTTTAAGAAACATTTGGTCTTTGATATTAAAAAATCGCAGTTTTCTTTCAATGGCTGTTGAAACTTTCCACCCTATATACTTTGATTGTTACGCCACGTGGCCACGTGATCCAAGCCAAATAACAATTAAATACTTCGAAGTTTATACTTTGTAAGAAGTTTCCATAAGATTGTTAGGGTGGAATATTCCATAATGTTCGCTCCAGATAAGATGGCTTGCCTGCCTGGGAGGGTCTCTGTATAAAGATTACAAATGAAATGAAATAGTTTATTTGTTTGTTCTGTAGAATATAAAATCACAATCACACCTCATATTTTTAAAACTAGCTGGAGCAGATTTCCTATCTGACTATCTCTTAAAAGAAAAGCCCAAACAAACTTTATGTTCATCGTCTTATCAAATAGGCACTAGACTAAAGTCATAATTATATCCCCTGTATTTTTTACCTCTTTGTTTTCTTTAGCCTGTCTCTTCTATTGCTAGGCAGGGTTCATTAATATTTGCCTTTACAATTACTTTTTTTAATGATAGTTACATACACTTTCAATTTCAATTTGAAAGTTTTCTACGTCATAAAAATAAACTATTGTGTAAGTTTTAGTATGTCCTGTATGTTGTATACTTACAATATCAATATCGCTAATCACAGGAACTGAAGTTCTAATTGTTTTTTTTAGTACTAGATAGACAATTTATAGAGGAAGGATACACATTAAGACTATCAAAAATATGCTACAACCGACAGTAGTAGTTTCTCACTAACTAGTCGAATTCGCCCATCCAGCCCATACTACGATGACCATATAATATTATGATGAGGAACAAAACCATCTTCTAATATGACTAAAATCAAAGGGAACCCTTATTTTTTACCTCTTTTTAAATATTTTTATAATTTCTTGTTATAGCGTCAATATAAATATACAGATTCTTTAGTCACGATTACCACAACGTGACCGCTAACATACCGACAGATGGTCGGAGAGTTGAGTCGCTGTTACCGAACCTTCATTGGTTCGGTAACAGCGACTCAACTCTCGAGTAAGAAACATTAAAACTAAATAAAAACGAACGATGAATCCATACTAATATTATAAATGGGAAAGTGTGACTGTCTGTCCGTATGTTTGTCTTTCTTTCACGGCAAAACGGAGCGACGAATTGACGTGATTTTTTAAGTGGAGATAGTTGAAGGGATGGAGAGTAACATAGGCTACTTTCTGTCTCTTTCTAACGCGAGCGAAGCCGTGGGCTAAAGCTAGTAAGTAGATAAAGAAAGAACCACGGCAAAGAAAGTCACGTTGCGGGATTTTTACCGCCGCCGTCGTCACCCATTCCATTTGGAGGGAGGTAGGGGGACAACTGCCATAGACTCAGTTACCTCGAAACCGACGCTGCTCCAGTTACGCCGAAAAACTTGGGTATCGTGAGTTTTATATCGAAGTGTTTCAAAACGATATGTGTTATTGTTTATTTATTGCTTTTGTATACGGGTACAACAACCCAAGCGTATTGTTGTGGTGGCTTATATTTTATTATGAATTGTTTGTAATAGATTTATTTAATTGTTTACATGTTTTTGTTTTATTTGTATTGTTTGTTAATAAAACAGAACTCATAAAGTTAAACCATTGAGCCTTTTAATATAATATACATAGTTATAGCCAGGACCGTGTTGGAGCTGGCCCGCACCCTGCGCACCAGGGACGCGCACCGCTGGCGCATGGTGCTGTGGAAACAGTCGGTGCGCGCTTCTGCAAACATGCCCAAGGCGCTGCAGAAGTGGGGCAGCCCCAGCACTGCCCGGAACGCGTTGTTGTACTGGACACGAAGGGCACTGTACGCGGCTGGTGAATAAGACGCTCACAGGCTACACGTGTATAGAGAAGTACAGTACGCCTTAAAACGTTAATTTTTACCTCCCCTGAACACCGTGCAAACCTACGGGCTATCATATTAGCTCTATTAGACAGTGCTCTTCGCCCCCGCTCAATGTCTACATGATCTCTCAGGTCGGCCGTAATCCGATGCCCCAGATATTTAAATTCGTACACCTGTTGCAGAGGTACGTACATCACTCATATAAATAGAAGGAACTTGTTAAGGGGATTTGGCGCTTTCGTGACAGACCATATAATGACTATTACTGACATTGTACACAAGACCATGGCTGCTCACATACTCCTCACATATTTTCAACAGCTTGCGTAATCCACACACCGACACGCTCAGTAGCACCATATCATCAGCATAGCTCAAATTATTTACACACAGCAACATGGCATCCGACATGCTGGCTACTGAGCGCGACGATAAGTGAATTCATACAGATTGAAAAGTGTGGGTGAAGTTAGCCCACCTTGTCTCACACTGCATTCACTCAGGCTGTACGGCTCGGATAATGTGCCCGTCCATCTGACGTTGTTAACCTGGTGTTCGTACCAAAACTTTAAGATGACATAACTTTAACTTTATGATTTTTACTTTACTTTTTTTTACCAGTTCACGTGGCATGTTTAAACCCTCTAGCTTTTGCCACAATACATCGTACGACACCAGATCAAAAGCCTTCGACAGGTCGAGGAAACACGCATAAACCGGTGTTTTACGATCCGTGTAGTATCGGACGGTGTGCTTGAGATACAATATTGCGCTCTCTGTTGATAATTTTGGCCTAAACCCAAACTGGTTATCGTGCAGTGTCACGTAATTATTTAACCGTGTCTCAAGCAAATTGTCAAACACCATAGCTATAATAGCAGCAAGTATCTCACAGGCTTGTACTTAGTTTTATCCGATAGATCGCCAGTTTTACTCTTCACTACGGAACTACAACTGTTCTCATGAAATCATATGGCAGATAAGAATGGCTCAAGCATAGCGAGTAAAACATAGCTAACACCCTAGACACATGTGGGTCAGCATACTGCAGGTGCTCAATACCAAGGCCATCGTGACCAGGACTTTTGCCTCCGGTCATACGTTTTATGAGTGTATCTTTAGCCGAGATCCTTGTTTCCGTCATTCCTATCGGCTCTGCAGTATTGGCCCCCGCACCATGTTTTTCCAACTGAGGCTATACAGAAAAGTAGGATTTAAATAAATTTTCTATGTCTCTCGATTCACTAACGCCCTCGACGCTCACCGGCAGGCATTTTGTTTTCTTGGTACCCTGCCAAAAATTACGAAAGTTTCCGTTTGAGTGCTTAACAGCAAGAATGTCTATTTTCATTTGATCCTGATGACCTTGGTACTATTTAAGCCTAGATTTGAACATCCTTCTGCTTTCACACATTTCGTCAAAAACTTCCCCGTACCTAGGTTTGCCACATAACACCCAATCAATAATAGTTGTTCTGGCTAACCGATGAGCTTAGCTGACGTTTTTGTTCCACCCTACTACACGCGAGCCAACCCTACTCGTTCTCGCGACCTCCCGACTCGCCAAAGACGCGTCACGAAGAGCAGTCACAACATCCGAGTACAATCTGTCAATGGCACGCCTGTGGCCCTGGTCGCGGCAGTGGCGGCAGGCAGTAAAAGTCAGCACATTGGATACACTCTTCAGGAAAATCAATAAGCCTGAGCCTACTGTTGCATTCATTCGTATACAAGGCAATCTGACCTCTATATTGCAATGTATATGTAGGGAAGTGATCAGACCATACCATACCGTTTCATAGTCCACATACACTTTTGTAACAGATTGCCTTGCAGACTAAGTTACTACGCAGTGGTCCAACTAACTGCACGTCCCATACACGTCACTAATAAAGGTAGAAGCCATGTGAGCTAAAGACGTCACAATGGGAGGCAATGGGCGCAGACCGGTCACTGTGGAGGCATACTGTGAGCACTTAGGTGTTTGCGTTTGAAAGACAACGTAGAGAAGAGCTCGATGCTAAGCGGGACGAGCTCAAGGCCCGACCACCCACGGCCATCCAATATAATTTTATCGGAGGGGTGCTGACTTGCAATGAATGTGGACGCACCTTCACTGCAAAAATTGGCTATATCAGTCACCTGCAGAGCACACCAGCGATGCTTTCAATAGGCAGATCCAAGTTGCTGTGGTCGAAATCGGTCAGGATCATATATAAAGGTAAATGTGTCTGAGTCATACCTAGTATTTCCACATCAACGCATAGCCAACACTGCTCCGTATATATAATAAAATAGCTTACAAGCTCGTTGAAGAATAGACAGTTTGGTGCCGCATTAAAATCGCCTAAGATATAAGCAGACTCAATGATTCGACAATTATTGCACTTACCGCTCTAAGACAGTCCGTAAACTTGGCTAAATTATCTGCCGTGTTCGTTTGCATATACACGCTTATCACTACAAAGGAACTCCATAACGACCATATAGATTAATCATCAGTATCCAAAATCCAAAGGTGAGGCCGTGGCCATTTAACGTTTTTAATAAACAGTAACCTGCAAAAACGGGGTTAAATTAATAAATTTTTAAAAAAGTATCGATGTCTACTAAATCAATCACCTTCTTAGGCCGATTTACCACCGCCGCCGTCTCTGTTACATCACCTCATACTAAACTCGGTTAGCCTTCATCTCATTTTTGATGTGACGGATACGGTGACGGTGACGGCGGCAGTAGACAAATGGTCTTAGATTACGCTAAATATAATCATTTTATTTCAGGCTTCGAAGGCTTTTTTGGTACATTCGTGTAATTTATCTCAAGCATATTTAAATAAAAAAAAGCAATGTTTTTTTTATTATTGATATTACTATTTCTTTTTTTATTTGAAAAATAGATCCATTTTGTTTCGAAATTCTACAAATCATTGATATGTGAACTCCCTTTAGTCTCGTCGTTCCGGAGAGATACTAGGTCATTCTCGACCCATCTTTTACTACGATTACGCCATAGGCTTTAAAAAATCGCGCAACTCTTCATGCCTTATTTTTATATGAGTTGACCTTCAGGAACTCCTTCAAAACATCAGCTCAAAGCCAATAACTTTGAAAATGTTACCTACCAATAGATCTTTCATATTTCTTCTCTAATCAATTAAATTAAATTATATCAAACTGTATAGCGTGGCACAGACGTGTTATGAGGGTCGTGAAAACTCTGTTCTGTCATAAGATAGCGGGGAGTCTGTGCCGCCAACATACATTTGGCCCCGATCTACCTTAGCGTGACCTTTACATCAATTTTGTATTCGTTCCAAAGGTGGTTTTAGCTGTAAAGGAACGTCCAATTCAAATACTTACAAACAACCATTTCCAGCAGATTCCAGGTCAAGTATCTAACCATATTTTGCTCAATTCATCAAGCGAAAATTAATGGCCCGAACATACTGCGCAATTTTGCAACCATTTTTTAGCTTTTGAAGTGGATTAGAAAACAGAAAGCGTTGGTATAGCTACAAGTAAATCAATACAGCTACAACTATGTCCCCCAGCTCTATGCACGATAAAACATTCTTCCCATCTCTCTCTTTTGACTTGTTCTCTCGTTCTCCCCTGGTGAATTAGTCACCTTCTGGCCGAGATTGTTAGGTCTTAGTGCAGATCGAAACTTTGTTTTTCATATTTTCATATTCTGTTACCGTTTATTTACAGATGTCCTCGCCTTTCTTTTGAGTCAGGAGTTAAAAACATTTGTCGAAGGTAAGAAAACACCTGTGTGTGGCTGGAAGCTGTGCTGCACCTGCAGTCTGTTAAATTCACAAAATATTTTTAGTGCGTGATAGAAGTTTTTTTTTGCTTTGATATTTTTTTGTTTTGTTGCAGGGGTTTGGGCATGCTGTGGTATAATGTAACTAATCAATACATGGCCCAAATAAATTCTCACGACTGCGCACAAGGAGTGCTGAACCTGCTTTATAGGAAGCACCCCAACGGTTTCCGACCACGGTGGTGCATTATCACAATTGTGGTCGCAAAGTGCTGGTGTCTTATAACAAAAAGTAATACGCATATAGTACAAACAGTATCTACGTAACATATTATTCTTTAAGTTCCGTAGTTCCTCCCCAAGTATGACATTATGTAAGTAATCTATACTATTTATTTATTTGTATAATATGCTTTGCGTAATGTGCAATAAGTTGATATGCATTTATTGACTGTTTGCGAAATTTTAAGTAAAAGTATTGGTAAGTATTATGTTGTACTCGTTTGTGTATCTTTATGTTATATATTTATTAGGTGTATATTTTTTATATAAAGTAGAGTGCAGTAGGGAAAATAGTTATGGCACCTTATGGGAGGGGTTGTAGTAAAACACCTTTCGACACACAGGAATTTTAATCCACCATTGCATATAAAAAACCGTTCAATTAATATAAAACCTGTAATATTTTAAACAATAAGTACCTAGTACATTTGAAAAGTACTTTTTAGACAGAGTGATTGGCAATTCGAGACATATGAGGGTATTCTAGAAAAGTTTATTTAATTTTAGAATTGAATCGATTTCTTATTGACAGTTTTTGATAAATTGAAAAAGTACATATTTTATCTGCATTTTAAACTATTGGAGATGTATCTTAAATTGTACCAATTTAAGGAAAGTATCCAATTACCAATCAGCATAAAACAAAATGAGGAAAATATTTAACTAATTTTTTTTCCATTATCGTTGTGGTTTTTGTTATGTGGAGTTTTAATATGATATATATTTAGCACAGAATTTTAAAATCTATCTATTAAGAATTTGGCAACATTTGTATATCTTAGGCGAATTTATTAAATTAACCTAAATATAATCTTTTCGCCGGCGCATTTTTTATAGAATTTATAAATAAGCTAGACGAAAAAAATTCTTATAAAATTAATTGCGGAATTTTGCTATCGAGGTTTGTGGGTGGTGCATTTTTCATTAAATAATTAGATTTTGAAATTATTTCCAATTTACATTTTTATTTATCAACGAATAATAGGATAAAGATGAAATTATAATCAATTTCTATTGACCAAAATATTTCTAATTTTGTAAGGCGCTGTATGAAAGCCCCCAGCGATTTTTTAAAATGAATTATAAAAATAATAACTCCCATTTTTTGCCATTGCAAATGCAATAGCTTCAAATGTAAGTCTATTACTCAAGACTTAATTTAGGTACTAATTGCTTTGCGCCCGTCACCGTCCACACAAATCACAGTATAAAACGTACCTATTATTTTATAAAATTTCTAAACTTTTAATTTTAATGTACCTAATATTTTATAATACCTTAATTGTTAATTGAAAACTTATCTATTATTTTATAACGTCTAAACTGTTTTTTTAAAACGTACCTGTTTTAATACTCTTCAGTGATTTATATTCCGAACAACCTCTTTCTCCAAGAGCAAAAGTGATACTACATGTATCTCACTAATAAACAACTTAAGGGAAAATCATTCACATTGACTCTTGCGTCTTTCATAGAAATATATACCAAAATAGATCTATTATTATCAAAAGAAATGCGGAGAGTAAATACTCCCACGCGTATTATTCAGTTGTTCTCGTATCTTTTATGTTTACATTTTTTTTGTTATGATATCTATAATACTTTTTATACATTGTATTATTGTTAAGATGATAACAAAAAAATAATAGAACTGTAGGTAAACACTTATGCCCTTACTAATAATCACTGTGTAAAGTTATGTCATGAATAAAGCCTGTGTAACCATACATTTTTTGACGTATAAACCTGTCATAACTTTATGCAGCGATTATTAGTAAGGCGCTTAAAATAAATGATATGTTATATTAAGGAGAGAAAAATACTTTGATAAATTAAATGCAATAATACAGAAAAACTTGTAGAAAATAGTACAATTAAACTTTTAACAATACAATCGGCGTTACTTTTCTTTGACTAGCAAATAAATTATCTTATGTAATACGTTGACGTTTGGGGCAATTATTTTGAAGTCGATTAATGGGCTTTCGATAAAATTATTTATCGAAATTACGTCTACGTCTACAAATGATTCAAAAGCAAATTGTACCATTTTTCTCTAAAATAAATGAATGAATGAAGGGCTATGGTGAATACTTTGACACATAAACATTAGTACAAGAGTGCTAATACATATAAATTAGAGTGTGTGATTGGTACCCCTTTCGGCATCGTATAAGCGCGCTCGTTCGAGTATGTGTCGCCACGCCTGAGCGTTTCTCCTTATTCTCCTTACGCCTGGTCCCTCCACCCTCGCCTGGACCTCCTGCAGAGCTTCAGCGGCCGCGGGCAGCTGGACCATCAAGCTGACGATGATCCTCGGCTGTTCTCCTCCATCATACACGGAGAACACCTGCCTCCTGATGGTGGCATTCTCGCCTAGGTTCTGCGGCGAACGGCCCAAGCTTCCCATCTCAATCCCTGTAAATTGAACAATGAATAAAATTAGTTCTTTGTCAATAACGTGAGTCTATGGCATTAGTTCCTAACCTAGAGGGTAATTATCCCTTAAAACAGCTTTTCTATGAAGGATAAGATTGCAAATAATATTATGAAAAAATTATTAACATAAATACAGCAATAATACAATTTGGTCGACCAAATTGTGCTGTTTTCCTTGGTTTGACGGTATTGCTTTTCTTGTTTAATGATAAAATGTATTTTTTACATAAATTATGAAACCATTTTATCATATTCATGACTTTATTTAAAAAAACCACGGGGTAGGCACGGGGGTAATATCAGACGCACTGTTACATTTTAGGGTACCCAACATATAGTTCTTATAAAATTTTCTGTAATCTTTTAATTATTTTTATAGTAAAGAAATATTTGTGACATTTTTTCAACATTAAGTGCCTTTTTCACATTCTTCAGATAAATAATTAAAATATCTGGCAGATAAATCCTTTTTTTTCCATTTTTGAATTTACGTATACTAATATTATAAAGAGGTAGCTTAAACTTTGTTTGTTTGATTGTAATGAATAGGCTCAAAAACTTCTGAACTGATTTTAAAAATTCTTTCTCCATTCGAAAGCTACATTGTCCACGAGTAATATAGGCTATATAATATCACGCTCTGTCCCACGGGAGCGAAACAGTAAACAAAAACCTAATGTTACGTGGGTGAAACCACGAGGAACAGCTAGTCTTATATATAAGGACTATTTCGAGACTGTGAAAGAGGTCCTTAGAGTAACTAGTTTCAGATATTAAGGGCGAGAGGGGGCAGTGAACAGACAGATAGACACAAAAATGATTCTTCTATAAGGGTTCTGTTTTTTATTTGGCCGTAATTTAAGTTATCCTCAGCTGTCAAGGGTCCAGTCTAACTTGTATAACTATTAAATATTGTGTTCACTGAGCAGTGAGCACAATGGGAAGATAATTTAGATAAGTCACATTCTTATAAATATAAAATTCTAATAACCACGAAATCCGTTAAAGGAAATCGTTTTGAGTACCCGCAATGTTCCCAATAAAAGTAAAAAAAACAATAGATATTTTATCAATCCCTTCCTAAACAAGGGAAGACGTTCTCCCTTGGTCTGGGGTGTTAAAACGAAAACATAATGGGCGCACTGTTGCACTTACCTTAGCAAGATAAGCCACTGATATCAGAACTTGTCACAAGGAACCAATATTAGTAGATATTCCGCTTTCAGGCAGCGATGTCCGCCACACCACCCAGGACGCTATTTTCAATCATCGATCGGTTTCATGACCCCTTGTGCGCAAGTGCAGTTTCGCCCCCTCCATAAACGAACCAACGCTTTTTTTTATTTATATCTTTTACTTTTAAAACTTTTTAATTAATATCTTTGGGTACATGCAAGTTAGCTTCTGATTTATATATTTATTTTGGTAGATGACAAAATAGATTGCTTAAGTTTTTTATGGTAATGATAGGTAATGCAGAGTTTTAAAGGTTAAATTGCAAGATGTTGAAAAAATATACTAAATTAGTGATGCTCTTCAAACAAATACTCTGATTATTCAAAGTTTGAGTTAATTGAATATGAATGCACTTTTTTTGTTTGATTTTAGTTTGTTTAGTTAGTGTGAGTTATGTTTAAGAAGTTTGCTTAGTTTTCTTTTTATTTAACCTTTCGACGACCAAGCGACAGCCTGCTGTCGCGCTTCTATTGTCTTTTTATTGTGTCTCGAATCCAATTTGCGGGTCTCGTAGAAAATTTAGATAGTGACACCTGCAGCTCTGACTGAGTAGATGTTATGCACATGATAAATGTCACTACGCCCTTTTTCTTTTTATATACACTTATAAAAGTAACACATATAATATGTACGTCTGAAACACAATTTTACTCGATTGCCCAAGTTTATTACTTTTCATTATAACAAAAAATAGTTCTGAATGTGATTCATATTTATTAGAACTTATAATTTTAAAATATGTCCAGGTGTCCGCCGTCAAAACTAGTTTAAATTTTGACGCGTTTTAGAGCATAATATTATAGTATTATTTTCCTAGAACTTCAGGCGATCCACTCCTCGCTTATTTACTTAATTAAAAAATGCACCAAATTTTATATTTAAAATCGTGTTTTCTCCAGAGGAATCTGTTTATTTCAGTACTACCTTGGAGATAGTTGCACGATCTGCAATTGCGCATCACCTGTTTTTATGATAATAGTTACTAATTATGAGTAAAAAAAAGTGATAACTTGGAAAGTATTTGGATTTATATTTTTTTCAAGGATGAGACGTTGCATTTAAGGTCTACCTACGTCCTGCACTAAATTGCAAATTGTTACAAACTTATATTTTTTCTTCTTTGTTCTATTTTAACAGGACATTGTAATCCCATTTTTCAATATTTTTGGAGGCTACATACAATGGTACCTTAATAAAATAAAATATTGAGTTAATTTCAGTGGCGAGTCTTCTGGATAATTTTGAATTAATATCTATTTTAAAAGGGCAACATCATGGCATCATAGCGTTTATTTTTCTAAGGCTGCCTTTACACGTTAGGTTTTTCGTCAATCAATCCAATATCATTACGAGGTCGTAATGACAAGTATATATTATTATTTAATCGAAGGTCGTCACGATGTCACGGATGACAAAAGAGAGTTCGGTTTGCCATCAGCCTTATATTATCAGCCTTTTACTGCCAGTCACAGTCAGTCATAGTATGTGAATGGGAACCTTATAACGATTCCCAACAGTAGTGACGTTGTTCGACATAAAGCCTACCCATGTACCAGGAAAACAGTAATGCAAGAAGCACGTCATAACAAACAAAAGGTTAACCTTCTCGGTTTCGCGTAGTGTTGCCAGTAGTATGCTCCATTTGTCTTGACGTAACTTTTTTATTTCTACCTTACAATATAGAAAAGCAATATGTATACACAATCGGCGATTAAAATATAATTTATGATATGGAAAATTATGTTTCCGACACATGAAAAAATAAATAAAATATTCCGCGCAATTCGTCTTGATGTCCTGGTTGCTTTTACTGTCGCAACATTCTCAACTCTATAAGCATTCGCCACACTACTAGGCGGGCCATGTTTGGGTTGACCAGAAACCACTGGCCTATGACAAAGGCGAGATCTAGGTTTCAATACACTGTATCAGAATGCCAAGATAAAATGGACACACTGTACACATCATACTTACTACACATGTAAGATTGCAGATGTATTACAAGGTTGTTGGTTGTAGTACCTAAGTGTCAAAATTGTACTGAGTGCATCACACTACAGAGATTAGACTGGACAGTTAACTGAGATAGCACTATATTTATCAACACTGTTTGTTTACCTGCGAGCGGGTTCACACAAGTACGATATATTCCTGTATACGAGCCTCATCCCCTTACTTTTTATCAAAGGCGCATGCGTAAATAAAGTGTATATCTATCACAATGTGTCTTGTCTGCCATTTTGTGTTCCGTTATCTAATTAAAATAAGGTTCATATTGGAGCAGCCATTTTATGTGTTTAGTACATCAATGTCTATAATTTTCTATCGCCATGTGTTGCCTGTCACACCTCCTAGCGGATACTGCAAGCCTAGTAAAATATAAAAATCTGTATGGGAAAAGAGGGCAAACTGTGTAACGAGCAACAGCAGTATGAAAAATGGTCAACTAAAATGTCGCCAGCAATTGCCCAAAACGCGGTTCAGGCGTACCAGGACATCAGAACGTCGTAGGAGGTTAATTTGAATATATTGAAAATAGAGCCATCTACCTTCGCAATGCGTTACTATACACGGAAACAGGAATGTTAGGCTACTGATCTGATAACCAGTGGCCTTTAAAATTCCTGTTTTTTCACGTTAATTGAACCTATGATGCTTAAACCACATAATTATAGATGACGCTATTCAGGTATTGCCAGGACATTTATATGAACATTAATTTATTTTCATTATTTTGATACTATTTTATTACAAATAAAATTATTGCTTAAATATTTATTTTATTTAACACGTCTATTTCTCATTCAATACCCCAGAGTTGCCAGACTTGTGCTATTTTTATATGACTAAAATTTTGAGGATAACTCAACCCATCTTGTTTATCGACCTTTTTCGTTCAGGAATCAGGTCCAAGGTCCAAAAGGTACCTCACTTAAATGATTAAAGTGTTTTTGATAATAATGGGTCTTTCCTTACAAAGTCAAAGTTTATGTTTTGACTAACAAAATATTGTTAAAAACCAACATACATGTATACAATTACATACAAATGCCTTTTACTATTTTTAAATTTTCAGGCGAAATAGTATGGAATAGGTCTGGCTACTTTCGACTCCTAGCCTATTAATAATTTATATTATTTTCATATTTTTGAATTATGTGTTTGTGTCGTTGTTTGTTGTTGTAAACCAAATGTAAAATGATTCGTAACCCTCCTTGTTATGATTTTCTTGATTAAGAAGTACTTTAGACTTTGTTTATGGTTTTAAAATTGAGGGGGTATGAACCTTTACAATTTTTAATAAGTTCAATAACTTTAGATAGATTATTAAAGAGTAATAAATTGTTTGTAGATTAGATTCTGTTTACTACAACTTTCCTGATTTTAAACTTACTGTATTATTAATGTCTCATTGCATAGTTAGGGCTTCTTCTAATAAAAAACAGACATTAGCAATGATCACCACGCTTGTTCAAGACGCATAGCTAATTTTGGACTTATATTAATTATAAGCCTAAGTTTCGTCACAATATCGTTTTAAGGCTTAGCCGCAGGTCTGATTAATTACAAACATTTTTGTATTCTCAGTCACCAGTACTCACCTTATTTGATAACATTAGCAGGTTGTCAATCTAAGATCAGGTATTTACAACACAATAAAACTAATACCACATTTTCACATTTTTATTTTCTACAATGCATGGATGATTAAAAGATACATGGATAGTTGCTAGGGTCGTGTGCCATCATGACAGTTTAGATAGAGATCATACACTTGTCAGTATCGTGGTGAGGTTTCTCAAGTAACTGTTCCAGCCGGTATTCGGTTTTTTCATCATTCGGACGAATGATGTCGATGAAAGCACTCGACATCACGAAGCTGCGGTACCTGGGGTCTTTGGTGTACTTCAGCAAGTCCGTAGACAAGAGTTTCAGAAACTCTTTGGAATAGACCTTCCGGTTCGGCTCCTCTTGAGGCTGGTCTCTGGCCTCTCGAAACAGTCTGTTACAAGATGCCATTACTGTAACAGATATATTAAAAAGGTTTAGTTAAAGTGTTCGCGTTGAAAGGTCAAATGATCAAATTGAGTCGGGTCTTGTTTGTTGCTCGTAAATTTGGAAAGGTAGTAGACAACGAAATATAAAGTAAAGGTCAGTGAGAAGGTAGTGAAGTGACGCGGAGGGAGTTAAGTAGCCAACCTTTCGAAAAGTTGTTGAAAGTAAATTCCAGAAGCTGGTATCCGTTTGGCTAAACGCTAGTTTACTCATTAAATGCGACTGCAAAAGTTCCCCTATCTCGAACAAAGGCCATTAGTGGAGTGAGATGATGCCCCAAGTTAGCAGCTAGACTTCAAAAACAGTAGATAATCATAGTATTACTTACCTGATGTGACTGTAATGTCTCGTCTGTTTCAACCAAAGGACACAAGAGATGCGGCGCTTAAGGAGTTGTCCTTTTAACATAGTCATTGGAAAGTCAACTCCAAAGACTGAAAACTGTGGCCAAGCGATGCTTTACCTACTTGATGCGACTGCGAAGGCTATCTTGTCTTCTACCATGTATTGTCCTAGTGACCACGAACACTTTAAACAATGGTCATCAAGGGCGTAAAGTGATGCCCTCACTAGCCGCCCTTTCAATGCAGTTGTTGAAAGTCGACTCTGGGGGCTGCTGCATCCTAAACGAAATTTGAGCACTGCTTTACTTACCTGATGCGATGGGAAAGGATCGCTTGTCTAGAACAAAGGGTTCTAGATGAGTGAAGTCACGCCTTAAGTAGCCATTCTCTTAAAGTAGTTAGCTGTTGAAGGTGAACTCCGGATACAGCTTAACTCCGACAAAAAGGGTTATCTAGCACAGCCTTACTTACTTGAAGACTTGCTTTGTCTTGAACAAAGTGGCGCCCTAAGAAGCCATCCTTGTAACTGCAGCGACACCTAAACTCCAAAAAACGGTGGTCAACCAGAGTTTTACTTACTTTTTGAGACAAGGAAGCTTCCTTGTCTCGAACAAAGGTCTCCAATAAAGAGTTGTGACGCCCTAATCACCAAACCTTTTAAGGTAGATGTTGAAAGTCAACTTCCGAGGCTACTAAATCCTAAACGGTAGCTAAGCACAGCTTCACTTACTTGATGCGGCTCCAAGTTCCCGTGTCTCGAACAAGCAACCAGCAGATTTTCCCGACCTCTGATGAGTGGCGACCTGCGTCGAGGAATCTCTCAAGCCGAATATTTTAGTCAGCCTATTGATTTATATCGCCTTCAAACTGCGCAAGTGTAAAGCGCTGCCTACACAATACCTGTGGGAGTGACGGGATAAAGACAGGGACTCATTAACTTTTCAACGACCAAGCGACAGCTGACTGTCGGGCTGCTATTGTTTTTCTATTGTGTTAAATACTAGGTTTTGTTCATGTCTCAAGAAATATAATGATGAGCGATTAATAAGTTGCGGCACTCAATGAAGTAACATAAATTATAACAACACCTGAAAAAAAGTTTTTAAGTTTTAATTATAATTCTGCTTATTCCTCCTGTGCTTTTTCTAATAGCCTTCCATGGTTTTAAATGACTCCTTATATTGACTAAACTATTTTTTATTTGTAACATCGTTCTCAGTTATTCAAACGTTATATTTTGCTCCTTCTGCGTTTACACCTTCACGTCTTTGGGATGGTAGACAACACACATGGTAGAAAACAAATTTCGTTTCGAAAAGTGGGCTTGTATTGTATCTGTTTAAAAAGCTGGATTTTTAGTCTGTCAAGCGGCGTGTAGACAGCCAATGAGAACAGAACTTTTAATTTTGGTCATTAGTTGCGGTCACAGTTTAAAACCTAGTATTTTGTAAACTATTGATTTTGAAATAATTTCAATCGAGAAGACATGAACTTTTTGTACCTTAAAGAAGAACACCACAATATTTAGTTCACTGGTTACGCAGACTATTCATACTGATATTATAAATGGGAAAGTGTGTCTGTCTGTCTGTCTGTATGTTTGTCTGTCTGTATGTTTGTCTGTCTGTATGTTTGTCTTTCTTTCACGACAAAACGAAGCGACGAATTGACGTGATTTTTTAAGTGGAGATAGTTGAAGGGATGATGAGTAACATAGGCTACTTCTTGTCTCTTTTTAACGCGAGCGAAGCCGCGGGCAAAAGCTAGTAAACTGATAAATTGAAATGTCGACGTTTCAAACTATTAGTATTAAGTAAAAATTTTTGAAAGTTTTCGGTGATATCTAATTATTATCGATAAAAATTCATCATCTCCCGAGCCTTTTCCCAACTACGTTGGGGTCGGCTTCCGGCCTATAATAATAATAATATAAGCCTTTATTCAGACAAAAAACAGTTTTACACAAAAAAAACATCTAAAATAGTGACTCCATTGAGTCATTGACACCGACAATTTCGTCTGTTTGCCCAGCTTTGGCAAAGGCCTCCTTCATCTCTTTCCACTCGGTTCTATTCAGTGCTTTCCTTGTCCATGTTTTCCCCGTTATTGCCTTTAATTCGTCATCCCACCATTTAAACTGTCTGCCACGTTTTCTTTTCCTGTTTCTAGGGTACCAGAACACTATGTTTCTGTTCCACTTTTCCGTGCCTCTTATTGTATGACCTGTCCATTGCCACTTAAGTTTACGGATTCTGATGAATAGAAAGCGTAACACGCTTTCTATTTTTGTGCGTTTTCTGATAGTTTTGTTGCGTATTTTTTCAGATTTCTGTATATTGAGCATGCTTCTCTCCATTGCTGACTGACAAGTTTCCACCTTTTTTTTTTGCGCTTTCGTGGTTGCCAAACCTGGGCTCTCACGAAAGCGGCTTCCGGCCTAACCGGATTCAATTGGATACCAGTGGTTTACGTGAAGCGACTGCCTATCAGGCCTCCACAAACCAGTTTCTAGGCGACACAACATCTCTTGGTTAGTCTGGTCAGATTTTGTAACGGCTGTCAAAGTTCTACGAATGACAACCGGGACCAACTGTTTTACGTGCTTTCCAAAGCCCGGTATGCAGTGACACACAAAATAAGCATTAGCGAGTGCGTAATCGTAATTATGAATTGAAAAAGGCACATTGGTACTTGCCCGGATTCGAACCTAGAACATGATTTTTAGACTGTGCTAGAACGTTTAACAGGAGAGGCGGGCGCCTTATCCACTGGGCCTTCACGACGTTAAAAAGGTAATTGGCGGAAATCGGATAAAGCTTTTTTTCAAGGGGTGGCATTCAATGAAAATAAGGGACAGCTATATGTTTTAGTGGTGCTTAGTTTTTGTCATTTCCCTATGTTTCTTGGGATCTATGGGATGTATATGTGTTGTAAAACTACTTGGTATTAAACCTTTTGGTACTAAGTACTTTTTAATATGTAATGTCAATGAAAAAAGATTCGTACTTACTTGATTATATAGCAACCATCATATATGCTGTTTTACTGTTTTTAATTCTTTTCAACATTATTCCACAATACTAGAAATTACACAGATTCCAACATACGTTATCAGCACGAAGGCTCTCTGTATATTTTACAATCAAATTTAAAAGAAGATTGGTGGTGAAAAATATACATAGTTACCATGTCTGCTGCAGTTTCTGGTATGTCTCTAAATGGTATTCCGATGCTTTGTAATAGAGAAGGATACACAGTGTGGAAATTTAAAATGCGAATGTTGTTAATGCATGAAGGATTATTGGAAACAGTAAGCGGAACAGTAGTTGAAGGGAATAAGACTCCCGACGATGTACGTAAGGATGAAAAGGCTCTTTCTAAGATATGCCTTACTGTAGATGGTGCTGCTATTTCAATTGTTCGACCAGCTAAGACCGCAAAAGAAGCGTGGGATGCTCTTCAAAAATCCTACGAGGATCGAAGTTTAGGTCGTAAACTTGCACTGGAACGCAAGTTGTACAGGTACTCCTTATCGGACTTTTCTGACGTAGAGGCTTACTTAACGGCAATAACTACAACAGCACTAGACCTGGTCGATATTGGCAAGACCATAGAAGATAGTTCTCTGGCAGCTATTATATTGGGAAGTCTGACGTCTCGCTTCGAGCCCATGATCATGGCGCTTGAGAATGGGAGCGTTGAAGTCACAACAGATTTGGTGAGGACTAAGTTATTGAGCGAAATGACGAAGGAGACTAAAGATGATGTGACTGCGTTGCAAACAAAACAAGTTATTTGCTTTCGGTGTAAGAAGCCTGGGCACAAGAGCTCTAATTGCCCTCTCAAAAAGAAGGAGAAAAAGGCAAAGGCGAGTTGTTCTACAGAAAGTTGCTCTAAGGATAAGGAACTAGTGGTTTTAAGTTCAGGAAATGTCACGAAATTGGCTTTGGAAGGTGTCACGGAACTAGCTATGTCTGCACCTAATGTTCAGATGTCTGAGAAATGGATTATCGACTCTGGTGCGACTACTCACATGACTCCACATGCTGAATGGTTTTATAGTTACCGACCCTATGATGGGAAGATAACTGTCGCAAATGGTAAAAATTTGCCGGCTGTGGGCTTAGGAGAAGTTGCGATTGACACAAATACCGATTTCAAGAAGATTTTTAATGTTGTACATGTTCCTGATCTAGATTGTAATTTACTATCGGTTAAAAAAGCAGTAGAGAAAGGTCTCTTGATTGTTTTTGATAGTAATGGCTGTAATTTTTATAATTCTAATGATGTTTCTTTTGTAAATGGTCCAGTTTTGCATGGTTCTATTTGTGGTGGATTGTACACTTTAGATTGTACAGTAAAGCCGCAAAGTGTTTCAGCCTATAATGTTCACACTAATTTGTCCCAGTTTCAGCTTTGGCATAAGCGTCTAGGACACCTCTGCCGTATTGGTATGGATCTACTCAGAAAAGGTCTAGCTGTTGGTGTGGAGTATACTGAGGTTGACAAAGAACCATGCGTACCTTGTGTAGAAGGTAAGCAGGCCCGGAAGCCTTTCAAAAGCATAAAGTATAAGAAGGCATCGTCACCATTAGAATTGGTCCATACGGATGTTTGTGGACCCCTGTCCACTGAATCTTTTAAAGGAAATAAATATTTTATTATTTTTGTAGATGATTATACACGTTTTATAACCCTTTATTGTATGTCATCTAAGACAGAAGTTCAGAAGTATTTTTGTGCTTTCCAAACACTTGTTGAGAGACAGACTGGCATTAAAATTCGAACTCTTCGGTCAGACAATGGGACTGAGTATGTCAATAAGGAGTTGACAGACTATTTACAGGCTCAAGGGATTCGACATGAAACGTCTGTACCATATAGCCCTCAACAAAATGGGGTAAGTGAACGTTGCAATCGTAGTATTATGGAGAAGGCCCGTTCCTTGCTAGCACAGAGCTCTCTGTCGAAAGCTTTTTGGCAGGATGCAGTTGAGACCAGTGTTTATTTAAAAAATAGGTCACCTCATCGTGCACTTGATGGTAAGACGCCATATGAAATGTGGTGTGGGAGTAAACCCGATCTGTCTCATTTAAGGGTGTTTGGTTGTCGAGCTTTAGTTCACGTGCCTTCATGCCAGAGAACTAAGCTAGATATGAAAGCTTCTGAATGTGTATTCGTTGGATATTCAGACGATCCAAGGAGTTATTATTTCCGTAGTGTGGAAAACCCTCGAAGGTTGATTAAGTCACGGGATATTACGTTTTTTGAAAATAACTTTTCAGGATTGAAGGATAAGCCTGTTCAGCCTGATCTTGTTATGAGTCCAAATGTCATTAACTGGTTTTCACAAACTTCTTCAGATACCACATCGCCACTGGTGACTTCTATCTCATCTCCTTCTACTTCAGAAGACATGGAGATGACCCCGGTAGAGCCAGCTGAGGTTAAGCCTGTTCAGCCTGATCTTGTTATGAGTCCAAATGTCATTAACTGGTTTTCACAAACTTCTTCAGATACCACATCGCCACTGGTGACTTCTATCTCATCTCCTACTTCAGAAGACATGGAGATGACCCCGGTAGAGCCAGCTGAGGTTTTTGTGGACGCGACTGATGAAACGGGTGACGTAGGTGACGTGGAGTCTTCACATTCGGGTGAACAAACTGATCTGTCTCTGGTTCCTTCAAATGAATCCAGTGATGTTTGTCCTGAAAGACGATATCCTATACGAGTACGTAAGCCTCCAGATTTTTATTCATACGGCACTCTCGGTGATGACTTGTTATGTTATGATCCGAAAAGTTATCGTGAAGCTATTAATAGCGTTGATAAGGATAACTGGATCTCCGCAATGAAAGATGAGTACAATGCCTTGTTGAATAAGCAGACTTGGATATTAGTGGATAAACCAAATAAAAGGGTTATTCCATCTAAATGGGTGTTCAAGATAAAGAGAAACGCGCACGGTACAATAGTCAAATATAAGGCGCGACTAGTTGCAAAAGGTTTTAGTCAAGTTTGGGGGACTGACTATAATGAAACTTTTGCCCCTGTGGTTCGAAATTCATCTCTGCGTACCCTTATAGCGTTGGCGGCAGAAATGGATTTGAAGATACAACACATGGATGTTGATACCGCATTCCTCAATGGGGACTTAGAGGAGGAGGTATACATGCAACAGCCTGAGGGATTTGCTGAGCACGGGGCAGAAGGTAAAGTCTGTTTGCTCAGAAAATCCATTTATGGGTTGAAGCAGGCAGCTCGAGCCTGGAATATTAAATTGCATCAAACCCTATCAAAAATTGGCTTTGCACGAACATCTGCGGAATCATGTGTTTATTTGAAAAAGTTTGGTAGTAAAACCATAATTCTCGCAGTCTATGTCGATGATCTTATTGTCTTTTATAAAGAAAAAAGTTTATTTGACATTGTCAAAAATGACTTGGAAAAATTTTTCTCTCTAAAAGATTTGGGACAATTGTCGTATTGTTTAGGCTTGAATATTATCCGTGATGACGATAAAATCGTGGTCAGTCAGAAGAACTACATTCAGGCAGTGTTGGAGCGGTTTAATATGCGAGATTGTAAGGAGATGTCTACACCTTTGGAGAATAACAAGTTAGAGAAAGGTAATCCAACATCTCTTGGTGAATATCCTTACCAAAACTTGATAGGCTGTCTCATGTACCTAGCTGTGAATACAAGACCCGATATAGCTTATGCCACAAGCTATTTAAGCCAGTTTAATAACTGTTTTGATAAGAGACATTGGTTGGCCGCTAAAAGGGTGTTACAGTATTTGAAAGGTACTGTGGATTACTGTATTACTTACAGGAAAGTTGGTGGACGTCTGTGTGGATACACGGATGCTGACTGGGCGAACTGTGTGCATGACCGCAGGTCTTACACCGGTTATTACTTTACGCTAGCAGGTGGACCTATTAGCTGGGAGTGTAAGAAGCAGCCGACGGTAGCCTTATCTTCTACAGAAGCTGAGTATATGTCCTTGACCAGTGCTGCAAAGGAGGCTATTTTCCTCAGACGGTTAGTGTGTGACATTACTGGTTTTGTTAGTAGGGTGTTGCTATACAACGATAGTCAAAGTGCACAGAAACTTGTGCTCAATCCAGTCCACCACAATAGAACCAAACATATTGATACGAGATATCATTTTATTCGTGAAAAGGTTACGGAGGGTCTTATAGACATAAAATTTATACCTACGGATAAAATGACAGCCGACGTTCTAACTAAGCCCTTAAGGCGCGTAAAACATCTTAGGTGCGTTGTTAATATGGGTTTGATAAATAGGTAGAATAATTTTCTATTTATTTTTGGTCGGTTTATATTTTGTATCTATTTAGTCTGGTAGTAATGTTTAATTTTTTCTATTGTGTTTAGCATTACTACTTTGTCTTTTTATTTCCATTAAGGGCGGATGTTGTAAAACTACTTGGTATTAAACCTTTTGGTACTAAGTACTTTTTAATATGTAATGTCAATGAAAAAAGATTCGTACTTACTTGATTATATAGCAACCATCATATATGCTGTTTTACTGTTTTTAATTCTTTTCAACATTATTCCACAATACTAGAAATTACACAGATTCCAACAATATGTATGGGATGTATGTTTGTTGTGCCTGGTCCACATATGTATTACTATATGTCCCCTGCGGTTTTATTACCTTCTTTGGTTACTACTCTGCTCCCCAAGGCTCGTAGCGTGATATCATATCGTTTTCAGACTTACTTTATAAAAGGCCCACAAAAAAATATTTTTCGCGCTTTCAACCAAACAATCTCTTCAGCTTTATAATATTAGTATAGATTTGCAAATCCATTCACTGTTCCTGCATCGCCATATCGCACCATGAGCGCTTGAGCGATGTTGGCGGCATTATGACACGCAGTTTCAGTACGCTAATTTGATACGATACGCTACACAACTTAACCTGTATCGAGTTGGCTTTCGACAGTTCATTGAAAACAATAGTCTTTTCCTAAACAACCTTATCAACTTTAGACACAATCTTGATAAGGTACGAAGAATGTTAAGGCTCCTATACACGGCATTGCATTGCTTAGCGTTGCGCCTCTGTGCGGTGTACACGTGCCGTCTCAGTGCAGTCCGTCGTTTTCGTCGTATGAACGGTCACCCGGCGTACTTTTACGTTTTCGTCTATGATACTACGGAAGTAATTGTTTGAAGCAAATAGAAGCAATAAGGAAGCATTTGTTGGGCATAAATTCAACGTCAAATAAGCCGAGTGACCGTCCATTCTGACTAAGACGGTCCGTCGCCGCGACGACACCGTGCCACCACAGCCTCCACCACCCCGCTGTTTAGTAAACTAACATGGAAAGTATAGTAGAGAACAGAAAAGTACTTTAAGTTTGGAAGTATACCGTAAACTTTTCTAAAGGCCAGCATTATAAAAGTTTTTTAATTTACATACTGTATTCAGTATCATTCAGTATGTAGTCCTGCTGCAAGATTTTGGCAGACTTTGTTAGATATTCTGTATGGATACTCGGCAGCAGAATATCCGGCTACAGGATTGACCGAATATCCGGAATGCAGTATCCGGCTAAACCACTATCCGTTTCATAGAGATGAAGGCACGAAAATAACTTTGCTTTGGCTTGCTAACAGGGCAAAATTAAGGTAACGTGATAGACTGATTATTAAAATATATATATAGCGCGTTCGCTTGGGCTTATTAGTTGTATCGCATGAATTATACTACAGTTTTATAAATTATATTTAACATCCGCATAAGTGTTGGATATATTGCGGGATAGTTACGCTGAGCATTCGAGTTTTGGAATTAGATGGACGCTATAAATTTTAACATGAAGATTTTGGATATTAATGTTTTTGGCAAAAAATATGCAACTATATTATTTAACATTAGGATAACAAAAATAAAACAACTGCATTTTTCAATTTTATTTCACGAGACGAGACGACATCAAGCTCCAGACTTCCAACCAACGACATCAAAACACCAAACACCTATTAAATTTGACATAATTAATTAACAAAAGACGAGCAAATTGATGAAACCCTTGGACTGTTTATGTCTCGAAGTTATCTGCGCTTCTCTGCAGCAAAACTTTTGTTTTTATGCTTTCACAAGGAACATAATTTGCTGTCAAATAAAATAAGTACTCTGAAGAAAACACAACAAAGAAATTAAATTATATTAAAAACATAATAACTATAAATTATAATAATATGCGATGTCCATTGTCCGCGACTTGATTTGACACAGAAATTCTGTTTCTGGTCATTTTTATCAAGCGTCGTCCTTCGTTTAGCTTTACCCACCGCTTCAGCTAAAACCTCCTTATGAAATAGTAACTTTTTGCAATTAAGCTTCCAAACATGAAATATTAATAATTTTGTACTTTGAACTGTAATTCCGACATGTGTAAAATTTCTAATAAAAATACCTTCGAAAGAGTAAATAAATTTGCTAATTTTTAGATATAAATAACAATGATATGATCAATAAAATCAAACCTAAATCCTCAATAAAAGATTTCGCTGTTACCCGAAAACAGTAACATTTGAAAGATAATTTGACAAGATTTTAAAGACACCTAAAACAGTGCGCAAAATTAGCTGCACATGGGTTTGGATTTTATGAATCCAAATTAAAATTGGAATTAGTTGTACGGAGTCTTGTCCTCAAGGTCATGTTCCTCCTCAGAGTCCTGTCCCTCCTCAGGGGGAACGGCCATAGCCCGGTACGATCTGGTGGAATTTTCGCTTTCGGGCCTTCTGCAGCAGATGGTTACTATTAGGTTGCTGCTCAGCCCACAAAAGGGGCAGATTGATTCAATGTACCGAATGGCCGGGGCTTCTAGTTCCTCTGCCTGCAGGTGGTCACCGTCTGGGTTCAGCATGAATGGTGCAGCTGAAACGTACACATAATCTATAAAACAAGTGTAATCACATGTTCAATTAAAAACATATACATTGCGTTTACATAAGGATCTATCGTTACCTGGTTCACAGAACATGTCATTGTCATCTTGTTCTGTTTTGGCTTGATCGCAGGTAGCTTGCTCGCTGCACACAGCGGTACCGGCCAGCACCGGCTTTTGGTTTTCTGGCTCTGTCTCCATCATTTCATCAGCCCGCATCAAAGTTGGCTCGCATGTTTTAGCTTGGGGTTTATTCTCCCCCCGCTGCAAGTCAGCGGTATTCGATGTATTCGACGAATCCATGGCTGTAATTAAAACAAGGCCAATGATTTGAAAAATATATTACACATTTGTTTCTTTCTGTTACTTTGGAAACTAAAATATTTAAAGGATTATTTTTTAATTTAAAAAGTTATGAACCATCACATGTACGCTTTGTGGCATATATGGTAACATTATTACCTAGTTTCGGACAGAAATTTCCCGGCACTTGCTTTATTCTGGAGCGATCACAGTTCGCTCGTTAGCAGCAGGCAGTACTTCCTCTCCTTTGACCTGGTGTTCGGGATGTGCCGGTCGGCCCCTGAAACATTTCAGCAGAGGTTTTTAAAATAATATCAATTAGGGTTTATTTTTACAAGACATGTACGCACAACACAAGACGCAGCCCTGAGTACCGAATTACTAAACCTTTTAGATAGCCGTGTTTGTGTTTACCACGGTGGTGGTTAAAATTTTACGAAAAGTTTTTAAACCACCTGCAGGAATATGCTTATTATGCATATCGCATGTTTGTAATTTTTTTCGTGGCCACGTATCGTCCAAAGAGCTAGATAGATTTCGACAAATTAGGTACTATTAGATTTGTCAACCCAAGTGTTCTTAGATCCTGCCGGGGTTGCGGAATGTTTATAATAGTTACCGTGACCCCGGAACATAAAGGGCAACCGAAGGAACATGAGTGGGTTTTAGTGTTCTTAGACAAGTTTTAGGAAAAATCAAAATGGTGGATTTTGGGAAGATGAGAGGGGGAGATAATGGATCCCACCTACATGAAACAATTTGATGGCTTGTTTTGGTTTCAGTCGGTTTTTTTAGTTTTCGTAATATCATTTATGAACTGCTTTATGTTTTTGCCACCACCCGATGTTTTGCAGGAATGAGGCTCAAACGAACGTACACTTAACTCGTAATGGCGAATTACGTCATAGGGTCGTATAATGGCCGACGCGAAAATTTTATACTTATTTGCTTATTTTACACATTTTTTTGCAGGTATTATTTTTTCGCGGAAAAATCTAAAATATCTTACGCGATCAATAGTCTGTAGCATTATTAAAGAACTTACACTAATGGAGTTATCGTATATGAAAAATGTCTATTTAGAAATGATAAAAATTCAGGTCAAATACTGTCCAATGTATAGCAAACCCTTAAATCAAATAAAAACGCTTTATTTGTAAACAATAAGATAAAACGCGACGTCCTAACAAAGACTTAGTATAGATCGAGGTGGAATACTCACGGGAAAATGGCGGGGAACAAAGAGCCTACTTTTCCATTGTTTCACTCACCTGTGATTGTGCTGGCCAGTCGCGGTAACTGTATGCAAAAGATACTATTTCACAAGGAGGCTAAGAAAGCGGGGCAGACGCCCCCGGCCGGAGGCGTCCGCTCGGTTCTGCTACCCTGGACTGAAAGAACAAGGCGGTTCACCAAACACCGCACACACACGCGCTGACCTCACAAATGGACTAGCACCAGTTTAATGGCAACCCCAGATAAAGCTTCAGCCTTGCACACTCACACATGCTTGATGGCGCTAGTGTCAACATTGACGGAGGTTCAGCCTTACACACATAGGCATTACAAATGCACTAACACAGACAACCTGTCTGTGTTAACCCGTCTGTGTGAATGTATATGGCTGAACTTTCGATGTACATTGAAGTTGTAAACCAATGTTAAAAAATAACGTTGCCTGGAACTGTCCGTACATAGACAGCAATGAACATCGAATTTTTTTCTGGGTTTCACGCAAGGAATATACGGTCTTTGTACTGGTATTTGGTACTGTTTTTATATAAAAATAATCATAAGTTTATACTTAAAAAAATACCAGTTTAAAAGTATGTGTTAAAGAACTTTTAGTCATTGTCGAAAAAAATATGGCAGTGGAACCACTTCCGCTATCTCAAAGGATCGAGAAGCTTGTAGAAACAGGAAATTGG
Organism: Athetis lepigone; assembly: GCA_033675125.1. Lineage (NCBI taxonomy): Eukaryota > Metazoa > Arthropoda > Insecta > Lepidoptera > Noctuidae > Athetis > Athetis lepigone. The sequence goes on from CM066219.1 coordinate 20,237,648, forward strand.
TCCTTGCTTCACTCTGATTGGTTGTTCAAATTTTATCCTTTATGCTACCACGTCACGGGGTGCATGTGTGTTGGTGTTTGTACCTTTTTTTTCTAACTTAATAAGCGATAATTTTGCCTCAAGAAAATAATGGAACGGAATATCAAAAACCAAATTAATTTACTTTTCTAGTACGCTTAGCAAGTATAGATAGGTGTAACAGACGACAGAAAGTATCTAATGAAATAATTTTCTACATATACTTATCCATTGCCTGTTAGATAAATGAGATTTTTTTGGACGGGTATCCCAGACCAGACTTCCGGTTTCTATAAGCTTCTCGAACCTTTACAAAACCGGAAGTAGCCCATAAAAGATATGTTATGAACGCTTGTTTTATTCGACCAATCACGTTGACTTTGCATGTGTGTGCTATCTGAAACGGGAGAATACAGGATAATTGATAAACCACCACTAAGTTACAGGGTTTGAATGTATGTGTGTACTTACGTACAATCCATAGATTTGTGTTCTTGGTGTGGGCAATTTTTCTTTTCTCTGACTTAGCTACTGGTCATTTTGCTTACTTGGTGGTGAAGAAATTATGCGAATGATTTAATTTACTTTATTTTTAATTGTATTATGTTATTAAACGTTTCTCAGCGTGACGCAGAGACAAAACACCTACGCAGATCGTTAACGTTTCAACGACTAAGCGACAGCTGGCTGTCATGCTGCAACTGTCTATCTATTGTGTCTCGAACCACGTATGCTCAAAGGTTTAAAGGCGTAGCGCGCATAAATATCAATGTTTAAATTGTAAACGCCACATACACACAGACCTGTGCCGAAGTGGCCCAGGCAGATAACCAACCTTGGCAGACAGGACCAAGCAAACAATTCAGATGAAATAGTCAGGGGCTTTTATATAACTTGCAAATCTACTTACTTCCCATTATACTTAGAAACTTCTGTTACGTTTAAGATAGCCATTCTTAGGCCGGTTTTAGAGCTCGACCGACCGTCCGTGCGTACATCGGTCGCGCTTCTCATTTGTATGAAATTCACAAGTCGTCACAGTGCTCGACCGACCGTAGGTAAGCGTATAAATGTCAATTTTCATACAAATGAGAAGCGCGACCGATGTACGCACCGACGGTCGGTCGACCTCTAAAACCGGCCTTAACGCAAAAGAAAGATTTTTGGCTTAGTTAACAATTTGCCACCATAATTTCAGCAAACAGACCACCTCAACAGACTCTCAAGGTGGATATCTTATAAAGCTCTCAAAATGGTGGTGGCATAAATAAAATGTTTAGTAATATAACACCTTTTGTTAATTTTTTCTTCACTTTTGAACCACGAAGTCCACACACGTGAGTAAGACTATCGAGTGTATCTTCTAATTTCTAGCAGTACAGGGCGGCAAATTCTTACCCTCAATATCGTTTTCAAGTTATTACAATATTGCATTCAATTGCAACCAAAGCAGTTTATTTCACAGTTATAAAAATAAATCAAAAATATCTTGACTCAAGTCACACACTGTTATCTGATCACAAGTACAGTAGAACTTGTATTTAAATAGCAAACAGACAGCTTACTGACATACATACGTATGTATTTTCTAAATGCCTACTTATCATAGATAAATATTACTCCCAGCCACAGAACAAACAATCATGCTCATCACACAAATTTGGCCTGGGTAGGAATCGAACCCACGAGCTTCTTAAAGGAAGAAAATTTTACATTTATCTTGACTTGTTTAGTTGTTGAGTGTTTTGAAGGTTTTTCAAACATAAACTTAAATCAATAATACATATAACATGTTTTTAAATTATTTATTTTCACACATTATTATGTTTGTCGTTGTAATATTATGGTAGTCGTTGTAATTTATACTGATAATATTAACATTGAGTAAAATTTGTCAAAAAATTACAAAAAATTGCAAAAATACTTTTATACAAGAGTAAAAATAAATGTTCCTGTTTAGGTATGAACTAACAATGATAATAACGTTAAAAAATAAACCTCAATTAAACACTAGAATACACAATCCAAAAAAGCTTACAAGAGATTAGTAGGTTCAATGTAAAAGGCTGGGAAAGGAGAAATAATATATTTAAGACTTTGCTTGTTTCATTGCTGGCAATCGTGGATTGTGTGTACGTTTAGCTCTTCTCCATTTTCTCTTATCCTAATCCGACTCCTTGATCAGAAAACATCAATCATCCCCAGACAACATTTATTGTGAAACCCACTTGAAAGCATTTTCAATTGTTATAAGTGAACCCTCCATTTTTAATAGATGTTGTTTTCACTTTAATATAAAGTTATGATCCGTCTACTAAAGATTGTAAACCCCAAAAAAAGGTTTTATCAAAATCCCAACATGGCCAAACTTTCGTGAACTGTAAAAGTGTAATTGTAAAGTGTAAAAACATGAATGATTTCGTATTAAAAAACGCGCGTACCAACTACATACGACTTATTAAATGGATATAAGTTTTTTATGTGAGCATCGTGGTATTGGTTCCGCTCTGGTATGGCACAAGGTATCGGCCGGCTGGTGGTGGGCCGGCGGCGCGCGTGTACGGGCCCCGGATGATGGACACCACGCGGCTCCGTGACCCCAGCTCGGGGTCGTTCATCATCTCTTCAGCCAGCTTCCGAATATTCTCCACGGTGTAGTGGTTGTTTGATTTGGCCGGCAAAGCTGACGGCTGACTCATGCCTGAAACGTAATGATAGAGAAATTAAATAAAAGTCTGAAACGTTTCCTAAAGTGTACAAATGATACATATAATATGTTAAGGATTTCACAATTCAAGCTTTTAAGAAAGTATTTGATGGAATTATGTTTCACTAGATTTTTTATAACAAAGATGCCAGTTTTATTTTGTAATTTTTCATAAATGAAACGATAGTCTGTAATTTGTTTATTTTAACTGTTTCCTAGTTATTTGAACCGAACGATAAAGCCGGTGTTTAGATTACTATTCCGTTAAGAAATTACTCGCCATATAAGGTAAATGTCGAGAACTATCTACTGAACTCAGACACCTTTTGACTTTCTCCAACGATAGCCAAAATAAAAAAGAATATGAAAAGATGATGATGTTAAATCACAGCTTACAAAAACTTGATCACTGAACTCTTAACGCAACAAAGTCAAATCGTTGTGTGAGCCAATGCGACAGCGACGTGACGCCTTTACGCATTGTTTACACAATTTTTGGAACAAATTTTTTTCAAGACCTTTCGATAGAATCAGGCTTGAACCAATACTTTGTTGCTTTGAAGAATTTACACTGATTGATATATTGTGTATACATGCATCTATCACTTAGGAAAATAGTCTTTCAATAAAGAAAAAAATACATTCTGATTCAATACAAAACCGCTAAATTAAAAATCATAACACTACAATTGACTCAGAGACGCCGAAGTTCTAACAAAAACGTACAAAACACGACGAAGTTCTAACAAAGACGTACCATGTTAATTAAAGCGGAAAACTCAACTGAAAAATCGCGATGTACCTTAAAAAAAAGATAGTACACTGAGTGTTTTACTAACCTGTGCCGGCTGCCCAGTTGAAACACACACTGTATTTAATTGTTAACTAAAACTATTTTAAAACAAGTAATAGGTCGCGTCTGTTTCGCTCCGCTGCTCTGGATCGAAAGGTCGAAGTGGGCTCCTGACTTGTGGAAAACCACCCCTGCACACACACATACACAACCCTTACAAAAGCACTAACACAGGCTTACGTTGCTACTAGCAACGCTAAACGAAATGACTAAGATGAACATTGAAGATTAAAATGAACGATTTACATTGAAGCTTTGAAATTTATTTTAGATAAAGCGACCGCGGCTAGTAGTTTACGTACAAACGCAGCAGTGAACGTCGAACATTTTCTCTGCATTTCCGGCAAGGGATGGATTGTGCCATTTGTTCTGACAATTCTGTAGCGTTTCTAAGTAAGATTAAACTGGTTTTTTTAGCTTATTAAACACATACCTATTTAAAAGTACGTGTGGAACCAATTTAATTTATAATCGAATAAAAGTAAGCATTTTGGATATATTGCGCAAAAGCTTGGAGAAGTTTCTAGAACACCGGATGTTTATCCTTGTTAGGCTCTTATTGGTAGATATAATTTTAACCAACCAATCGTAACGGTTTTATGTATGTATGCGTTACCTAAATAATAAAAGCTTTCACTACAGTACAGATATTTCCCCTCAAACCACCCCGTTTTGGTTGTATGTGTTGGTGTGTTTGTATTCCTTATTTTTTTATCTTGATAAGCGATCATTTTGTCTCAGCAAAATTACGAAACCGAATAATGAAAACCATGTAATTCGCTTTTCTAGCAATCTGTGTGAGACTACGTACAATTAGCCAGAACTTAGAATGCCGCTAATATTGATGCTATAAAAATAAGTTGTCCACGTACATGAGCAGCAATGGAGACCTAAAATTTCCATTGCTTGTTAGGTAAACGAGTGAAGTACAGGATGTGTGCATCGATTTTTCAAAAGAATATTTAAATTTAATTAAACTTTAAAAAAAACTAGAGAATCCATTTGATTATTTCAGAAAAAAAAGCAATCTGGATAATCTTGGGCAGGTATCCGAAAAATTTATGTCGATTTCCGGTATTTGTTAGCTTCCAGAAGCTTATAGGAACAGGAAGTTCCGTTTTCATATTTGGGGATGAATGCTTGTTTTGTTAGACCAATCATGTTGCTCTTAAATATGTGTGGTATCAGAATCGCGTTAATAGTGTAAAACGGTACTCACACACGATCAGTTTTGTGCAGTGGTGTGTGTGTGTGGATTTTTCTTTTCACTGGCTTGGATATTAGTCATTTTACTCAGTTAGTGAATGAAATTTTCTACTCTTATAGGCAAAAGCTTAAAACCTACTGCAGGATTTAAGTATACTTAAATTCTGCAGAAGGTTTCAAGTTTGACATGAATAATAATCAAAATTATAGGTAATAGAAAGTAATACTATAGTAAATATATACAATTTGTATAAAGCCTCACAGGGCATTAAAAAATTCGTCCGCATCGCTGTCAATAGGACGGGTGCCCAAAAGGCTGGCAGCATTGCCACGTTGTATGGCAATGCTAATTGTTTCTCCCAAGAAAAGGCCAGCCATCTGGTCATGTGTAGAGTCAACCAGCCGCTTGGCGATATCTTGAAAAACAAGATGAGCTCTCGGACCCATGGCCCCAATGTTTCAACCCCAAACGGCTCAAATAAATAATTCCCAAGGAGGTTATTATATTTGCACCGTTTGAGGTCTTCTGCACTTGCAGCAGCTGCCCCAGCACAACACGCAGACCTAGGAAGATGAGATGGCGCTAGGGTATCAACACATGTTGCATCCCAAACCAAAGACCTACCCAACTTCCCAGGCATTATGGTCATCCCATCTGGTCTTTTCCCATCGTCGCGTGTATTAATGTCATTAATACTTGCGTGCCGTGCTATCCGACCGGCGTTCTTACTGCATGAAAGGCCATGGTGTCCGAGGCAGTCGACCGCTTCACCGCACTGACAGCGATGCGGAGCTCCGCAAGGAGCGCCTAGGCGAAGGCATGTAGCGAGCCGGAAGATGGTATCACCCATCATAGTACTAATGTTGGGTGAAAGAAGTGCCTAAAGCCCGAGGCCCGACTCCCACTTACCCACAGCCAGTAGGCGGGCACGCTCAGCAGAATTGGTGGACGTATGAAAGAGACTATTCCGTACCAATTTGCAAAGCGGCTCATCCCACTGTCTCTGGGGAGAAGGGTGGGTTCACGGGCCGATCCGTCTCCGGACGAGCCATTTTCCAGGCGTTAACAGCTTCGGTCAGACAAGGCACCTCAAAACTAACTAGCGAAGACGATAAGATCCTGCTGGTTAACCTGTCAGTGCTGTGGACGGAGGACAGAAACGCCGGTAAACTTACATTAAATTTATCTAAAGTGGTCTGTCTGTCGGTTTGATGCCCTGTTGGGCTTTATTCAAATTGTATATAGTTACTATAGTATTCTTTATAAGTATTGTTTATATAATATTATATAATATAATATTATAAAAAAAAATAGAAATTTAATACAATGTTTTTGAACTGAAAAAGCTATTGACAAAATAGTGTTTCAGCGATTTGCTAAGGTCTTTGCAACTTTTTAAAAGCTTAAAAAGTACTTTATATACATGTTTTTGATATGCGATTACCGCTTTAACGATTTCCGCTTAAAACGATTTTCTGAGAAAATCGTTTTATACGGCAATCTTTTTGTTATTTTATTGTCATCCAGTAACGAGTCTTCGAATTTTTATTTTTTGTTGTTTTTTTTTTTGCACTTGGTAATACTAAAAACTTATGTAATACTAAAAACTTATGGTTATCTAAAAGATTAAAACGATTATATCGTTAAAATCTGTTAAGCTGGTTAATTTGGACCCCTAAACACGGCACAATGGCAACAGACAGACATCTGCCGAACTGGCCCAGAGAGATTATTAAACTTGGCACACAAGAGGCTGAGCACTCGACCCTAGTGTATTTATACCCTAATAAAGGTATGATAAAGAACTCTCTGTTCATTGCCATATTGAATAACCGTTATTGAGCAAACTGGATGGCCCAGACACGAAACTGCCCCCTTTCACTCGATCTTGTCTAATCGGAATTGGGACTTTTTGTGCCGATAATAACAACGGTTACAAACCCTTTCAATTGTTCCTCACTCTTCAATAAGTGTTAATAATAAAATTTGTGGCCAACAACAAAATCTATGTGCTGTTTTTATTATGACAAAATTGTGATTATGTGATTTTTCGTTATAACTTTCAAAATTTAAGATTATCATCGTTTTCTAACGATTTCTTGTAACAACAACTTTGCAGTTGTAAGCTCCAGGTTCTCCCTTATTACAAAATTAAGCATACAACGCCTTTAAAAAATATTGATACTTTGCCCACTATTTTTAAACGATTTTACGAGCACGAAGCAACAGTTCTGTCTCTTTTATTTTTATAATATTAATGGATAGAGAGAGAAGATAAACAAACCAAGAACGGGGTTATTTGACCTAAAAAGGCAAGATTTCCTCCTCAAATAATTATAGAATTTAATCAATCATTGACGTGAAGCCCTCCCTAAAAGGTACTTATTTTAAAGAGCAATCAATATTTTCTTTTACTTATTTGTTTATGTAGACCATGAGGATAATAGGAAAGAAAATATTGTCGATTGTTCTAACGTAATAATGATGTTTAATCTCAAAGATGAGGATTTTTATATTTTTCTTTCCTCTTTAGTTAGGTCAATAAAAATGACACCATTTTCAAATATTTATTTCCACACATTATATATCAATATTGTAGACATTATAATACCAACATTGAGTAAAATTTCTAAGAAAAATACCTTTTTAGAAGAGTAAAAATAAAGGACACTGCCCAGATGTGGTTTATGAACCAATAGCGTTAAAGGAGCATCAACAGAATATCTTTCACTATCGTAACAATAATGAGTTTAGGTATGTTACCCAAAGTCCTCATGACATGAAAAATCACATTAGATACAAATATTAATTATTTTTTTATTTTATTTTATTTTATTGACATCTTGTTGTAAGTTTCTTCTTATTTTTAATATATAACGGTATACACTAAAAACTTATACCTAAAAATTTAAAACTTAACAAAAAAGCTGCTGGGCTAGATTGTGATGTCCCACAAAATTACAGTCAATTTATCTCCACAGAAATATCATCACGATATTGGTTCATAGACCAAATCCCCCACAGGTGTGAACAGTCTCCTTTGTTCCTGTTTAGGTATAATTAACAATGATATGATCAATTAAATTTTTAAACTTAAAATTAAACACTTGAAAATACAATTCAAAATAGCTTACAAGAGATTGGTAGGTCCAAGATAAATGCCTAAAAAGATTAAATAATATTAAAGCCTTTGTTGTGCTTTATTGCTGGCTATGGTGGATAGTGCCTCTCTACGTGATACTTGTTCAGCTCTTTTCTACACGTTTTACTTCCAAAAACCACCCAAATCAATACAATGTTCTTATCCTAGTCTGACTCTTTATATACGGTCAGAAAACATCAAACACCACAAGACAACACCCAATTACATCAAAGGAATTCACACCGAGATCAAACTGCGCTTGGAATCATATAAAAAGGTCAATAAGAAACCCGCTTGAAAGCATTTTCAATTGTTCCTAACAAGTGAACCCTGGAATATTTGATAGATATTGTTTTTGTTTTATAAAAAGTTATGATCCAACATCTAAAGATTGTGAAACCTCAATAAAAGGTTTCATCTAAATTCCAACATCGCCAAATGAGATTTTGCTCCAACCCGTAAAACTGTAACAATTTATTTTTAAAGTGTTCTAAAACAGTGTGCAAAATTGGCTACCTATCAACAAGAACTTGATTTTGAAAAATAACTCAATTTTTTTCGTGAATTCTAGACTAGTGGGTTTTACATACAATATATTCAAATATGATTAGGAGGTTGTTGTAATAGCCCCGTAGTCTACTACACAATTTATATAATAAATACATGCCACTCACTATCCTAAACATAAAACTGAAAAGTGAAATAAGACGGCATCAAAAATGTTCACCTCATCTGATTCTACTGAAAAAATGTTTAAAAATAGCAATGCCACATTGGATGAAAATAGCCTCTGGTCCTTATAATAAAGGCCAGTCCTTGGACCAGAAAAAGAATTATCTAGCCCTTTGATTGATTTTCTAGACATAGATGGTCACTGAGACCTACAACCAATGGGTTACAACACCAATCGACTCGACACGGTAGTTACCAGTAAGGTTACTGTTGCTGATGCTGTTGACCACTTTCCCACAGTAAGGATGGTGAAGAGAACTAGATGGTCAAAAAATTAAATATTTGTGTTAAACCCAAATTAAAATTTAAACTGAGTATTTAAAATTTGAATTTGTTGTATGACGTTTTGGCACGTTTCTCATCAGGGGGGCCCATGTGCTGGTCTATTTTGGTGGAATTATCGCAGTCACGACCTATACAACAGATCGTGACGAGCTGGCCTCTGTTAAGTCCGCAACAAGAGCAGATCGGCTCCATGTACTGTTCTGCCTGATTATCTCTCTTCCCCGACTGTGGGTGGGCGCATTCAGGGTTCAGCATAAATGGTGCAGCTGAAACGTATATATAATCTATAAAACAAGTGCAATCTACTGTTCAATTAAAACCATTCACGGTTTAAAATAAGGATGCATCATTACCTGGTTCCCGGAAGATATTATCTTGTTCTATTTTGGTTTGGTCGCAGTTAGCTTGTTCGCAGCACACGGTGGCACTGGCCAGCACTGGGGTCAGGTATTTCGGCGGAGCCCTCATCATGTCATGGGTAGGCATCAAGCCCGGCTCGGATACTTTCGTTTGGAGTTCATTCCTCCACTGCTGAGGTTTAGGGTTATTCGATGCGTTGTGAGAGTTCATGTCTGTAATTTAAACAAAGCAAATGTTAATAAAAATGCATTACACTATTTTTTGGCACATTTATGAAAATCACTTTCGTAATGAAGTTTGAGTGCCAAAAACACCCTAAATTGAAAGAACTAGGAAGACAGACGTTGAGCTAGATCTTGATATTATAGACAGAAAATGCAAATTGTCATCACATAAATAAATACAGGTTTAAAGACTGGTTTAGAATAACTAATATCGCACATTGTGGTCAACACGTCTAAATGTTAATAAAAATATGTAGAAAAAAATTGTGTGACGCTTAGCAAATATGATATAGCACTTGCCTTCAGATTGCCTCTTATCACGTCTATACGCCATCTTACTACGCAGTAGAATAAAAATCAATGATTAGCCCGGCGCCCCCTTAAAAATAAAAAATATACCTAAATATCTGCAAAATGCGATAAAAATATTTTTACAAACTAACAGGGCAAAGCTTATTATAATAAATAAATCAACGAATAAACAACAAACGAGATATAAAACCGATCAAGAGGCGCTGTTTTCGCTAGCGATATTCATCGAAGGATATCTATAAATGGAGAAACTTTTAGGCTTTCATGGTATATTCAAAATTAAAGCTTACCTTATGGATGTAAATAAATAAAAAGAAAGGGATTTTGCGTCGGCGTCGTAAAACTCGTTATCACTGTCGACGGGCAGCGTGCCCAGAAGGCTGGCAGCTGAATTGCAATGCTTATTCTTTGGGCAAAGTAGATGCCAGCCTTCTGATCACGTGAAGTGTCGACTAAACGCTTTAGACTTACCTTATGGATGTTATTTAAATCAGAATTATTGTAAAAGATAAAAAATGTGTGGGATGGCTCTTCGCACTGAGCAGTTCGGGCCAGCTAGCCAGCAGAATGAATTTATTGATCCGCGCGAGCCAGTAGGGCGCAAGTGCAACTTCACAACGAACACATTGTTGCCATTTAGACTTTTCCACAGACCAAAAAGTCTTGGGAGAAAGTGAGATATTAATATTGCGATTTAGACCAAAAAATACTGAATAAATACATATTATAGGGGCACCTGATATCAGTTATGCATTTAGTTTAAGATTCTAATTGGGTATAAAATAAGTGTGTTTAACTATAAAGACAGAGGTAAAACATGAAAACTCGCAAACATTTGTATAGACCTTGTGAATAGACCTTTACCTGTCGAACCATAACTTATAACCAATCAGAAAATTATTCGCCCACAAACACCTGAATTGTATTATCTGGTTACTTCCCAATTTTACAAAATTAAATGTAGAATTAAATGTAATAGTATCAATCATTTAGAATCACTTCAACTGTTGTCGCGGAGCGTATTCCCGCCACGTTACTAGATAGGGAACTTGTGTGTCTTAGTTTGTAAAACGTACTACTGTAAGCGGGACACTCCATCATAACATATGGATGACAACGTATCCTCAAATATAAATGTTGCTTGCAACTAAAAAAAGGGTTTCTACTTTCTACTCACACTAAGTAAATAAAAAACCAAGAAATGAATTCTTCTAAAACATCACAGAGGCCGTTATTATTTCAAGTTATTTACAATTACACCCCACACAAGGCCATATTTCATAAAAATATAGTGACTAAACGCAAAGAATCCTATTTTTTAAAAATTCCAACACGATTACGCCTAAGGTAGCGTAATTGTTATTTGAACGTTAAAGAGGTTAATTTAGAGCTCCGTGTTACGACATAAAAAAACTATTTTTTGCTAAGAAGCTGGCAACACAGGCCGTACGCCCACCCTAGGGCTACGGCTACACATATAGGTTTCTATGTTAGTATAACTGAGAAAGTATAAGTCATGAGGGGAAGTTTACTAATGATTTGTAAGTTTAGGCTTTCGTATCATTTAAGTTAAGATTCACCACCCATTTATTGCTTTTTATGTAGTTTTTGGTATCAGGTACCGGCGGGTCTTTTTATCAAAATAATGTAATAATAAATACTAGTACCTGGATGACTTATGACGTTTAAAGGTATTAGAAAAGTTAACTTACCAATTAACTAAAATATGTTATTTTTGTGATTTTTCCTTGTGTTTTCTTTTTTCAACTGCTCATTTTCTGCAACTGCTATTTAATGAAAACTTTTTTGAAGCCACACAGACACTTAAAGCAGTCTTCCCCAACTATGACTGGGTTGACTTCCAGGTTTGACAAGTACCTGCATACCAGTGGTTCTAGCAACTACATATCAGACCCTCACAACCCCATTATTTGGTAAAATACTTTGCCCTTTTTCAGACCGGTTATCACACTTTCTGGCTTCTGATTACTCAAAATTGACAATGAATTGCCAATGATAACCCGGATCAAACACTTTATACCTATGCTCTTCAAGGCATGATAAAGACAAACTTTTCAACTTAAAAATTCGGACAAAATCTTAATGAGGAAACCCAATATAACTCTGCCCGACCAGGCAAGCTAACCTTTCGATAAAAAAAAACATGATTATGGAAACTCACTAATTTCGAAGTCTTTTTATAAAAATAACTAGTAGTAGTTAATCTATATGGCTAATTTAGGTCAATGTGTTATGAAGCCTTATATTTTGAGATTTAAAATTGATCAAGATTAAATAGAATCTCACAGTGTTCTTTTAAGAAAACTGGATAAGATTTTAATTGTCATGTAGAATATTAGAGTTCTATTAGCAACATCATAAAAGTAAAAGGATTCCGTAGTTAATAACAAACAAATTCATTTTCAACATAATATTATCACCACATCAGAGGACATCAAATACAAGTATACCATACAATCTAGTCAATAAAGTTATAAACATTTAAAAGTACAATAACGTCATAAAAATACATAAAATATTGAGCTAATGACTAGAGATTTTTGGTAATATTTACCTCTTTCAGAAAATAAACATCAGTTATCAAACATTTCAAACAATTAGATGTTTTTTTTTAATCTTAAACAATTCATTTTGCTTAATAAATAACTCTTATAAATAAATGACTGACAAGAAAAAAATATGTGTTAGTCAATAAATACAGTTATATTTTTTTCTGTTACAAACTATGAACGCCAACTTACGGTCTAATTTCCATTTTTGTGGAACCTGGATATTTAGGAACAAAAAGTCTCTCATGTTAAAAAACATTTATTTTTGTTGGATCCCACTTTTTAATCTCTTTTATTATGTCTGGCATTGGATCCCACAAAACCTTATTTGATAATTTCGTTAAATCCCAAATTTAAAAAAGCAACAGCCCAATCCCAAAATTTTTTCCGTATGTTTCCAAATGCTTGAAAACATTCTGAAATATAGATTTCAACAACCAAATTGTTTATGAGTATTTTATTTTAATTAAAATCAAATAAAAGTACTAGGCGCTCAGACGCGAAGTGGAAAAGGATTAGGAAAAAGCTTTTTATTTTTTACTTTTTAGTGTCGAGTCCCAATGTTTGACTGTGTATTACAGTATCTTTGAAAGTAATTTACTAATATTATTAATGCGAAAGTAACTCTGTCTGTCTGTGTGTCTCTTCTTCACGCCTAAACCACTGAACCGATTTAAATGAAATTTGGTACAGATATAGTCTGGGACCCGAGAAAGGACATAGGATAGTTTTCATCCCGGAAATCCCCCGGGAACGGGAACTATTAATCTAAAAGCTAGTAATCTTATAAAACGAAAATAGAAACTTGAAGTAACGCACATGTCGTCAATGTATATATTTCGTCGTTTTTTTTTTGTTCTTGATGAATTTTTCGAGAAGCTCTGAACCGATCAACGTACCTATAAATTTTATGGGAACACCTCTGAATCATGACTTATCAAACAAAAAAAAATCCATCTAAATCCATAAACACATACAAAAAAAAACTTCTCCTTTTTGAAGTCAGTTAAAAAGTGTTGTAATTAGCCCGTTTCAGTCGTAACATTTTCTTCTGTCTTTATTCCACTATTTAATAATCGGTTTGTCGAACACTCGCTGATTTTTAAATGATAAGTTAATTCACTTTTGTTCTGAAAAGCACACATGCTCTTATAAAACGAGATTCAATGAAAATAGCAATTAAGTGCTACAGTCAATACCCAAAAAATGGGATCTAATAGTCCGATCCAATGAAAATATCTTCTAAAGATTTATTTCAACAAGCTGGCCAAGACCAAAATAGTTGAAAATAATAAACAAACACGGTAAACTACATTAAAGTGTGCGTCTCAATTAGCTGTTCCAAAGCTTTGGTAACAATGATAAAAATAATTTGAACTAGAAAAAACATTGCATTGATACAATTAAATTATTTTTGAAAAAATTGGCTTTAAAAACATTTATTTATACTACCTAACTAACTTATTGTTTAAGAAACTTCTTACAAACATAGGTTTTTCGGATGTGTATACAATAATGACTGAAATTATTTTCAATTTACTTGGTACGATTAAGTGACACGGTATACAAGTATAAAATTTTAAGTCAAAGGTACTAAACAATTAAGTTTAAAATCTTGATTGGAATCTGATGAAAGAGGAAAAAAGACGGTAAACCTTTCTAAGAAAATACACTTGAAGGTTAATCTATATAGGCGGAAATAATTTACATAATAATAGATAACTTACAAAATGGAAGGTAAGAAAGATTCCTTATTTTCGCAGTCGGTAAATTAACGACTTTTCAGTCTTAGGGTCCGCGCAAACGGGCCACAAACCACGGCCACTGGTGGCCAGTGCCAGCCACTTAACATACTTTTTAATATATTTTGTACACACACGTGTAGCCGGTTCCACTCGCTACAGCAGTGTCCACGTAGCGCGGTAGCGCTCTACAGCCACCGGTGGCTGTGGTCAGTGGCCCGTTTGCGCGGAGCCCTAATTAGCCATTGATAGAATAGGTAAGAGACGTGAAATGGAATATTACCCAGAGGCTTACGAGTGCGAAATACTAACATTTAAAATTTGGCACATACTTAACTAACATTTCTAAGTACATAATTGGGTTTTCGACACCATCAAACATTTGACATATTTTCAATGAGCTTTCAGAGGAAGATTTTGAAGTTTCTCTAAGCTTTTGTATAGCAATTTTACAATAAAATCGGTTTTTGGTCAAGTCTTATACTGTTGAAGTCTTTCCTTAAAATACAACAAAATACCTACTTGAAAATTGATCACTTTTAAAGGCTAAAGACAACATCTCTCAACATGCTTTGTGTTGAGAGAGTTGTCTTGAAATTAATGGTCAATGGTGTCAATCATCCATTCACCCAAAAATATACCCTCGGTACCCAAAAAAGAACTCATACTTTTGTTAATAAGTACCTTAATAATCAACCTCATAGTGTGTGTGTTCTCATATCAGTGTTTTAGTTATTTTGTGGATAGTCAACCAACACGTATAGATCTTAGTTCCCTTGTCTCTTATCCTGCAACCAATATTTCTTTGAAATGGTAACTTACTAACCAAAATATAAAAATGTTGAGCTCAGCCGCGACAGTGTCCTCCCATCTAGTTTTCCGTAGCATGAACTTCCTCATTTTCTTCCGTAATATCCTTCATTTTTTCAGGTATTGTTATGCTGATAGCACGTTCAGTTTTGCTAGCGGTCACAAGGCCATGATATATCCAGTACGTGTGCTTCATATCAACTAGAAACGGGTCTATACATTTGACTGGTTTTCTGTAGTCGCAATATTTCATACAATCTTGGCAGACGCAGTACAACGTGGTGGTGACCACGTCTCTGTGGTAACTGAAACCTTTTTCCTTTAGAGTGTTTTTATTTTTCTTATATGTAGTGGAAAATACATTGGTACGCATTTTTCCTCCTGGTCCCTGCCGACTGCTTCTGTAATTAAAAATAAGATGACAGTTAAACATTGTACATTTAAAATATGTAATGTACTTCAGGTTTAGAGGAAATTTTGTGTTTTTTTTTCTTGGCGGGAAATTCGTACTACTACTAATTGTGAGCCTTAGGGGCAGTTTATGGACGGTTCCACTTTCATATAAAAAGGAAACTAGATTGAAGAACACTGTCGACGTGTGCTTAACTCACCATAGTCATATTCTGGTTAGTCAGTTTCCATTTTAAAGAAATATTATTAATGGGATATTTAAAGGTCAAGGGAAGAGTGAACCTGCGCCAAGTTAACAATCCAGTCTTCTTAAATTTTGTCGTAACGTCAAATCATTTTAACGGGAATTCTAATTTGACTACAGAGCAAACAAAAATTAACATTATGTTTTGTAGGAAGTTGATTTCAGATACGCGTGACACAACATTAAATTTTTATTTATCTCATATGCATGATGCACCTGTGATATAATATTTTCAAATGTTAATGCCTAGTGGCAGGACAGACATGCAAACTATAAGCGTTTAACTTCATCCATACTAATATTATAAATGGGAAAGTGTGTCTGTCTGTCTGTCTGATTGTTTGTTTTTTTTTCACGGCAAAACGAAGCGACGAATTGACGTGATTTTTTAAGTGGAGATAGTTGAAGGGATGGAGAGTAACATAGGCTACTTTTTGTCTCTTTCTAACGCGAGCGAAGCCGCGGGCAGAAGTAACATAATATAGCGGCCTTGAACAAAAACTATGGTATGACTTAAAACTTCACACCTATTTACCTGATATCAAATACTGTATGAACAAGAACAAAATAAATTAGAATAGAATAGCATTTATTTATTAGTATATGGTAATTACATTCAGGTCTTAATATAAAACAGTTTCACATATACTACCGTTGCCGGTGTAGAAATATTCAATTGAATTTTAAAACAAAAAGCTATACATTTCCTATTAAACTACTATACCAAAATGTCAAAAATGAAATGAAAATCTATGTTTTATTACTATTACTACATTTTCTTAACTATAGTGTCAAGAAAATGACAACAATTAAAAAATTTAACAACTGAGTAGAAGAAACATTTGTCTAAAAGCCAATCAAATACAAATTATAAATTAGAAAAAAATATGAATCTCGTCTATATAATATGTATATTAGAATATAATTTAAAATATGATTTGCCGTCGAGTGGAAACTTATTAGACGATTACTGAAAAACCTCTGTTGTCTCGCATATTTACTCATAGTTCAACAAAATATCTACAAGAACAAATATAAAGCTTAGATGTAAACGATTGTTTGGTAGGCGACTATATTATTATTGTGAGAAAATGTCAAATATTACTTTAAATCCTGATGTACTTGCATTTCAGGCCCCGTATAACAATGTAAACAAGCAAACCAAGTTGTAACACTATTGATGCTAACGTATCACATAGCCCGAATAAACACAAAAAATACCGGCCTAAAGTGGCCACTTAACCGTTAAATCAATAATATCTTTAAGATAAAGTATTCATAAATTCTGAATTTTAGAGCAGATAGTATCAAATTGGTGCATATGAAAATATCAGGTAGAACTACAATAAGGGCTGTACTTACATCGCGGCCACTCGTAGTAAAACAAAGCTCAACAGGTTGTTTCTTCGTGCACTACTTCAAGGAATGTCACAATTTGTCCCAAAGCCCGATCACGGATACTCACGAATTAAGACGTTAGAAGGTAATTTATTGATTGATGGCGATGCACTACTGTGCGCAAGTGCAGCTTATTACCTAGTTCCACAGACTAGGTCATTGGAAATATTCTCAGCTAAAACGTGTCGTGTTGTAGAGGAGTTTTGGTTTACTGATTTCAGTATTGAATCTAAACGGCCCGAAGGTTAAAGTAAACAAAAGACGATCAAGGACTAGCGAGACTCGCCTACCCAAATGTCTATAAATAAGTAGTCCTTCAATGGGCACTCTTATTACTTGTGTGCCGACAATTAATAAGCACCTTGTAAGATAGAGACGGAATGATATTGATTTAATAAATGGTATGTCATGATAAAGGGCGTCTTAGGTAGACGTCACACAGGTAGACGGGGTAAGTAATAGATGATATAACAACAAAATACAATACAATACAATACAACATATAACAACGGAACCTATATTTTTATTTTATAAAGCGATTTGTTAATATAATAAACCATTGATATTATTTTAAAATAACTATTTTTATAAGCATAACATACATTAAATATAACATCGTTTGACATAACATACATAAAATATAAAATCGTTTGACATACCACTCAAAAGATATGAATCTTGTTTGATCTAATATGATGAAAACTAACTAAGATAGGTTGACGGAGCCCCGCAGAGCGGGGCTCCTACTTCTGGGTGGTTTAATAAAAAATAACCACGAAGGCTAAGGATAGGTGAAGCGGAGCGGAGCTCCCGCCTTGGCCTTCTAACCTAACCTGTCCGAGTCGGGGTGCTCTGAGTCGGGGTGCCCTGATTCGGGGCGAGGAAAAACTAGTTTAGCCTAGGCATAACAAGTTTGTCCTGAAATTGATCAAACTAGTTATGCCTAACATACATTTATATTAAACGTTAGACTTTCGATTAAATAAACGATATACATATTAAACGTTAGATCAAATGATTTTCGATTACATAATGTTATATCAAACAACGTCGCGCCCAGCGCTGGTTCAGGCCATGCTGCGGGGCGAGACGGAATGGGATGCCGTCGCCTCCTTCTGCGAAGCAGTTATGCTAGTGAAGGAAGCGGCGGCGCGCGAGAGGCAACGACGAGCCTCTCGCCCCGGACAAAGACCCAGGCGAAGACGTCGAGAGTCGCAAGACGACTACCGGCCACCGTAGGCGCGGTTCTGCGGATGGCGAGCGATGGGTAGCTCGCCGCCCGGCTAGGACCAGGACCGCGTCGACGGCGCGTTAGTGTTCCACGCGCGCCTCAAAGAGAAGGAGTCAGCACAGGAAGGGGCCTAACAAGGCCAACGCCTGCCGGGGTTGCGGAATGTGTATAGTAGTCACCGTGACCCTGGAACATAAAGGGCAAACGAAGGAACATGAGTGGGTTTTAGTCAGTAAGAGTCTGACACGCCCTCCCGTCGCACCCAGGACGGGAGCAGTCATTGGATGATTTCCCACTCACCAAAAAAAAAAAAAAAAAAAAAAAATATCAAACAACGTTATACTGATTAAGTTTTAGATAAATAAATGTTATTTTAAAGAAATTATATCAACAGTTGGTATATCTCACGTTGATTATATCTTATGAACGAAACGACCTTACGATTTTATACGTTATGAGACGCACCCAGGTAGACCCGTTGCATAACGCGATCTCATGTGTTATTTCTTATTTATAAACACATAAACATTGAAACTAGAAAACCGTACGTTATTTCGAAAGGAACACAATGCAAAACACCTACGCCGGTGGTTTTCATAAATAACTGTAACAAAAAAATAAGTATTACCTTCGTATGATTGTCTGATGAGTCCAGCCGGCCATGTGAAGCTTTGCTAGAAATGCTTGCTATATTACAGACTTTAGGCATTTGAGTCCCATTCCAAAGTGCTTAGTTTCTCTTGAACACATAGACATGACATTGAGCTGTCTGTGACTGTCCAGACACAATTAAATGTTAAGTTTTGCGGGCCGATACTGGCCCTACTGTGTTAAACACAGTAGGGCCGGTATCGGCTGTAAAACTGATAGACTGTAAGTCCCTCACCTAAAAGATGCTTATGTGTGCAACTCTCAGACCCCCTGTTGCAAACACAAGTGAGGTAGAATAGAATGCAAATGAGCGTATATTTTTTACTTCCAAACCACTATCTACAATGTAATGAAGAGAGCTTGATGCCATAATCATGCTCTCTCATATTTTGATATAGCCCGGTAATGTAAACAATATGACGGTTTATTTCAAACACACTTAGACATTCCAAAAACCAATATGCATTTTCAAAAATTATATACATTTTTTTACATATTTTTCACTAGTTATGGTAAGATTTGATATGCAACAACAAATATTCAGTTCCATTAAAAACGTACAAATGGTTTCAAAGTAACGGCTACGTAGACTTCTACTTCTACTACTACCTTCTTTCATTTTAGCTCGCTGCACTTCGTACTTTTCTGCAGTCTTGGTGACTTCAATGATGTACAGGGATCGTCACTGTGGTCATTAGACGCCAACATGGCGGCTACCATGTGAAACTTCCCCTTCTTCTCCGTTTCTTTTGTATATAATTTGCATATCGACCGGTTTTCTATATCTTTTTGCCTCATCTTCGGTTGTGCTTGGTTTATTTTGGAATTGGATAAAAGAGACCGTTGAGTTAGACATTAATGGAATTATTGCTTGGGCATGTGCTTACCAGGGCAGCACAAGGAAAATAATGTCTATTTTATTTCACCCGCGTTATGTCTTATTTTTGTAACTAAAAAAAAGAAGATAAAAAGTATTCTATGTCCGTCCCCTGGTCCTAAGCTTGTTCTGCCGTTCTTGACTTATAAAATGTGTAACTAAAACGACTTGCTTTTATATATATAGATTTCTGGTTCCTGACCTCAAAATAGTCCTTATCTACAAGATATTTTTAAAAATGAAACATTTTAATCAGAAATGTGAAAATGGCGCAAAATACGACGAGCCAAAGATTTGAAGACATTAGAGAAACATTAAGGTGTCCACACACTCCAACAGGGTCTACGAAATGATAATGACAGCACACCACTTTTCTAATAACCAATCATCTGTGCTTTCATATGTCATAGGACGTCTGTACCGAAAAGTTTAAAGGCTTTATTTGTATTCAGATAGAGCTTGATTTTGATTGCGCACAGAAATCCCGTACAAATATTAAAACCCACCCCTGTTCCTCCAGTTGCCCTTATATAGACCACTTTTCCACTTTTCTTTTTATTAGAACCTTACTCGTACTTGAACGTGTAGTATTCATTTTTTTAATAAAAAAACAGCTATTAAACCTTCGAACACACGTGATTCGAGACACAATAGAAAGACACTAGCAGTCCGACAGCCGGCTGTCGCTTGGTTATTAAAAGGTTAATAATACATTTATTTTGAGTAGCTAGATAGGTAGATGTACATATTATAAGTATTTTTCTGTGTTTTTCTACACGTATCTTACCACCACCGCTAGGGTAAATTAGGTCGTATACAGAAAGAAAGCTGAAAACTTATAAGCGCTTGCCGGCGCTTTTCAGCGCTGGTAATCCGCGAAAATATATGAATACGCGCCGATAAGCACTGAACGGTGCCTACAAGCTTCAACACGCGCTTGTCAGCGCTGGGCGTTGCCATAACAACTGCAAGCAAATCATTCCGACATTATCTTAGTCTGCTTCAACCTGCTTCCTTTGTGTAGAACGGACCAGCGCTGACAAGCGCCGGTAAGCGCTTATAAGTTTCCAGCTTTCTTTCTGTATAGAGCCTTAGATTGCACACGGTCGGATCGGACCGTCCGTACGCTGTTTGTAAAAGTACACGTATCACAACTAAAAAATTAGGTCTAAGATGTTTAAAAAAAAAACATAAAAAGTAAAAACCACCGATTAAAATTTTAATAATTTTTTTTTTCGGATTGGACAGTTTTTTGTACAAAGACAATAAATAGTGTTTTTTGGTGTAACAAGTACCAACCATTTTGAAATAGAGTAGAATTCTCATCTCATAGTAGATCATTATATAAGTAAAAAATTGAGACCAACTTATTCGGGCAGGTGGCAAAATTTAGAACTGAGTCACCTTCGTAAATTTCCACGGTATTCTCTTTGTTTGGAACGCCCCCTTCAGATGTAAATAATATTATATCAAACTTTTTTTAGCGTTGGATACTAAGACTTTCACCCATACATATAAAGTCTGAGTTTCAGTCGCTCATTTGTGTCATTATTTAATACAGATCCAATTATTATACAGACAAAATTAGTCGATTGTCTCATGTTTTAAACGTTGTAGTTTTGAGAACAACTGAACGCGAAATTTTCCTAACCATCAATATAAATTTTCCATAACTTCAAACGGAAGTGTAAAGAAAATACGTCATCTGTGCAAAGGTTGCGTTTCATAACACAGCCTCCCGCCGCTACGGGGCGGCACCACAATCTATGCTCAACACACACACAGTTCGGAACACGTCCTATGCCTGAAATCACGTCAATCAGGCACCGGGAACACTGTCAGCTACGCCCTTTCATGGCTGATCGTCGTCGTCCGCATATTAACTAAATAAAATCATTTTCCTAATTTTCTTCATACTGTGGACTACAATCTTTTACGAATTTTAACTGTTGAACTGGAGAACATGCAAGAATCACAGCAGACATTTGAAGAACAGAGCTACCTTTTGGAAGAGGTCAACAACTGGACCACTTACCTGATTTGGATTCTGGTTGGAGCTTAAGAAGGAAGAGAGTGATCAGTTTGGGGTCGCGGAGCGAGACCAAGGCAGAAAATTGTCTCTAAATTGTGACTCGTCGGAAAATCAAAGGGTCTTCTCCCCGGGTGCAGTGACCTCGTGACTACGTGTCCTCCAAGCGTCATTGTGCTTCTTCTCACTGTTATCTTTTCACTTTTTGCAGACACTTTGTTGTGGACTATTCTTATTTATTACATTGTAATATTACCGTTTACAACAATTTTAGGGGATTTGTTATTACTGTACTTTATTAAAAATTGGTAGGTAACTGCCATTAGAGATATTCATTTAGAACTCTAATCTACATTAAGGAACTTTGTACTTTTTGTAAATTCTATCTATATTTAGAACAATGGTGTTCCTCCTTGATAGCATTGTTGCATATTTAGCAAAATATTTGCATGATTTTGAAACTCTTGTATTTTTGACTGGACTTTCTTTGTCATTTTTGGGTATTGATTTGATTTTTGGAGCTGTGATAACTTATGATGTACTTATGTTTTTGGGTAGTTTCTTTTATGTTTCTGAGTGAGCCATAAGTACCACTAGGTCCTATGGCTCTTAAACTATTGTTAAAACTGAGATTGTTTCATTCTTCTGTTAAAATTATTTTATTATTATCTTCCCTTGTGTATCATCTGGTTTAAATATTATTATTTAAAAAAATGTAAACTTGTGTTTCTTGGATTCAAATGAATGAAATTATGATTTAACAGTCGTTTTCTTTTCAATATCCCTTAGTAAGATTTAATGGGGTACAAAATATTGTAGCAAATATTGTAAATGTAAAAATGACTGCTAGGAGTTAACTACATAATTTACTGATACACACACAAATACGGTTGGTTTTACTTTTGTAACAGAAACTTGATCCGTCTCTTCTACTACATTTTCATTGTATAATTTGTAATTCGATACATTTACTTAAAGGGACAAATTACAACGAATTCTGTCCCTGACAACTAAGAATCAAAACTGGGCGAATTTAGATATGATTAAATGTTTTATAAGGTCTAAAAAAGGTTCGTTGCCTGTTATTGGTGAATTAATTAACTGGCATAACGTATAATCAGATCAGTTTCCAACTGAAGTTTTAGAGGTTAGCAACAAAACTCTATAAAGTTTTAAAGTAAATTAGGTATTTATTTTTACTTCTCGGTGTGCACAATTATTTTTACTTGGCTCTATAATTGATTCTATTTTTCTGTCATGGTATGGCAGTAAACATCTCAAAACATACCCATACTAAGATTTTTTGCCATTTCCAATTAATACTTACATTAAATCTTAAACTTTTATTGTTTCCCTCCTTTTTATTAGAAAACATGTTGCTTTAAAACCACAACATAAATTTATTATTTTGTCCAGCATATTAACAGAATCCTTTTTAATTTATTCTTACAATAAACAGCATTATTTTAATCTTGATGCCTTTATTCAGTCCTATTGTTCACTGACGAAAGCAAACCAGGCATCAAAAATATATCCCATTACTCCTTAAAATGTTAACAAGCAGTTTTTTGTAGACTTTTCCTATTTATTCAACACTTGCTTTTGCCTCCGACAGACTATATCTGTACTAAATTACATTCAAATCGGTTCAGTGGTTTAGGAGTGAAGAAGAGACAGACAAACGACAGAGTTCGCATTTATAATATTAGTACGGATTGAACTTCTCAGCATATTCTATTGCTGTTGTATTGGGTGTATTGATTGCTTGTTGTCACAGCATGCCTTGTTAAGACATTTCAATGTAAACAAGTGCCATTTGTACTCAACTTTGCACAAGTGGCTGTTGTGAATAACTATTTTTACAAATGTCCCGTAGAATATAGAAAACATAACAATACCGCTAAGTTAATCAGAGAATCATAAAAAGAAACAAGATGATACGAATTAAAAAAGGTTTATTATCATAAAGTTACAAGATTGACATTTTTATATATTGTCAAAATTACTATTACAAAATGCCATACCTAGAAAAAGTCTGAATGTTTTACATTTAGATAAAAAGATACCGGAGTATTTATAAACTCCAAATTGTATAGTGAGTCAAAAATAACCTGTGTCATTAAAGAAATATGTATACTTACTGAAAAGTTGGCTAATGTTATTCCATTTCACTCACACAATATAATGTGAAAGTGAGAGGGAATGCTTATCGCCGTTGATTTATCTTAGATTCTTTAATGTCACAGGTGTATAAGTACTACTTCTTCAAGAAATTCATTTTCTTCTAACATTACATCTTAACATTAAAGAAGAATACCCGAATATAAAATACCCTCAAATTTGCCTGGCAAGACTTTTAAATAAATCATTTTATTGCTTATAAAAACTATAAACTTAAACATACGCTCAAAGCCACACCAGCTTCACATATCACTTGCTTTCACTAATAACCATCATTTATTACCATTCGTATCATAACTCCCATCACCCTCATCATTATTAGACACAATCATCATAATCCCCCAGGAACCCCCAGGTTCTTGGGGGATTATGGGGGTTCCTGTAGAGAGGCAAAAGGGGCTATTAAACTTGTAAATGCGTCGCTAATTGAAAGAGTACGGATTCCCTGTCTCGTATTATAAGTATAATAGTTTTTTGCGTACAGCCACATGCAGTTAATGCTTCCTTTTCTTCTCTTCTCATCAAAATTGCACATACCCACTTACTAAAACACCAGTCATTATTCTTTCTTTGTCAGTCTTACTACATTTCTCGGTCTTTTACCTTTAAGGTTCGAAGATTTTATCCGCCCAAGTACGCGAACTTTTAGAGCTAAAACTTTATAAGAGCTCCCAGGTCTTTCGTCCTCTTTAAATATAAAATATATTCAAATACTTAAAAATACAACGCTTTAAAGACAAGTTCAACAAAAACAGAATAATAAAATACAACCTGAGTAAATTTAAAAACTATAATGTAAGTTAGACAATTCAAAATGCATGATTATATATTGTAATTTACTACACTGGCCTTCAGAACTTAATACTGGGTTTTTAAAACTTGCAAATCTTTTAAAGAACTTCATCTTCTTATCCTTTTCTCAATTATATTGGGGTTGGCTTCCAACTTAACCGGGTTAATCTGGATATCAGTGCGTTACGTGTAAGGACTGCCTATCAGACCTACGCAACCCAGTTACTGGCGACACGATACGACACCACAACGTTTTACAATCTTACATCAAAAGCTGGCGCCTTACCCACTGGGCCATCATGACATACAAATCTTTTTAAAGAACACTCGACATATTTATGAAATAGAAATAGAAATAAATAAGTTTTTAATAAAATAAAGCACTCCGCTTTACTCCCAAAAGAACCTTTAGGTATTATTTTACTTTCCGGCAGTGTTAAGAAATTCAGACCCGAAGAGACCATATTAGTGAAATTACAGTGAGAAGTATACTAGGTGAAGCACACCAGAATCCCCTAGTTTAACTTGAGAAAGGGTGTGAAGTACCAAGGCTGCGTCACATATATTATATAGTGCAGAAAAATGCGGAAGGTTTTGTTCACACTACTCACTTTCTGGTAACTGGACTTGATTCTCACTATTCACTCCCGCTGAAGGGTCAAAAGCCTGCTGCCGACCTAATGAGCTATTCCAGCCTACTTCACAAAAATGGTGTACGGTGGAGACTCTGTACTCGTACGGGCGTTCCCTTCCCATCAAGAGGTCACACAAAGCTAGTGGCTATAGAAAATGATATCTGTACTAGGGGAAGATGTTATCAATATATTCTTAATGAGCATTCCGGGTAACTGAGAGCAGGTCCTGTTCGAAAGGTTCGTATCAGCATGACGCCATAGTCATCAGGAGGCTTAAAATGAGCTTGGGAGCCTAATCAGAAGACGAAGGCCTCTTTTTACCGCCCTCAGAGTTACAAAACGAGCTCTTATTGAAGAATGGCCGAATAACCCTCAACGTTGCATCTCGCAGCTGTTACCGGAGCCCAATGAGGCAGTACCAGTTATTAAAAAGTGTAGGCGTTAAAATCTTGTACAAATTTAAGAGATTTAAAGACCAGTGTAAGATTTTACCGCTAAAAATCAAGAACACATAATTGAGTATTACTAAACTGTAGTTTACTACAGTACCTATTATTGAAAGACTTAAACTGTATAGCAATTTAAAAAGTAGCCTTATACAGGCATGTTGTGTAAACAATGGAGGCATGTAAGAAACTTAAACCAGTATATCGGTCTAATAAGTAAAAGACTTTTAGCGCTTGCCTCGTTTCAGCCTAGGCTCTTCCTCACTGTCAGTAGAATCAGTACTGGTAGCTCGTTTTACGGAAGCAGGCTCCACGCGTGTACTAGCCGTCTTACTAGCAGTCACAAGTCCGTGGTAAATCCATTGAGTGTACCTCATATCCATCAGATACGGGTCAATACATTTTATTGGTTTTGAATAGCAGCAGAACTTGATGCAATCGTTACACTCGCAGTACAGTGAATACGTGATAATGTCACTGCGGTAGCTCAAACTGTCGTCTTGTATGGCATCCTTGTAGTTTTGACTCCTTGCGTACTCTTCGGTTCTTTGCATTCTGGTCATGTTGAGCCTGTATTCATCAGACATTTCTGGAATTAAGACGTATTTATATTAGTTTTATAAAATGGATCTACAAAAAGGAAGAGTTTAACGTTTGTTGCAAAGCTCAGTGCTGTTAATCTCTATGTCATAAAAGGCCTAAATAATTATCTGTTTAATCTTACTACTTGCTTATACCAATTTTCAAAGTTATCATCGTACCACGTAATTTATCTTTTCACTTGCTTTCGTTGCGGCGAAAAGCCGCGTGATTGTCGAACTTTCAACCGTTATTTTACCCTTTTAGAGATTGAAATGAACTCTCACAAGATCCTATCTCATCTCAAGGACCAGCGGTTTTGGCTATGTATTGATATATCACTCAGTGTATTATAGTCAATCAGTCAGTCACTTTACCATTTTGTATATTTAAATAGATTCATCAACACGAATAACTTCACCACCCGATTTTTACTTATATCACAATAATTACAATCCACAAGAAAACGATAAATCTAAATTTAAGTTATTTTCGAGAATAACACTTCACTGCAGCCCTTTCCAAAATATTTGAAGGGGTCCTTAATGAATGGCGCATCAGTCAGGACCCCGATGCAAAACAAAAGTCACCAAAGAACTCTGAAGAAATAATACTAATCTAATA
The DNA here is from genome assembly GCA_033675125.1 of Athetis lepigone. Taxonomy (NCBI): domain Eukaryota; kingdom Metazoa; phylum Arthropoda; class Insecta; order Lepidoptera; family Noctuidae; genus Athetis; species Athetis lepigone. Next base: position 20,264,708 of record CM066219.1, read on the forward strand.
CTTACTCGGAGCGGCGCGTGCCTCCTTATGTAGACTCAACAGGTAGGCAATTAAAAGCACAAGCGAGGGTTTTTCCTAGTTACACAATAACTAAGAAAGCCACTACGAGACCCGGACCACAGCTTTTCGTAATTCTATATTGATTGATGTCCAAGTTAGTGCGCAAGTGCAATTCAGGTCTTTGTTTATCCAGGACACACCCAACTACAGGCACTGGTATCCGTCTAGTCTAGATTCCTATAACTACAGGCCAAAACATTTTCAGCGCTTGTTTTAAATTTTGAAAGAACTTTTAAAGTTGTTTCCGGCGCCTTATTCTATATATTCTTATTTCTTATACTCTATATTCTTAACATGATATAGCACCATGTCAGGGACAGTTTTTCGGTACAATATCGTCATTAATATTTTCCCATATATATTTTGATGCAATAATAAAACAATTGATGTTCAGAAAATCATCTTTCAGTCTCTGACATTACCAAGATGTTAAAGAAGACCAAGTCCTTTTGTCCCCATCTTTTGGTCTGATACTTACCTTCTTTATTTTCTTATCTTTCTCTGCTTGACTTCTATGTCAAGGACTCAGTCTTTTTAATTTATCAAAAACATGTCGAATGAATCTGGATGCGAAGACAGCTGGTCACAAGTTCTCTCCACCTAAATGGAACCAAAGAGATAATTACAGAATAAAGCAGTTGCTGCTAAGAGTTAACCGCTCACGGCTCAGGCTTCATATTTAATCAGATAAAACTCACGGTGTTCTGTTCAGATCATTAACAAGGAGCAGTCACTAAGTTTCGAACAAAATAAACCCATACCATTTATTACACATTTATTAGAAAAGGGTTTGTAATATTATGATTAGACCAAGAGTTAGAGCAGGTACATTTTAGAAATAACTAAAAAAAATTATACACTTTTTTTTTGTTCCAAAAATATTAAAACCTATCCTAAAAAATATTTGTTTGAAACCCTGTAATGTTACGATTAAAACTGTTCATTGTAGGACTATTTAAAACTCAGTGCGAAATAAAAAAAAACATTATTCCATTTATTTGTGTTCTCAAATCGAGATAAATGAAATGGAATAACGGTTTTTCTACATGTTTATAACATTTTACTTTCCCCTGTGGTCCAACTGCCGTAATACACGCGATTTTTTTTCCCGTGGGCCACCTAGCAACATTGTTCCAAAAAGGATATATAAAAGCTGCGCAGGAGAACCACGGATGTAAATAAAATTTACTGTTAAAGCCAGTTAATAGGAAGTAAATAAAATACCCGTGTCACAGTCAAGAGAACTGCGACAGGTGAACCACGTGGCGAAAGCAATTTTACTAAGGATAATAATATACAAAAAATATACAATAATAAATTACAATAACTAACCTCATGAATACAAAGTATAAAAGTTTGTTTTTTTACGATATAATAAAAAATCAGGATAAAATTTTGTTTTATCATAGATATTTACATAACCCTGTAAAAGGCATCACGCACAAATTCAGATTTCAGCCTTTTTCTAATTAATTATTCAGACTGCTGGACGGCATAGTAGTGATAGGTTAAGTATTAATAAGTAATATGCAGGTATCACGCCCACATTTGCCAGCACCCTGAATGTATGAAAAAGAGCAACAGAAGATATTGAAAATTTATTACATTTAACTTTAAGTACTATTTACGACTAATAAATTATTTTTAAAATTACTAATAATTTTGATTAAACTACCACAACTTACCAAACGAGTATAATATTGACTAAACAGCATTAAATTAATAAAATAAGTATATATATAAGTATATGTGGGGTTGCGGAATGTTTATAATAGTTACCGTGACCCCGAAACATAAAGGGCAACCGAAGGAACATGAGTGGGTTTTAGTCAGTAAAAGTCTGACACGCCCTCGCGCCGCACCCTGGACGGGAGAAGTCATTGGATGATTTCCCAATCCCAAAAAAAAAAAAATAAGTATATATATAAATATATATATAAGTATAGATCCAGCAAAAACCAATAATTTAACTTATTGTATTAAAATACACTAAGAAACAGGTACATTTTCTCTTCCTTATATTATCGTCATTGTCGAAAGCTACTACTGTAATAAAACACGAAACCTCTTCATTAATAGGTTTAACTAGACTTATCTTTGCCAATAGCAATTTTATGTCTTTGGCTAACTCATTTTTTATAATCCTATGATTAATTTGGACAAAGTCAAATGCCGAAACTGGATAAGACCTAATCAGTGTTTGACCAAATGACCAAGAATAGAAAGGATTTTAGTAATTGGCCTCTGTTCTAGTTAACCTCAATCCTTAACATTTATATAGAAACTAAAAGTTAAGTATTCAAAAACAATGTAGACCTATACAATATGTAGATATTGTATTTTGTCAACATTGTTTTTATTTACTTTTATACAATTTGTACTTATATTGAAGGGCTCTTATCGCCTGTAACACTGGATTACTTAGCTTAGGCATCTAAGAATTAAACATATAAGAAGAGTATGGAATATAATACTACGCATAAAGTCTTAATTTTAATATTTTTTATAAAGACTTAATTTTAGGGTTCCGTAATCAATACGTCTGTTAGTCCGTAACTTAGCTCTAAAAAGTTATAATTTGGCTTGGGTATTATTAATTACATCGACTGAATAGTAATATGAAATCTTAAAAAATCATTTTTAGGTGTAAAGTAGTAATTATTTTTTTTTGTCTGCCCAATGAATTGGGGAGTCCTCGCCGGGTTCTCAAATATATTAAGGAAGGGTGAAAACGATTTTACCAAACACGAATCGATCAGTTTACAAAATGTTAAGTTATAAAAATGTAAAAAAAAAATACAACAGTAGTATATGTAACAAATAAAAGTTAAAAGTAAAAATATCACAGTCAACTAATACAAGACTACGAAACCCCACACTTCACATTGCTCGTACTTGGCCAGTTGTTTAATCATTCATTTTAGAGGCTTTGGCCTTCGACTCCTTAGATGGCTCCCTCTCTCGCCGCCCCCTCTTCCGATCTGGCTTAGCCCTCGGAATTTCCTGAATCACCACTCTTGGCTCTAGCATCTCATTTTCATCATCTTCATCGGTAAGGTCAATTGTCCCCAACGTCTTGGCTTTAATAGTGACAACATGCAGTTGTTCTTCTTCTTTTTGTTTCTCTGGTATAGCTTTCTTTTGTTTGTCTCCATTAGACTCGCCACCCTCATCTTTTTCTGTATTGTCTTTCTCTTCAATTTTCTCTTTAATTTTCTCTTCTATTTCCTCTTCTATTTCCTCTTCAATTTTCTCTTTAATTGTCACTTCCTTTTTCTCTTCTATATTATCTTGAACTTTCTCTTCATTTTTATCAACATTTTTATCTTCTTTTTGATCATCATTTTTTTCTTCATCTATATCTTCATTTTTCTCTTCATGTTTTCCTGTGTCCACTTCTGCTGGCTCTTTTGGGTCTTGAGCTTCTTCCGTTTCTTTTTTTTCATTATTCATTGTTGATTTTTTCGGCTCCGGAGCCTCGGGCTCAGGAGCTTCATCTTCGTATTTCAGTGTCATATCGTCCTCGTGATCCATTGTCAATTTGCCTTCATTATCTGGAATGTGACCAGTTTCTATGTTAGTAACGAAACTTGTAATAACACAATGTGGAACCTCGGGGTTTCAGTATTAGACTAGCTAATTATAACAAATAATTTAAAATACATCAGCTATTTTTGCTGTTGAAATTTTTGCAAATAAACTGTAATAATATCTTTTTTTAAAAACGACTTACAATTTACTTTGACTTGTTTGATACATAAGATATGAAACATCTATAATCAAATTAAAATTGTACTGTGCTTAAAATTAACGTAATGAATGAACAAAATTAACGAACGAATGAAAATAACGTAATGAACTGAAGAAACTGAAAATATCTCAAAATATTATCTGGAAATAATGACCTTAGCAAGAAATATATAAAAAAAAATATCGAAAATACATTTGATTCGCGAAATATCAATTTGCGCAATTTTTATACAATATTCTGCGCATCGCCATTTTGTTTTGGTACTAGCTAAAGGAGCACATACTTTTATTTTACGCACTTTTTGCTAAAGATTGGATTGTTTTTATTATTTAGCTTTTTAATTGCTCGCACAGGCTTTTCTTGCAGTAGTCGCAGGTGCTAATGGACGTCAGATATTAATATAAAATGTGAAAATCTTGCGCACCTTTCGCTATAAATTCTATGGCATTTTTATACGTAAGAATATTAGCTAGATAAATTTAAATTAGCTAGTATGCTGATGGTGAATTATACACTAAAGTGCAACCAACGGAATTCACGAAAGTGTCACAATAGATAAGTTTAAATTAGCTCCGGCAAATTAATTCTAAGAGTCATACATAGTGTCTTAGTGTACATTTTAAAATGGAAATTGCTGATTAGATTTTACGGATTGCATAAGGTTTTTAACGCGCGCAGTCACACTAGAAACGCCAGCCAATTCTTAATCTATCTTCTTTGTTTTTTTTTTCATTATGTTAATCTAACCGCGGGCTTAAATTCTACAGACCCAGCATTTACTCATTAACTAAGGTACTTTGTAATGGAGCCCCGAACAAAGGGGAAGAGAATATTAAAGTTTCATTTACCTGAGCTATCTTCAGTCATTTCAGGCTTTGAAGGTTTGACTTCCTTGATTTCCTGTACGTCGTTCTTTCCTTCCATTTTTGTGCCCTTTTTTAGATTTTCTCTTGTTCCTATAATCAAAGCTCCTTGAAAGGTGAGTCGTTTCAGCGAGCGTCGCCCTCCAATTGGCTTATTGATTTATTATACGGCGCTAACTGCGCAAATGTAGCTTTTAACTGGCAATACCATTATTAGCACCAATACTGCTACGTCTTTTATATCAATACAAAATATACCTTATTTCATGCAAATAAAGTTTATATGTGTAGTCTAACAGGTTGCCAGTGTAAAAAAGAAAATGTTAAAGCTCCCAAATATATCATTTAACTCGGTTAAAAAAATGTTACTTTACTATTTAATGTCTACATTAAACGCAGTTTTGCAAACAACATATAACTTTAATATTCTGTTACAAATAAAATACGACATCCGCGACATCTAGTTCATTTTTGTTGGACATCTAAATGTCGTTGGCATACACTGACTAAAATGAAACAGAAAGACTAGCGAACCGACAGTATTCTGCCTACATTTATAACCTTGTAAATATAACAGTCAGTCAGTCGTAGTGTATGTACATAAACTTTTTAGTAGCAAGAAATTAAATGCTTATTTATTTATTTATAAAAATAACAGCAAATGTATGCCAGGGTTTTCGTTTCTTCGTAGTAAAACCTGTATATGGACGTCTTTGATTTAAATTTCAGATTGAGCAAAATCAGATTTATGAGTGACTAGCTTTAGAGACAAAAAATAGCCTGTCACTCGACATCCCTCTAACTATCTTCACTTAAAAAATCACGTCAATTCGTTGCTCCGTTTTGCCGTGAAAAACGGACAAACAGACAGACAGACAGACACACACACGCACCCAGCTTAAGACACGTACAGTCAGCATCAAAAGTCACTGACCACATTCAGATTTTCAAAACCACTGTACACTTTAACATCTATAAATCGCTCAACAAGATAGGCGCCAGTATTAAATGAACATCATTAAAAGTCAAAATTAACTGAACACCATTTTGTCAAAAATTGCTGATCGTTATAATTATCCGAAAATATCATAACATTCAGTTTTGCAAAAGTCACTGAACAATATAAAATTTTTGTTCTGGTCATCTAGTGTAATCACAACAACGTCCAAAAATTACTTAACAACATAAGTACCAAAAGTTACTAAACATTACTTTGTATCGGATACTGAACTGCAAACTAAAAAAGTGCTTGTTACTATTTTCAGAGTCATGAATCCAATCTTGCCCTATCAACACTAAATCATATAAAAAAATATTTAATGGATGTAAATTTCGAATTAATTTTTTTTTCTTAGTTAATCTGACTAGTAGAAGTGGTTGGTTAAGCAACAAGCACATTTTCAAAGTCTTCTAAACTTTCCACATTACATTAAATACCCCCCTCTTACCCAAGTCTTAGCAATGGCTCATTTTAAAAAATCACGCAGTTTCCCTTTTAAATAAATTCTTTGGGATTCATAGTTGAGGGTGTTTAAAAAACTATTTGCCTTTAAATATAAAAATAATATTTCTACTTAATTATAACTTTGTTGTGGATGTAGACTAAAAAAACCTAAAAAATTAATTAGTAGAGTACCCAGGGTAGATTATTACGGGTTTTATTAATGAGAATAATTTATCACCTTGGCGGAGACACTACCGTGCCCCCAGATGTGTATGTTGTCAATATTCGGAAAGGAATGTTAGGTTGATGTCACTTCAATTGAAAAGTGACATTATATACCTACCGAAAAAATACACACACATTAGACCCAAAAAACATTTGATTTTGATCAGGGACTTTTGAAATAAACGCTGGTATGCTATTTTTGACAAAAATTTGTTCAGAGACTTTAGAGACAAAGAATGTCATGGTTTTTTTAACATTACTTTGTTTAGCTACTTTTGAAAAGTGATGGGTCACCTACTTATGCTTTTTTATGACGATCATTTATTTCTGGCGCTTGTCATGTTAAGCGATTTAGATATTATAAGGTGTACAGCGATTTTGAAAATTTAAATGTGTTCATCAACTTTTGATGCTGACTGTACCTGATACCAAGCAAGATCCTGATCGTATTAATAAACGAGATTGTTGGTGAGCTCAAGTTCCGGATTAGGTGTACCGTCATCAGTGTACTTCAGCAGTGCTGGTTTTTTTAGCCCATTCTCTGTCTTTGCATTTTTACATAGATGATTTACTTATTTCTTTACAAAACTTAACTTAAACTTAAATACATGACTTTTTTACAACTTAAGCTTATTTTTGGATCAGCGCTATTAAGAATAGTTTTCTCAAATTAAAACTATTTCAATAAATCTTAACAAAAAGTGATGATTTTGTAATAGAGTAGGTAGCTGATATTTGTTAATAATGTAATTTACTCATGTGTTTACAAATTAGCGACGAAACGTCATCTTAATAATCCAGTATCAAATGATAACGCACTTGAGATCGTATCTGAGTAACGTTTATTAATACTCACCTTAGAGTCAGCTGAAAACCATTAAAAATCAAAACCCATGTTTCAAATTGTAAAAAAAAAATTCCATAAGCTACTTACAAAAGATTTTGAGAGTTAGCACCCTAGGAACTCTGAAAACGACAAATAAGACGAATCATGTGGAATTTTTTATGACAATCGACTTGAATTTTCTAATATCATTTTTAGTACCCCTGAAAACCAAGAAATGCTTCGTGAGTGTCGTTCTCGTGGGGCATTTTGGGAAAACGTGCCATGACCGCCACCTCGGATTTCCAAATTAGCCTTATTTTTAAAGCATATTGTGGAAAACGTGGTCATTCGCTCGCGCAAAGGAACTGTTATTTGATCAAAGTTCTGTCTACTTATTAAGCAAATGTTTTACTTTTTTTTAACAGCTAAAGAAACGTGGAAGTTCATAATAAAGTTTGCATAACTTGAACTTGTGCATTTTTAAAGCGTTTTTAACCCAGAATAATTTCAAAAAAGACAAAACATAAAAAGTATTCAAAAAACACCTATTTAAAATAAATAGCTCCAAAATTTCACAGTTTAGGACATCATAATTATTACGGGATCCCTGTATATACAGTTTTAAATACTTACTAAGTATGCTCTTGCTCCATCAAAAACCGTATATTGGGTTCTTAGTGAGCCAAAGTAATTTATATTGTCATAGCTTTTTCAAATCATACGAAGTAACTTTTTGTTTTTCTCCTATGATTCTGATTCTGATTGAATTAAATCTGAAACTTACTGCTGCTGTGCTGAAACCTACCTTTTAACATAATTAATTACAGCTTTTTAATTCCAAGAGATTCGGATATAAGCCATGGATTTTCAGACAGACAGACAAACAGAGAGACGGTTGTCGATCAACTAGGGGTCCTAGTCCACTACGCAACTCTAAAAACATAGGAAAATACAACATTTATTTATTATTCTTTGTATTGTTACAGATGGCGGCTTATGTTTCAACAGGTAGCTGGATAACCTAACATGAGAATCAACTTATATTATGTAAGCTTATATATGTATAAAAACCCTGTCTAACTGTCGTGATGGCCTAGTGGCTAAGGCATTCCCTCAAGTAACAGGTTGTGGGTTCGAATCCGAGCAAGTACCAATGTGATTTTTTCAATTCATTGGTACCATATAAAGTTTATCTTGGACTACGTGCCCCAAAAAACACGAAAAGCCATTGGTCCCGGGTGGCATTCGTAGCACATTGACAGTCGTTACGGGGAAGCCAGGAAGTCTGACCAGTCTAACCAAGATTTGAATGTCGTCGCCCAGTAACTTTGTGGTGGCGATCTGATAGGCAGTCTCCACACGTAAAACACAGTTACCCAGCCGAAACTTATTACGCTACAAGCTGACCCCAACATAGATGAGGAAAAGGCTAGGGAGATGATAATTATAAAAACTCTCTTGGTACCGTAACTATGTATGTTCGGGTTTAAAGGGCTTGTCGCTGGTGTATTTGCATGTGTTATTTTTTTTCTATTTGTTTACGGTGGTAGCTCGCTGTGGTGTTTCAAGTAATGATAGACCCATAATATTTTACAACACTTCGTCAGCATAAGATAGTCTATTGAATTGTTACAGGGTGTGTATTGCTAAAAATAATTATTGAGCTGTCAACTCTTTGATGTCTATTTTGCAAGTGACAACCTACGGCCGTTTGTCCACCGGCTGCGGTCACCGTGACGTTAACGAGAACGAGATAACGGCGACGATGTGGAGAAATTCAAAATTCAAGGCATTTATTTCACTTAGACCATTTATAGGCACCTATGAATAGCCAAAGAGTCAGTCTGTCAGTTTGAAAAGTGACGCTAATTGCAAGAAACTCCACGGACACTCTTTAAAAAAAACATGTTTTACAATATCTTGGTTACATTAATTTTCGTGCTTCTATATATGAAAACAACTGGCTTCTGCCCGCGGCTTCGCTCGCGTTAGAAAGAGATAAAAAGTAGCCTATGTTACTCTCCATCCCTTCAACTATCTCCACTTAAAAAATCCCGTCAATTCGTCGCTCCGTTTCGCCGTGAAAGAAAGACAAACAGACAGACAGACAGACACACTTTCCCATTTATAATATTAGTATGGATGCAGGTAAATAACAAAATAAACATTTAAAAACTAATAATAATAAAAAGTCATGGCAGTTAAGAGATGACCGATCTTAACTAACAGTGCCCGTTCACGAGCATGACGCGTGACATCAGCACCATTTAGCTCAACCATTTTGAAGGGAACCGAATGATCCAACGCACTCGCCACCATCAGCGAGACTTTTAAGCAAGCATGACAAATACGAGATAAACACATATACTATGGCCGCGGTTATGTTTGTTTGGTGTCTCTGGCTTGGTGGCTTTAGACATCACGGTCGAGCGACCAAGTTGCACGATTCGTATCCTAATGAGAAATAGCCCTTACTAACCAACCTCGCAACTTCAACCTCCCCAGATAATTATAGTTTGTGAACCTAGGATCATTGAATAATAAATAGAAAGCGCCTTTATGATTACTTTTTATAAAAAAACTCCCTCTCTCTATTTAATAATGCAGTCAAATCAAATACCAATATTGTAACTTTATTTACGAAATTATTAACATGAGTGACTTTCGTACATTATTACTTGCCATTACCACATAATGAGGGCCACTACAATAAATAGGTACGTAATAACCGATATTAAAAGCAAAAGATTCACCTTTCTTTACAATTTCATAATCTCGAATGCGAGACGTGCACCCCTATTTTCAGATGGTTTAATTATTGTACCATCAAGGCAACCTTATTGCTATGTCAATAAAGTTGTTAATATGGATATCAAAGGTAAACATGGGGAAGGTGAAATGTGTCTGCCTGTTATGAAGGGATGGCACTACATTCTGGTTATCAGTGGCAGCGAGTGGCGCCACTGTTGCCGGATTAACCGGAAATGATTGATTCTTCACAAAGCTACTTTCGAATATCGCCATTTTGATACCGATTTTCAATTCATGTTCATAAGTTTTCAGAATCGTCAAAATGGCTTCCAATCGATAATTTTCACCAGGGAATCTTATTTTCTGTATTAGGATGGCTTTTAAAAAAAGGTTGAAAGAAATGCGAGTTGTTACTAAGTGTTTGGGTTTAGGGAAAAAATCCGTACTAATATTATAAATGCGGAAGTAACTCTGTCTGTCTGTCTCTTCTTCACGCCTAAACCACTAAACTGATTTAAATGAAATTTAGTACAGATATAGTCTGGGACCCGAGAAAGGACATAGGATAGTTTTCATCCCGGGAACAGGAACTACTAACTCCACGCGGACGAAGTCGAGGGCAAAAGCTAGTATTCTATAAAAATAATCTTATGATCAATTATTTCGAACAACTTTTCACGATTCCAAGGGATGTCAGTTAGTATTACATATTTTATTATTTATGTCTATGTTATAATCTTAGTTAAAAGGAAATTATGCTTAATGGATGGAATGATTCATAATTGTTGAATCAAAATTGTTTTAGCTTTTACCATAATGTTAGTGGACTTGTAGTTACTTACACTCACAGGTGCTTTATGGGTCTCTAATATAACGAGCGAAGTTATAAGAGTTTTCAGTGGCCAAAAAACTAGGTAAAGTCTCAGCAATAAAGAATAGCTGATGATTACAGGCATAAATTACCTGCTATTTACACGTTTCCACAAGCTTTGGGCACTAGATAAACTTGTGAATAAAATCAAAATAATATAAAAATAGAATATTTAAGGAAACAACCATTATTATTTTTCAAGAATTTTTAATATACAACATTTAGTGTCAGATTGGTGTAAAATACATCAAATAGGTAAAAAACTTTAAAGAAGAGACAAATACGTACTTTTGTTTTAATAACTAGAGAAAAATTTGGCAACGTTTAGTTTTCTTTGAGCCGTATTTTGGCTTGCTGGAATTGTCTTGGAACTTTGACTATGATTAATTATTAAAGACCCTTTTGGCAATGGAATTACAACGGAACAACTTGTTCTAGTAGTGAATGGGTTCGTTAGAACAGTCACAAAGTAAACTTCACAATTGTCAAAATTACAGTTAGTCCCTATAACCTTAATGAGAGGACTAAAAATATAAAAATAAATTAATAGTCAAAGTAAAACTAAAAAACACGCTTGTTTAGGTACTGCAGAATGTAGGAGAGCTTGTTTTTTAGTATTATTTTTACTATTATTTTATTTATTTCGTAAAATAAGCTCTGTTGCAGTTGATACAAGACGAAGCGCGCGTCGTGTTTAATAGTTGACGTGCGCTCCTGAAGTGTAACCACTATACTAACTAAAGCGCGAAGCTAGAACGTGACGTGGAGTCTTTGACATCTGAAGAGAACGTTGTTTATCAACAATTTAATTAAAGCTTCGCACTTTTGCTAGATTCTAAAATTAAGTAATATGAAAATTTGGACCTAAAAAGTTTCTTAAAGCTTTTTATCGAAACTAACTATAGACTAGCCGTTTCACGGCAAGTTACAATAAAACTGAAATAAATAACTATTTATTTAATCAGTCACACCAGCTGTCTCTCTCTTTAAAAAGTAAATTAAAAAAATAGGAAGACGTTACCGAAATTTCTAAGGATAGGGGGACACAACATTAATTTCATATTTATCTACGTTCATAGTTTGGCTTCTATGTGCACTGTGATTGTATGTGTCATATCATAACAAGCGAAAATGAAGTCTGAAATTCTACGCAGAACCTAATTAGGAAAAAATATAAGGGATATGACACATATTGAGCTTCTCCGAGCAACTTATAGTTGTCGGTGGCGCTTCATGGCTTGGCGGAGATTTATCTTTTTTTCTTTCTCTTCTTGTTCGTTCTTCGCAGCCAGCTCCGCGGCCCTTTCGGCCTGCAGCTTCTCCAGCCGCTCTTCCTCACGGCGCATGGCAGCTTCGCGCATGGCATTCACAAATCCTAAGTAAGCGTATTCAGGCTTACGCACTACAGGCGGCTCTACGGGCTTCATCGGTTTACCGACGGCATAGAAGGTCCTGCAGTCGATGCAGGAGCAAAAGTAACAGTACTCAGCCGGTACGTGGTTGGGCTGGAAATGCTGAGCATGCAGGGCTTCTTGCCTGCGCACCGGGGGCATCGGTATTGGCAGCTGCACCGGAGTCGGGTCGTTGATAGGCCCAACTTCGATGTAACTCGCCACGTCCAGCATTCCTGTAAAGAGAAGGATATTATTTGATTTGAATTAACTTTTATGTTAACAATTAACATTTCATTACAAAAATGTTGTGAGGGTTTGAATCCGGGCAAGTACTAATACGACTTTTTCAATTTAGATGTACTTTCGAAAGTTTTTCTTGGACATCATTGACTTCCAATGCCTCGGAAAGCACGTAAAGCCGTTGATCCCGGTTGTCGTTCATTTAGAACTTTGATAGCCGTACGGGTAGTCTGAAGCCAGAAAGTGACCAGTCTAACCAAAGGGTACCGTCTCGCCCAGTTACTGGGTTGTGGAGGTCTGTAGGCAGTCGTTTCACGTAAAACTCTGGTATCCAGCTGAATCCGGTTAAGCCCCGGTCCTAACTAAGTTTGGAAAAGGCTAGGGAAATGATAATGACGTTACCAATTAACAATTCGGGTACCGGCACTTAGTAGGCAGTTTATATTGGTAACAAATTTATTTAATCGCCATTTTAGTATCGTTATGGCTGGTTTATATGTCTCTTGCCCCACTGTAGTAATCAGTGGAATTTGAAATAATAACAAACAAAGCAGTACTCGCCTGGGTTAGTAACGAGGAACTGTGGCGTGCAAGGCGGGGGCGCCGGCATCGTACCCCCCAGCTGCTCCACGTCCATGAAGCACCCTAAACTGGACATGACTGTAAGAAGAAGGCAAATATTACAACAAATGTATGCACATGCCTAACATTTTATTTTATTAGTGAGGAAGAAGAATAAATAATAAATAAATATCCTTTTTTTAGTAGCGAAGGGGTCTATCAGTCTCTTACTGACCAACTGTTTAACTAGCGACGTAAAAAAGGGGCACGCGGGGACACTGCGCGCCGCCACCTCGGATCCAGTTGAATAAGGACAACGGCCATCCCCAAGTCCGCCGCCCCTGAACCGATTTTTGGGAGCCGGAGTAGGGCAGCGTACACCCACCTCCGACGCCCGATCTGCGCGATAACATTTTCGCAGAAGGAGACCACTGCGTCTCAGGACTCTGCGCTACCGGCCATTGAACTGACTACGGCCGGCCGGCTAGCTCTGTTAATGCGACACAGGTACCTCCCGAAGCAGACATAACCTGAAAGTGGTTAACGTTAGGGAGCCGTGCCGCCTCCCGAGCCAACCGTCGGGCACTGGTTGGATCACCCCGATGGTGATGAGGCGGTAGGACGTGAAAGCCTGTCCAGTACCTCGCGAAGCTGCGACCGATGCAGGTCTATCTCCCGCTGTCGCTCTCCTCGGCATCGCACCCCTCGCGCCATCAGTACAGTTGCGCGGGCACCTTAGCCAGGTCCCATGGCGGGGATCCGGCCATTGCAAAAGACGCTTCGCAGGACATCGTGCGATATAGCCTTATGACTCTGACGGGTATCACGCCCTGCGGCTTCCGCAGAACAAAAATGGTGCCGGCCGTCAAGTCTGCCGCCCAGACAAGGCCATCGATCGCACGATCCCACTGTACATCCGCCTGCAGGCGGATGTGATTGGGAAGTAGCGTTGACATCGCCCCGGCTGCGCCCTACAACTTGGGCGCCAGCAGCCGAAAGTGGGGGACAACTGATAAACTTGTATAATTTATAAATACAAACATACTACAGATAAATTACACCTAGACATAGGACAAACTATCATGATCACCACACAAAGTTTGCCCTGGGTGAGATCGAAGCCAAGACCTCCGGCTCGCAGCCAGGGTCACTAACCACTAGACCAACAGCCCCATAAAAATACATAAGTAATACAAATTTGAGCTCGACATAGCGGTCCGCGACTGATATAACTATTTTGCCTACCTACCCATGTAGGTATTCGCAGGCATTTTGTATTATCTGCCGTTTGCAAAATGCTTCGGCATTTTATATACGGCGTCAACACTAGGAGTTATGTATAATGTGGTAGTGGTTATTTTTTTAACCACCCAGAAATAAATGAAATTCGGATTGCTTTGAGGATTTATGCCGTATATACTTTATATGCACTTTGAATCCACCGTTTAAATGCCTCGCATTATGTAAACGGTGGATTCATGAATGAAGAATCGCAATGAAGAATTGAGAAATAAAAATTAATCAACTCTACTGACTGGTTTTAATTAGACCACCATTTTTTATTTGTGTGTTTTTGGTTTTTTATTTGTTTAATAAATTGAGCAATCCTTTGTTTATTTATTTACTAAATTGTACTGTACAGGTTTAATATTCATGAACATTTTGAAAGGTGGAATATTGTAACGACTTTTGAGTATGAACAAACAATTATCAAATAAAATAACAAATAATAAAACCGGCCTATTACTATCACACTGCAGGGCAAAGGCGCGAGCATAGACCACTACGCTTGCTCAAGGCGGTTCGGCGATTTTGGACTTATAATCACTACAAGTCCAGGTTTTAAGGACTTATAATCACTACAAGTCGATGTTTTCCTTCATCGATGTCTGTGATGTCCAAGAATAAATTTATTATAAAAACAATAAGTAGATATGTGTATAAAACAAAGATCTGAATATTTTGAAATAATACCACTTAATAATTTATATTAACATTTTACTCACAAGATTTTTAATTGAACACTCTTTTTATTCATAAGTATCGCAAAAAAAGCGCGTTTCGGAAGCTGTATAGAGAACGTAGCTAGAGATTTTATGTCAGAATAAATAACTTTTTGGGAGGATAAACATTTGTAAAAATACTTACTTGGGTACGGTCTAATTGAAGTCTTTATGATAATCAAAAAGCCTAATTCACGAGATCAGAAGCTGATTAGACGCTACTAGACGCGAGACGCAAAGAGACTGCAGAGTACCTCTCTCAAATTCGATGTATTGATTGTCCGTCGTTAGTATTCATTGCGCAAGTGCAATTATTTTTTTGGCTGTCAGTCAACGTTTTACCCGCGGACCTGGAATTATGGGCTATCTTATTTCTATCTTGTTATAGCGGTGATAAATGACTGATTTGAACTTTTGTAAAAGTTTTAAGACTTTATTTTCTTATTCGATAGGTACTTGACAACGTCTTAAAAAGTTATTTTAAAGTTTAGTTGTTTCGACTGACAGTAATCGTTGTTATTTAACCGACTTCTAAAAAAAGGAGGAGGTTCTCAATTCGGGTGTTTGTTTTTTTATTATTATTTTTTTATGTTAGTTCGCGCATATCTCCGTCGTTTACCAACCGATTTGAACAATTCTTTTTTTGTTTGAAAGGGTAGACTTTCCAAATGGTGCCATTGTCATCAGGTCCAGGATCTGTTGATGGTATCATGCCGAAATCGAGGAAAGTCGGTTCTTTTTGCAAAAAATTATCTTGTGTAACATACTTTTCTCTATTATACGCTTGAACGTTTAACTAAATGTTTAGCTCTTGAAAACAAAGATATATATTTTTCTTAATTCCTTGCAAAAAATACAAGATTTTTCTAAGACATAATAAATTTTGTTTCTTATTGGAATGCGTTGAGAATCGGCATTGATAGTAGCTGCATGTCGTAATGGCCTAGTGTTTAAGGCGCCCGCCTCTCATACAAGAGGTTGTGGATTCAAATCCAGGCCAGGCCAAGTGCCAGTGTGACTTTTTCAATTCATAGGTACTTTCTAAAATGTATCTTGGACATCACAGACATCGGTGAAGGAAAACATCGTGAGGAAACCTGGACTTGTAGTTAATATGAGTCCGAAATCGCCAATCCGAATTGAACAAGCGTGGTGATCAATGCTCGTGCCTTCTTTGTATGAGAAGAGGCCTTTGCCTAGCAGTGGGACAGTAATAGGAAGGTATTATTAGTTGTTGCGCTTTCTAGTGTAATATGCTCGGCTGTAAGTGTGTTCTCAGTTGGACATAGGCCTCCCTAAGCGTTGACTTAGAGTCTGGACTGTTCTTGAGTCTTGTTGCCTTGAATGGAACCCAGCATCACATATCACAGCAACTTCTGAGACGACTGCCACCACATATCCCTCCTATACACGGTTCCCACGTCATAGCCTTGTGGCACCATCGTTAATCCATTGCAGCGAGTAATGCGAATGCTATGAAAAACTTTCAGACCTTACTGTAACTATTATAAGTTTACTTTTATAAGGTTACTTTTAAGTTTTTCATGTTTCACTCTTCATATTCTAAACAGCGTATATGTGAGTTTAGTGTCCAATTGGTATGTTATACGAAGTTGGGGTACAAAAGGTAGTTCTATTAAATAAAAGACATCTACATTTTATGTAAAACAAAAATTATTCGACAGAAATAGTTATTGTTTTGTTTCATTTAATACTTAGACAATCTTATAGGAATAGTAAATGGGGTATAAGAATATCTTAACAAAATTTCAAGAATTTGTGGCTGAAAACTAACCATTTTGGCCATTATTGCGGACGATGGTCTGTTCTATAAAAACACACGACATTTATACACTCATTTAGCACAAGAATAACTACTGCTTATACTTAATAACACTTGCTTAATAGACGAGCTGATTAAAATTCTAAGCATCATAACTTCAAAGGGAATTTATGATATTTTGGGAATTTATGAGGTATACACAACTTGTTTTTTATAACCAGAAAAATTAGTACAAACGTTGAATGATGTAAAACATTTTTTGTTAATTAATATTAGCATATTATCATCATTACAATATCGAACGAACTTTGTGTACTCGTATCATATGTATTATGTTACTTTGTTTGTTTTTATAAACATGTTACATGGAATATCTTTAATTTTTATTATTGAAAATGTTCACGACTTGTGTATTTAACCATTCAACGACCCACCGACAGCCGGCTGTCGGGCTGCTATTGTCTTTCTATTGTGTCTCAAATCACGTGTGTTTGAAGGATTAAACCGAGTTATTGACTATTTTCTGACGTCTCATATTAGTTGTGTTTCCAAGGTACCGTCTTATATTTATATTTCCATTATTGTATTATTTATAATCGTACGGTCTATTTCACCACTTCCGAATTAGTTACTGTTAATATATCTAAGTTTTGTGAATACAAAGATCACATCGTTTAGTGGCTGAAATCACTAATCCGCCTTGAGCAGTCGTAGTTATCTATGTCCGTGCCTTCTTTGTTTGAAAAGAGGCTTTTGCCCTGTAGTGGAGCAGAAATAGCAACATTGTTATTATCATAGTGCCAATCCGGAAACTGGGAAGAATCCATACAACCTTAAAGATTTACAAACATTAAATAAAAAATACTGCTAATACAGATATTAGGTTCTTATAATTATTTACAGACCGTTGTTTTGGCTTACGATAACATACATACAAACATTTCCTTACTGCAATAAAAAGTAATAAATAGAATAATTAGTGCCTTTAACACAACAAATTTACAATAAACTTAAACAGAAAGTTATTCAAGTCATCACCACACCTACTTAGAGTAGGTGTAGTTGCTCGGAATTTATCGCTTTACAAGTCACACATTAATTTGTTTATTAACTAGTCGACTTAACAGGCTTTCCTGTGCCAACTTTAAACTTCATACAAACATCTCAAGGATGAAAGCACCGCGCTATCTCCAAACTTATTTTCTGGGCATTTTTACTTAATAAACTTACCCAAACAATCAGAAATATTTTAAAATCTAATATTGTCAAATATGTCCACGCGATCTCAAATTCGTGACTCACGATTCTATTTGATTTTGTAGCACTTGCAATAAAATTATTTTTTAGGAAAGTATCAATTAATTATTAAGATCTCAGGTTATGAACGTTTCTGTTAATAACAATTACATTTTATGGACCAACTAGTTACAAAAACCTATAGTTTAGCTCGTTATTGTTTGATACCAACATTACAACTATAGAGAAACCAAAATAAAGCTAGTTGTAATAACACACGGCTGATGTTTTCACTAATTTTATATCATTATAATAATTAATCCATGTTCTTCTGAAATCGATTAAAAATAACAAAGCATTATTTTGATAATTGAGAAATGTCACATCAGAATCTGTAACATATGTATCATTACATTTGTAACGTCTAGTTTAAAAACTACTAACACAGTCACATTGACTTATCTTATTCCCGATAGAATTGTTATGATTATCTATTTTTTTTAATTGTTATTAATTTTTATGTTGCAAATGGCAGTAATAATGTGATGACCACTACTAAGTTATATTTACCCAAATTGCTTACATGACACCAAGTGAGCCCATTATATACCTACTTACGATATAACATTCACAGAATGTCACAATTATTACTTATACAATATCCATGTCTTCACTGATAGTACCATATGGTTTTTAACCTAAACATACAGTCAAAAAATCACAATTGAGGTCTGAAGCGGTTGAAGGAACATACCCTCCAATTAAACAAACAACTGAGCAAAGAATCATATAAGTAATAATAATTATTTAATAATAAATAAGCTCTATTAGTAACATTGGACATTTAACACTTATTATATAATAGCTACAACAAAATCAAAGTACAGTCTCAAAGTTTTCTTCACATAATTCGAATAGTAACTAAACTGTTCAAAAGCATTACCACTTTAGGGCTATATTAGCGTTGTATCATTGTGTATTAAGTTGTTTACCATAACCGCTAGCTATTATACAACATAGCTCCAGTAATAAGGGCAAGCCAGAAATAAGTAGCATAATGTTTCTCGCATAGCGTCAGGGTTTGAAACAAACTGGCCTACGAGTTTATTATTATTGTTTTCGCTTTGGAATCTAATATAGCTCAAGGGGAGAAACGCCTACAGTCTCTAAATAATTCCATTTAAAAAATCACGAAAAAATATTTAGCTAATACACTTTAGATATGGATGTTGGTTACAAATTCCTGCTACAGCAGTCTATTATACAAGCCTTCAGGTAACGATTCACACTTAGTTAACTAGAAGTATTCTTATACATTAACATAACCGTAAGCTGACAGTCAAAAGTATTGTAATCCTCTTGAGCTCGCGTAGTGTGTTGAGAGGCCTTTAATCCACTCTGAAAATTGTAAAGAATTTTTTTAATGTACTTCTTGCAACATACATGCAAGCCAAGCCATAACTGAGGAAATCCCTCATATACATAAGTCACAAACATTAATTACTACCCTTGGTTAAAATGAATTAATGATTATAATACTACATACAGTAGTACAGCCATTGAACGAAGAGAAACTACCAAACTATTTATTATAGTTGCGCTAGAATAATTACTGGGAAACCTCTGAAATTATTGTTGTTAACACGCAAAGCTTTTTCGATATGTAGATATTTAGCGTACACTTTTTTTATTTATTTTTGTTCTTATACAAATTAGGTCGTGTTAAAAAGATTACGAGTTGCTCCGAAGACAATAGCATGAAGATAATTATTGTTTAGTCTAATATCAAATAATATTCGCAGGAATGTGACAAGAAGCTAGTCGTTTTAATAATTGTAGCTGAATGAAACATTAGCATTTAATAAAAACACTTCCATAGACTACAGTGTTCATTTCTTTTATCTTGACTGCTATTATTATACGAATATTTACATAATTATAAGAAGCAGGTATATCTTTATTCTACTCGATCAAGGGCAAATCTTAGCGCAATACACCTTAGCTACCGTCACAGTAATTATCAATTGCTTTCGATTTTTTATTATGTTCACCGATTTGAAAGATACCTTAAAATTCTATCGTTATAAATGCATAATTATGTAAATATCGTACGAAATTAATAATTCAGAAAAAAGTATGCAGGTCTATGATCGCTTTTGCTTCGCAATAATTTCAAAGTTAATGTTAACCGGAAATACTAAAATGAATTCAATATCAAATTAGACTTTCCGAAGGTATTTAGGTGAAACATATTATGTATAATTATGAATAAGTGCGTCTCAGAGAAGACACACCCTTATAGCGAATAAGGGGTGAAATCGCTAGCAACAAGTAAAAGATCTTTGCAAAAGCTTGTTCACGTAGAGCCTTAATAAGAACAAACACATATCAGAAAAAAACTGCAGAGGGTCTGAATCCAAAACCGCCTGAATTCATCTAGATGGTTTGGGAAGTCACAGTCAACCATCTCCACTAATTGCTTTGGATCCAGCGTTAATTCTCAAAGAAGACGGTCCCAGAATGTGCACAAATTTATGTGTTTTTCTCCTCAGAGGCCAATGGGATGGCAATCCACAACTGGGATACCATCACTAACACCAACGGCGTAAGGAAAGTTCCACCGCACAGACAGGTCACCTAATCTCTTAATTTAAATAATAACCCAGGTCCCGACGCTCAGCAGCCCATCTTTCATGCCCAAAGTAAAAGAATGAGGCTAATATTGTCCCGAGGAGGTCAGTCGGTAACTACTTACGTATAAATTGAATTGACAGGCACTGTTGTATTGGCCTCAGCGGCTGCGGAGCTGTCACGAATCATGAGCAGCTCCAACATCTGCGAGAGCTACAGGGTCACCCTGGGCCCCACGGGGGCCGGGAGAGGGGGAGGCATCTCCGTACTAGATCCTGCCACCTCAGGCTTGAAGTTACCCACAGGAGCACCAAAGTGAAGCTTCTTGATAGTCATCGCCTTATTTATTTCTGTAATCAATGTAACTTTAAATTACAATTTCGTTTTAGAGTTCCTTAATCGAACTAGCGAAATGTATATTTATATTGCCGCTTAAATACGTGCTGATGGTTAAAATTGCTTGCATTATCTATTATGTAAAATTATTCAAGTCAACTTGCACTTTTTTAGTAATTGGCGGAGACGCTACGGCGTAGACATTACCACTACGGCGTAGGCATCTCTGCTACGGCGTAGCCACGTAGAACCAGCTTTGTTGCTTGTAACAAATACACGATTTTGATGATCATTTTGCTTTCATTAGAGGTTTCTAAGATATATGTCCTAGTTCACTGAACAACTAATTTGTATTTGACACAGGTCCGAAGTTTCAGAAAGGATTTATAACATAAAACTTGTTGAATGCTAGCAAAGAAATATGATGCATGCTGACCTTTGTCCCGTTCTTGTGGATTCATCCCAAAGTTGCACTCCTGGCGATTACATGCGTTGCTGTCCGCCTCTCGAATCTTCAAGAGTTGACTTTCTGTTATTTTCTTTATAATGTCGTTGAGCTTCTGCTTGCGGTAGTTCACCTCATTGCTGTTCATTTTCTAAAATTAGACGTGTAACTTAAGTAAAAAGATTCACCATTTGTCATAAAATGGCGTCACAAATAACGATATTCAAGGAGAAAAACACACTGTTGTATCACTTTTATCAACTGATTTATAGGCCACGCTCAACTAACCGCAAATTTAGGTTAAATAGCAAAAAAAATCAACAGGTCAACGCGCTGATAAGAACTTCTTTCGCGAGTACTTTATTGAGAATTAAAAGAGGTTACATAGACTCTTTATCATGTAGCCGACTGAAATTATTTATTGATTTGTGAAGTCCTGGAGTGCGCAAGTGCAGGCGGGTCGGGCTTGCGAACCCCGTGTTTTTGTTTCCTAGAAAAATAAGGGATCGTCATGTTGTCTCCCGTTTGCGAGGTGAACTCGAAACTTATTCACGTTCGAAAATGATACGTTGTTTGAAAGTTTTCTTGAGGTTTCAGCTGCGTTCTGAAGTTGCTTGATGCTGAAAAGAGACGATAATCCCTGAGTTTGTTTCGGCGTTTCTTCTCAGAGGTAGTCCAGTTAGGAAACGCCGGCTCCAACTAGCTTATAAAAAATATGACATGTAAAAGTGATTTTAAAATCCTACTTGCATAATAAACGATTTCATTTCATTTCTTGAAATTAAGTTGAGGAAGTTTGTAGAATTTTGAGCTTTATGTCTTGTGGTTAATGTTTTAATTACTGGACTCTTCATATAAATTTTTGGTTAGTTGTGATGCCCGGGGTTTCAAGTCAACTGAATAATAAGAGATTAACATAAGTTGTTCATAAAAAATATTTATACAACACTTTAAAAGTTTCTGCTCAAATAATTTCATAGATATTCCACCTTATAACTACGCTGCAGTGGGACACTAATAGGCTGTATCTTTAAAAATAGTTATTCTAATGGTTATGTTTTGATATATTTAATTGGTTTACAGGTTATACTTTATTGTTTAAAAACACTTTGTACATTAATCGTTACTTCTCGTAAAAATTAAAGGATAAAAATGGAGATTATCTATTATCTGACGGGCCTGTTGGTCTAGTGTTCAGTGACCCTGACTGCTAAGCCAGAGGTCGTGGGTTCGATTCTCACCCAGGACAAACTTTGTGTGATGAGCATAACTGTTTGTTCTGTATCTTGGTGCTATTTATCTATAATATGCATGTATTTAAAAATTATATAAGTATGTATATCAGTTGTCGGATTACCATAACACAAGCCCTGCTTAGCTTGGGATCAGATGGCCGTGTGTAAGATGTCCTAGGATATTTATTTATTATGCTTAAGAGATAATATTCCGGACTTTTGTTTACTTTTTTGTGTACATTACCGTAGTACATTATTTTGATCTACTCGTATCTCATAGGATTCAGTGTTGAAAATGTACGTGTGTTTATTTCTTCTCATATAGAAAATGCTCGAGCATTGATCACCACGCTTGCTCAAGGGATTGGTGATTTCGGCCTTACATACATTCACTACAAGTCCAGATTTCTTTATGATGTTTTCCTTCTTCATGATAAACTTTAGAAAGTGAAAAAATTACATTGGTTGCCCGGATTCGAACCCACAACCCACCTCTTGCATGAGAGAATCTTTCGAAGATATTACAAATTTAAAATGCAGCTAGACATAGTGGTATCGGCCCGCACTATCAGTATTGCACTTGTGCGAATCCGGGGCGGATCTTTGGTTTTTTTTAAATAGACAAACTTTATATATAAATTAGGGCACCCCGACTCAGAGCACTCGGACAGGTTAGGTTAGAAGGCTCGCCCACCTTAGCCTTCATGGTTAGGTTACGTTAGTTAAGGCATTTTTTTTATAGAGCCCATTATTATCTAATTTATATTGTTACCAGCTAAAATAAACTTGTGGTAAACCAATTAAGATAGATAGAGTGTTGACATTTAAATTACTTAATTTATGGAATCGAGCCTTAATAGTGCTCACTACTTCACATGTCTTGTTAGCCCAGTAGTTAAGACGTCCGCGTCTCATGTGAAAACTTGTGAGTTTTAAATCCGGGCAAGTACCAATGTGACCTTTTTAATTCATATGTACTTTTTAAAATTTATCTTGGACATCACTGACATCTAGTGCCTCGGAAAGTACGATAAGCCGTTGGTCTCTGTAGTGATTCGCAAACCTTTGTCAGTTCTTACAAATAGTCAGAAGCCAGAAGAAATAGTAGAAAGTTTGACCAGTCTAACCATGGGGTGTCGTGTTGCCCAGTATCTGGGTTGTGAAGCTCAGATAGGTAGTCACTTCACGTCAAACGCTGGTAACCAGCTGAATCCAGATAGGCTGGAAGCCGACTTCAACAAAGTTGGGAAAAGGCTAGGGAGATGATGAATATTTTACATGTTATTACAGTCCACAGATGTCGCTTATTGACATTCTGATGAATCTCTTTAAATTATTTTGTTGAGTAGTGCTAAAAGGTAAGAAAGTCATATATGTTGGAAATGAACACAACACTATATATTTTTGCCATTACATTTATTTCAGTACACACAGAGGACATCATGAAAAGATCTCAGGTTACACTCACAAGATTATCACCATTAACTATCCAGATTTATTACAAAAACATAACATTTTACGTTTCCAAAAGTAGGTATATCCAAAAAGTAGATCCAAAATCATTTTATTTTCTTTCTCTTTTTCACGTCTGTACATAATATACCTATTTATCTAAATTAAATGTTTGGCATCATAGATTAAATTCTTTATCCTCTTAGTATCTTTTAAGAGGCCCTTCATATAACTTTAATCATACAAAACCCTACAGATTGTAAAACCCTGCCAAACGGTATACAAGCATTCCTAAAATATAAAATTTTGTATCTATAAACAATACCTAAAAATTTGAGTTGTGCAATGTAAAACTAAAACAATGAACTATATAACATATTTATCATTAAATTACTGGTTAATGATGGAAGATGGGAAGTACACATGATATATGACAGGAAGGGTTCACGAGATACAAGACTGGCTTGTAGAGAGACGTGCTTTAAAAGTTGAATGGGTTGTTTTGGTTAGCGGGTGGCGCGGGTGGCGCGGGTTGTTGGGGGTGGTGGGGTTGCTCGCTGATGTGGCAGTTGGCGATAGCCGTGGTGATGTCATCGGTAGAGTCGCATTCGCGCCGCGCCCTCGCCAGGATCATGGCCACCACCACGCTAAAGTAGGCGCGCTTGTTCTCTTTCCCCTCCATGCCGCGAGGGTCTGGACTGATGGGAGCCATCAGCACAGCGCGCACGGGGTACTGCTGATTCGGCCCACTCATTTCTGTAATTAGAAACGGGGCCTTTTAATTGTCGCCAAATACACTGACAATCAATTTTATTTACACACTTTTTGAGCTGTCAAAACTCGGTTCTGCACGGCGCCTCATATTTGTCAATTCAATTTGCTAATTATTTATTTATTTCATAACAACTTAAACCTGATTTACAATTATTTCAAAATGAGTCGCTTTGACTGAATTAAATAGAGAGTTGTGTTTATTTATTTGTAAATGATGTATACGGGGCTTACCCGTTTGGCTAAGAGGTCACAAGTGCAACAGCTGAAACGCCAAAGGATAGCTACCCTTTGGCGTTTATTGAGTACAATATATAAATAAGATAGAGAATACAATATAATCTTCCAAAGGAAAGTGAAACGTTTTCAAGAAGCTCTGTAACATGCATGTACTGGCATGTCTCCAGGTCGCATAGATCAAGTGATCATAAAAAATGGCACCTTGACTATATAAAAATATGCTCAAAAGATAATTAAAGAGCTTTCAGGACTAGAGATGGAGAGTCAAATGTGATTACTAATTTAATTCTAATTATGAAAGAAAGGTAATTAATAAAATTTGATATAATCCTTTTTTTTACTCTAGCTTCAATAATTTAAGACAAATTGCAATTTTAAAAGTTTGATACCTCTTCGAAACTTAGTTGAATTATGTACTGTAATTTATTACAAATTTTTCGAAAGATAGTTTCTGTCAATATTTCCCATATTATGAACAATTGTTTTAGGCGCGAATTTCCCAAAAAAGGTCACCGATTTAAAAAAATCTTAGAAAATTCATAGTCTTAGAAAATTACTAGACTGATTGTGCAACTATTTTGTAGAGAAAAGAAAGAACAAAGAAATCTAAGTTTGGTAACATTATTCTTAAGTAAAATATAAAATTTGAATGAAAAGTACCTAAATAATTTATTAATCTAAACAAAAATAAAAATAACCAAAAGACACAAAGAACATAGACCAAAAAACCCAATGAAAACAAAAACAGTATCATCGCCAGCCCGCCCGTACAAAACAACAATAATAATTTACATAATTTACTAATAGAAATTAAGAAAAAAAACACACACACAAAGCATTTACTTAGTAAAGTATTAAGCACGCAAGCACTTATCTATTTATACACGAACTAAATCGAAAGCGCACTCCTGCCTTACTTATTTCGCGACTTGTGGGGCAGTCACAAAAACGTGATCCAGTTCCCTAATTATTCACCCTACGACCTCGAGACCGAGGGGTGGCCTAAAGTCCTGAGGGGTGACAGACAAAGGAGGAAAAAACACGTGTTTAATACTTCTCTCTTCATTACGGTAAGAAAGGGTTAAGTAAGTGTACTCGTACTTACCTTCAACTTTCATATATTTTGATAAAACCGGAATGATGAGGACAGGTAGGAGCCGAGGCCGGTTCCGACGGGGTCGCTGCCAAATGGTTATTGATTTTGCAAGTCGCAGGACTGCGCAAGTGCACGCGAGGCCTGGCCGCACAGACCCGGAACCTAGTCTTTGCAGGCTGTTTAAAACTATTTTACTAACTTTTGGAGATTGAAATTTTGGAGTACAATAATTTAAAGTTTTTTTTATATTACGTTATCATTACAAGGAGGAACAGCTGGATGAAGTCTTCTTCAGTTTATAAATCATTGTAAGTATTACTTGTTTTACAATAATGATAATGGAAAAAACGAGAGTAAGTTAAATAAATAAGCAACAAAAATAGAATGGGACAGACTGAGAAGAATTTACTATACTACTCAATTTTAACTTAGTGTCGTGGTGGTGGGCCATCACGACACTAAGTTAAAATTGAGTTGAGTTGAGTTGAGTTGAGAGGCGTCTTAAACACGGGGGTGTTTAAGACGCCTCTCGTATCGGGGTTCGAATCTGGGCAAGTACCAACGTACTTTTTCAATTCATTATGTACTTTCAAAAGTTTATCTTGGACATCACTGACATCTCGTGCCTCGGAAAGCCCGTAAAGCCGTTAGTCCCGGTTGCCATTCGTCTAACTTTGACAGTCGTTACACCCGTAACGACTGTCAAAGTCTGGCCAGTCTAACCAAAAGGTATCATGTCGCCCAGTAACCGGGTTATGGAGGTCAGATAGGCAGTCGCTACACGTAAAACACTTGTATCCAGCTGAATCCGGTTAGGCTGGAAGCTGACCCCAACATAGTTGAGAAAAGGCTAGGGAGATGATGACTACTCAATAACTTACTTAACGTACAGTTCTCGGAAACCAAATCTTTAACCGTTTTATTTCTAAGATAATCATTATGTACATCCGTCGACGTTCATTCAAATAACTATGTACATACATTATGCACCTAAAATAATATAAGAAACTAGCGGACCCAACATACGTTGTCTTGCATATGTAGATCGATTTCTCGTCCCCGAAAACCCCCACATATCAAATTTCAGCGAAATCGTTAGGGCCGTTTTCGAGATCACATGCTTTTTCAAGCAATCAGCGCCATCTGCCGTGTTGATTTGTGAATCTAAACCATTCCCAGATCCCTTTGAACACACACAAAAAAATCATCAAAATGGGTCCAGTCGTTTGAGAGAAGTTCAGTGACATACACACCCACAGAAGAATTATATATATAAAGATTAAGCCTAAATAGCACGTAACTCGTTGGCTACCCTACAAATATGCCCTTAATCACTTTACAAAACTTGTCAACTTTTAAAAGACACGTCAGCTCTCTCGTTTGTCACTCTATAAACAAAGCAATTTGTAGATCC
Source organism: Athetis lepigone (assembly GCA_033675125.1). Classification (NCBI taxonomy): domain Eukaryota; kingdom Metazoa; phylum Arthropoda; class Insecta; order Lepidoptera; family Noctuidae; genus Athetis; species Athetis lepigone. The sequence goes on from CM066219.1 coordinate 20,292,336, forward strand.
AGGTATAAACCATATAATAAACCAGTTTGAAACGTACCTGAGGCTGATGTTGGTTTCTTTGGCCTTGCGACTCCTCACCACGCTTAAATACGACTTGAAAAGAAACCTCTTAACCTAAATAAAATAAAAATAGATAAATATCTGAACTTGGGAATTGGTAATATCTGAACTTGGGAAAGTCGCTGACCTTTTGAACTGAAAATTGCAAGTAACTGCCAAATGCTTGGCAACCACCTGTAGATTGTATAAAAGTTTGACAGCACGTTATACCGCATGAAGTTCAACGATCTTAGATATTTGCGCTTCTATTTACCAAAGCCTCGTAAGATTTGTTCTCAGAAACAAGGTGATCAAAGGAAACACTAGTTACTAACATAAAAGTTATGTAATAACCAGAGATCGGAAAAGAGCGAGCTAATATACATAAACTTTAAAGAACATAATAAAATAGCGGAGATTTCCTAACTATAATATGTATTTCGCTATTTACCCTAAATACTTTAATGTTACTGTTTAGGTTTTGCTCATCTATTTCCGATCACTGGTAATAACCCCTTAATTGTCAGAAACAGATTGACAATAAACGCTGCTGAGGCGGCGTTTATAATAAAATCTAACAAAGTTAAAACTGGACATTGAATATTTTTTAAAAAGAATACTTGACACAATTTGTTCAAGAACCGATGCCAAAGCTAAAATTATTCTTTTTAGATTTTTTGTCTGTCTGTCTGTTTGTGTGTTACCTTTGTCCGGGATATACTCAAAAAGTGCAGCATAGATTCCAGTCAAAATTTGAAGGAATATTACCAAGCGGTCGTGTCAAAACATAGGTTATATATTTATCACGCTATTGCCTTTGCGACATGAACAAAACAGTGATAAAATTGTATTTCTGAAGCTTTACAGCCGCGACGCAAACGAGGTCGCGGGCAGCAGCTACTATACAAATTATGTAGGTAATGTATCTTTAGAAGCGCACTGTGACGCAGTGAACTTAAGGGTGAGGCCAAACGAGCGTAATTTTGTGAGTCGTGAGTCGTAGAATTTCGTGTTCTGGTACCACTCATTTTGCGTTGCGAGACTTTTTCTATGAAAGCGACCGAAATTCTGCGACTCACGACTCATAAAATTACGCTCGTTTAATGTCACCATAAGACTGACGTAGTTAACCTAACGTAAGTGACAACAACGACTGTGAAAAAACAATACATCACCTTTTCAGAGGCGGAGCTTACAGTATATACAATGGTTCAGAGTAGGTTCTGCGTGTGCCTGACATCATACTGTACTTTTATGACATCAATCGATAGGGTCACTTATAAAGATCAAATCTTTCAAAGAAATATGGTAAATTAAATTAGAAGAAAACCATAAAATTTTTACTTTTTGATTCAAATGGCGAATTTAACCGTCAAAATTTTCATCCAATTGAAATAATAGTCTTCAGTTTTTATAGTTTTTTTTTTTATTTAAATAACCGTGTTTCTTAGAGAGATTTGTTCCTTATGAGTTACCTTATCATCTGATTCCAGAAAATCTTTGAATGCCATTTTGTTTCTTTTTACAAAATATAGAAATGTTTACTTTAAGTATAATAATGCATCTAAACGATTTAAGATAATTTTCTTCCAGGGCTCATTAAAACTTTCCACCCTGTATATTCGCCTACAGATTTTCTGTAAGGGTTTTTGATAGATAAAATTGTTTTTAGTTTGACCGCTATATGCGTGTTTGTATGTCTGGGGTACCGTAGCTTTTGAACGAGTGTAGGTACCTATTCGATGATTATTTATCTAGCAATGGTACTTAGGCAAGTTTTATCAAAATCGGTTTGTCGGTTTTAAAGTTATCAACACTTTTGTTGGCTGCAATAACTTCGGTGGCGGGGGTTTTACACTAAATATCAATATCGATTTGGATTAATCGATTAGAATTTTGTTGGGAATAAAATAAAATAAATAAATAATAATGTAACTAAGTAGTTACGATGTTAATTAAAACTATTATCCTAAATCTAGATATCAGGGGCTTGGGGTCCAATCCTTGGCCTTGAAGTAATATGTTGAAGATAATACTTTTGCGGGGCAGATAAGCATAGCGAAGTGGATCCCTTACAGGGCTCGGACAGAATTGATCCCGCCTAAGGATCCTGCTACAGTGTGGTGATAAGTACTTTGTTGGTTATGGCCGCTATGGTAAGTACTGTCGAAGGGCTGAAGAACCTTAGGGACCGCTACTGTACCGGGATAATCTAACTATGAATTAAAACCAAAATCCATTTTTGGTTAATATTTTCATGTATCCTTCATTATATCCAAAAAGATTTAATGATTCTAGTCTAAGTTGTGTGTGATATATCTTTGATTATATCATACTAGCTTTTGCCTGCGGCTCCGCTCGCGTTAGAAAGAGACAAAAAGTAGCCTATGTTACTCTCCATCCCTTCAACTATCTCCACTCAAAAAATCACGTCAATTCATCGCTCCGTTTGGCCGTGAAAGAAAGACAAACAGACAGATAGACAGACATACAGACAGACAGACACACTTTCCCATTTATAATATTAGTATGGATTATATAATATTTTAAATCTGCTGTTTGGCAGCCCTACGAGCTGTCAAGTCTATTCTTATTTTTTATTTAAATATAGTCATCGGTCTATTTCTCCAATTTATCAAAGGTTTCATTAAGGCAATATCAGCCGGAGTATCTACAGTACTTAGTCGGTTATGAAAAAGGAGAGAAGGATGAGCGCAACAAGTCGCCAGTGAAGCCCTAGATCCGGGAAACTCCATCTCAAGTACCTCAACACCATTGCAGAACATTTTCTACACTCCTTACGGCGTTGTCCTAATAGAACGCGAATACGCGATAATCGCGCAACAAGTAGGCGATGCGACCATCGCGTATTCGCGCGATTCCAAAAACAAGGTGTCTCAAATAATAAATCGTGAATTCGCAATCATCGCGCGGATAAGTTATTATATTATATGGCGCAATCGAATCGCGCGAATGTCAATTAGGACACATATTCACGTATTCGAAACGTATGTGTTCAAACACGCGTTCGTACGCACAGAGTTCGTGCGAACCGCGTAATCGCATTCTATTAGGACAACGCCTAATGCCTATTTATTATGTGAATAAACAAAACGTACTTATTTGTCATCATTTAACAAAAGAATTACAGTTAACCGGATCTGAATGTGTGAAGTTACGTTTTTAGTAGTCACGAAATCATGAAGCAAATTTTCACAAGGTTTCATTAAATTCGAAAAGTTTTGCAGTTGACTGGGACTAAACAGATGTCGTCAACACGTGCAGCAGTCACGTTCGTAGTTGTAGGTACTTTAGTAGGCATAGGTTTCGTAAATTATACTTTGTATGGTTTCGTTATTTTAATATTTTAACAAAAGGGGTCTCTACTTACTTTCTTCGTCAAGTTTAGAACCTACCTACGTGTTTCGGCCCCTGAAAACGCGCGGTCCGGTCAAAACAGCAATTTTATTATCCATACTAAAATTATAAATGCAAAAGTACCGCTGTCTGTCTGTCACGCTAAAACTGCTGAACCGTTGAACTTTTAAACCTTCGAAAACACGTCATTCGAGACACAATAGAAGCCCGACAGCCAGCAGACACTTGGTCGTTGAAAGGTTACTAAAATAAAAAAATTAAAATTAAATTAAATTTGGTACAGAGATAGTCCATAGCCTAAGAAAGCACATAGGAAAGTTACCAAGTTAGTACCCAAAAATCCCTCGGAAACGGGAACAACGCGGATAAAACCGCGCGGGGTACCCAAGTAGCACAAAACGGCATTGAAAGATGTCACAAAGAGGTAACATCGGTAACTTTAGCCCTTATAAAGAGTTATTACAGTACACTAGACCTGCAATAGGTGAAAAGTGAGCTTTCACCTGAATAAGAACGTTATTATGCGTCACGGAGACTACACTGTAACGCTTACAGCGGTAATATAGGTAACAAGTTCAGTATTATACAGCTTTAAGCAATTTAAAGGATTTTCGTGGACTTTAACAAAGCTACATTCTGAATTGAAGACCACAAGTGTACCCTTAGATCACTTGCATTTTAATAAGAAACACGTGGGCTACTATAGTGTTACCAGGTATTCTGTGGCTTTAAATAACAAAGATATAATGCCTTTTGCTGCACACAGTAGAATTTGAATACTGTTAATCAGTTGTTACACGACATCGTATAATAGCTCTTATAAAGCCCACATGTTGACTATGGGTGAACATATATAATACTAAGTTAAAGCAAACTGCTCTATATTAGGTCACATGTTACACATAAGCTCCGTGAGAGCTGAATACTTGTACTACCGTTGTCAATTAATGTGCTAGTGACGATAAATAAAACCTTGAAGACTTCTTTATTCAGCGCCGATAGGATTGAAGGTGACGAAGGCGAGGAGGGGGGGGGGGGGGGATGTGACTCTGACTGTACTTAATATCGCGTGTAGGTACTTAAGTACCCCACTTTAATACTTAATAGGTACATGATTAACATACGCTAATCCAAAAAATATATATATAGGATGATGAGATGATGCCAAGGCTTTATCCGTGGACCTCTTAAAATTCCTGCAGAGTTTACCGGTTCACTGATGTACAGTTATTTGCATACATGTTACCTACTATCAAGCATTACATCAATCTGTAGCTGACTTGTGTAACACAAAAACCACTCCTAACAGCTCGTTACTGATTCATGTACCACGAGTGAACACCTAAACAGCTCACGTCGTTTGATTGTGGTTAATAAGGTTCACATTACTTGTCTGCCATTTTTTAGATTCTAGTTTACATACACAATATAATAATAATTTGTTTTTGTTTAGTCAACGAAAATAACAACAGAATTTGAAGAGAAAGTTTAATGTTTTTATACGTAAACAACATATTGTCAAATTACAAAGGAAAAATAAAAAGACTTAAGTTTTTATAATCATTTCATCAACATATTTTATACTTTAATTTTCAAGTAAACAGTGATATTTTGAGAGCGCGTGAAAATTTTCATCTATAATTATATAGTATTTGACAATATACTCTCTTTCCCATTCGAATTTCATGAACATGGAGGAAAAACAAAGTTTTCTTATCGATTATATTTCCCACAAACATTTTACAAAATGGTTTCTCACAAAACATATCAAAATAATAAAGTAGTAGGGTGAAACTTATTCACAATTTTGTCACTTGTGAATTGTCAACTCCATAAAAGAATTACTATATCCTGGAGTGTATTTTGTGCTGAAAAATAGGTAACAAGTAGTCTATTATTCAGCCGTTGTGGTGTATAAAAGGTAACACATACCCTGCTAATCAGCCATTATTCAGCACTTGGGGCGTCTGTTACCTTTAATAACGCTCCAATAATGCTGATATAGTGCAACCAGCTACATTATTCAGCTAACAGTTGATTAATTTGAGCCCAAATTAGAATTATATCAGCAGAGGATGCGCTGCCTACGCTGTTATTCAGCATGTATATGCAGCTAATGTGTTCACGGTGCACAGTGAAAATGCTGTTATAAAGCACTTTTGTGCTACTTGGGTACAGCTAGTTATTAATATATTTGATGGTATTATACTTTCTATCCGACTACGTAAAGCTAAAGGAGGTTTATGATTAAGATGTACGTACGTGTGTATGTCTGTCTGCGTACGACTGTCACGTACAATGGTCCTACCTTAGAGGACTAAGTGCGGAAACCAAACCTCCCAGAGGGAGGTCCATGATGAAGATGTCTGTCTGCCCATAGCTCCTTAACTACTTATTAGAATTAGACGAATAGGGTATCGTTAGAAGTATCTTAACCTTTTAAAAACTGAGCGACATTCGGCTGTCGGGCTGCTATTGTCTTTCTATTGTGTCTGGAATCACGTGTGTTTGAAGGTTTGATCGCCCGCTGGAGGCTTTACGACGTGTCACCGCATCGAATGTGGCGGCGCTCTGGCGGCATTGAATTTTTCTAGTACCTATGTATTTAAGTTTCAAAAATTCTAAATTATACAGTAAGTAACTAATTTAAAAAAATCTAAGATCGCCGTGGTCGATTCCATGCGATAGATTTAGATATAAATTAATGCTAGAAATTTATTTCTTGCCATGCTGATACTAAATATACCTGACTTTTACAGAATGTCCTTATAAAACAACGTTTACAGCTTTTTTGTCATCAGACAATACAAACATCATTTGTTTGGAGGTTACTCTTGAAAGAGCGACTGCCGCCCGCCGGCCGCCGGTCCGGTACCGCCGGTACCGCCGCCGCCGCACCGCTGTGTCCCTGTGTCTTCTCAGTTTGACCGCTTACCAGCAAACCATACTCTCTCTGTAGGCTTTGAACCAATTGCATCGCCGTTATATTAGGTTGACTTCGTGCAGCATTTACTATGAATCGGTCCTGTGTTGAGGTCCTCGGTGCCGTTCAACCACTTCCCCCGTGACACGATAACGTGACCAAGCCTGGATATAACGCTCTGACTGGTCCTCATGGCTTCAGAAACCTCAATTTGGGACAGTATTCCACAAAAGGATATTGACACCCTTCTTTCGAGTATGCAGAACCGCTGCAGATGTGTCAGGAGAGTTTTAGGTGGATCCACGAATTATTAATTTTAAGTTTTCTACAATTTTTATAAAAAAAATGTTGTTTTGTTTAGGTTTTAATGTTTCAAAAATAAAGTTAAGATTGAAATTTTGTCTGAGTTTTTCTCTTCTTCTAAGTTTTTTTTTTAATTGAACTTTATCCAAATTTTTATTATCAGATTAGATAGGCTATTAAACAAGGTTTATTAATGTGTATGTGTCTTAACTTAACAAAAAGTTAATAGAATTTATAAGTTATTTAGGTTTAATTGTTTCTCAAACTAATTACATATTTTGAGTTTAAATATTATCTCACAGACTTGACTTGGGAATTCGGTGTAGTAATAAAAAGGGTTTATTTTGTCATTTTCTAGGCAAAGGACATCACTCTTCAAATCAAAAGTTTCAAAAAGTAATGACGTGATGGTGAGACCATCGTGTTTGCATCGTGTGGCATGGTGACATCTATTGCTTAAAATATTAACTAGAATATGTGCAATGCGCGATAAAACGTGTTTGACCCGATATATTTTCCTCAATTGGGCCAGCAAACATCACATGAAGATGTACAGACGATTTATCGTGCTACCTCCATTCTCGGAGGGGAGTGGTGTGGCGTAACTGACAGTCTGACAGTCTACATCGCGGAGTTTGACAAGACATTCCCATAATATACAAAATCCCGACAGCAATTGTCGGGCAGTAACCCACCAGACACAACACCCGTCTGGAAGATCCTTGAGGAGCTTTACACTATGTTCCTTATACATCTTAAGTGTCATTTGTTTTGGCAATTTATTTTACTTAAAATATGGCCGACTTTGAACTTAAATAAAATCAAGGGGAGGTTATAGTCAAAAATGTTTACAAGAACAAGATCTAACAGAATATCATACTTTTTTTCAAAATTAGCCCAAAAATGTATGGAGGCTGGGTGATCTCCTTTCATTCAAATCGGTTCAGTGGTTTAGGCGTCAAGAAGAGACAGACAGACAGACAGTTACTTTCGCATTTTTTATATTAGTTAGTATGGAAGTATGGATATTTCCCAATAAATACTTACTTATATTTTTGTTATTTCAATTTTACATCGGTGGTTATAAAAAGTTACAAACAACATGGCTCATGAACTAGTTTTTTGTTTTCATTTTAAAGTTGACAGTAGGAAACGATTCTTCCTAGGGACGAAAACTATTATTTTCTCCCCCCTCCGCAGGCAATTTCAGACCTTTCCGAGTCCAAGCATGAGTAATGAAAAATAAATAATATTTCGGAAGTCGTTTACATTGCCACCCATTTCCAAATTCCAAGTGAACTTAGATAGGTAATGAAGTCAGAAAATTAGGCATCCGCATTATAAAGGAAAAAATTAAAACACCGACTTCCGAACTTAAGAAATTCTTCCTTTTTTTTTAGTTTTAGAAGGCGGGTTTTTTTTTGTATGGTCCAAATTTTGAACACTTTGAATGCGTACCATTCACGGAATGACTGTATCCATTTCACGGTTGGTCTAATTGCCATTTTAATCGTCTCGTCCTTTTGAGCGCTTATATTGTTGACAAACAGTAGGGTTTTCTTTGTTCTGATAAGGCCCGAGTCACACCGGATTGGCAGCGGCCAGCAGCGACGCGGCGAGCACTTTCAGTGTGAAATTATTTTAAACTTTAACTACATACTTAAAAGACCAGTATCGCTTGAACAGCTTGCCGCGGGCGGCCGCTGCCATTCCGGTGTGAATCGGGCCTAAGGCCCGAGTCACACCGGAATGGCAGCGGCCGGCAGCGACGCGGCGAGCACTTCCCGTGTGAAATAATTTTGAACTACATACCTAAAAGACTAGTATCGCTTGAAAAGGTCGCGAGGCCGCCAGCGGCCGCGCGCCTTTCGTTTCTAGCGACGCTGGCGGCCTCGCGGCGCCGCGGGCGGCCGCTGCCATTCCGGTGTGACTCGGGCCTAATGGTGCCAATTCTCTTGTTCATAAACTTAACTAAATTTAAGTTAAATGAATCTTTCTCTTTCCATTTCTTAAAGAAAAGGACAGAAGATACATTTTAATTTAATCCTGTCAAATTACTCAGCGCCTGAAGAAAATTGACGGTTATTTAGACGCCATGTTTTTAAATCGCGTTTAAATTATCTATGGAGTGTCTAAAGGAGATGTCCGCTTTTTGTATGGACGTTGGTTTTTTATTCCGAGAAAATTCCAACCAGCATCAAAGTCCACTCTAATAAATACGACAAAAATATGGAACTTAGAACTAATTCAATAATATTTTTAAACACCCCCATTTAAGCAAAAAATAATAAAATAATAATTTAATTAAATAATGATTTCCATTGATTATTTGATTTCAGAACGCACCCCTAATCGGCTCAAACAAGAATTTTAAATAAAGCTGGATACTGAACGTAGAATGAATTGAAGTGTGAGCGAGATAAAAACGTTTTTTTCGTATGTTTTTATATCTCGCTCACACTTATATCATAATTTAAGTGTGAGCGAGATAAAAAACATACGAGGGGTAAATAAACTTGGCTTCAATTATTTCTTATAGGTGCAGTATCCAGCTTTATTTAAAATTCTTGGGCTCAACACATCGTTATCTGTCACTGTCAGTCAGATAACTGATTTACACTGACAGTTCTCCAGTGTCAATTTTGATAAGTTTACTTTTTTTGGATGCGTTCACTTTATTTACTTAGAGAATTAAAAAAAAGTTTGTTCGTTTTAGAAGTAAATTCTCACTAAAATAAAAAAAGATTGGGGGTCTTTAAAAATGTATGATATAGTCAAAAGTACTAGGTTCTGAGATGTCTATCCAAATATATTTAACTTATCCTGGTTAGAATTATTAAATAATAAAAAACCATTTTTGGACATGTCCTTTGACAGGATTTACCACTAATATTTTATCTTCTGTCCTTTTCTTAATTAAATGGAAAGAGTTTTAAGAGCAATTTACGTTAGTTTGTGAATAAGACAATCGGCACCCTGGGCCCCGAAGCCCATTTAGTTTAGTCCTTAACTCGGTTAAAACGTCGTGCTGTCTCTCTCTACTTTAAACAAGTTGATAGGGATATGTTTTAAGCGCTAAATCCGTTTAGTTATATTTTGTAAAAGTGGGCCTAAGACACGAGTGACACTATGTTATACTTTAAACTTTCGCGTTGCATATTTATACTTCACTACATAACGGGATTTAACGCGCACATACCTTTTATTTGTTTATTGCTTGACGTTTCGGCAAGGTTACACCTGCCATGGTCACAAGCAGACTGTCCGGCGACACTACTCCGTCGATGAAGTAGATTGATCTTCATCTACCCTCGATTTTAATGAATGTCCACTATAAAGCCGCGTACACACTACACTCACTGAGTCCGGTTTTTTAATCGACTTAAAATCGCGATGGTGAATTTTTGCAATCACTGGATTCCATGCGCCCGACAGTTTGAATCCGTCTTCCCGATTGAAATTTTTGTGTTTTTTAATCTCAATCGCTTCACGCACAACTCTTGAGTAATAATGGCGATCAGTGGAGAGGATTTGTGGACGATGGAATTCGATCCAATGATTGCTGCCTGCTTCCAGTTTTTTCACAGCTGCGATATGCTCTTTGAGCCTTTCAGCGATAGTCCGCTTCGTTTGCCCAATGTACGAGCTTCCACAACTGCAATCAATCTTATAAACACCTGGTGTCTGCAGCGGTATGACATCCTTCGGTGTACCAACTAGGTTCGTGACTTTTGCCCCCGGCTTATATATGGTGTGAATATTGTAATTTTTCAACACCGATCCGACTTTGTCTGTCACTCCCTTAACATATGGCAGATAAACTGGCTGTCTCTTCACCTCGGGATGTCTGTTCTTTTTCGTTGGTCGCTTCAATCTTCCACTCACTTTGTATCCGTTTTTCTTGAGTACCTCCTGAACATGGTATAGCTCTTGCCCCAAATGTTCAGGGTCACAGAGGTCATATGCTCTGTTTTTTAATGAAGTCTGAACGGCTTGCAAGTGGCTTGGATGATGGTGCGACGTAGCATGCAGATATCTGTCAGTGTGTGTAGGCTTGCGGTACACACAGTGAGACAAAGTTCCATCCGATTTCACAGTTACCTTCACGTCCAAGAATGACAACGATCTGTCCGCCTCCATCTCATACGTAAACCTAATCTTAGGGTGTATGGAGTTAAGGTGGTCCATATATTGATTAACTGTTAGTCTGTCTCCCTTCAATATGCAGAATACATCATCTACGTATCTCTTCCAAAGCTTGATGATCTGCGGACCGGCGAGTAACGCTTTTTCTTCAAAATAAAAAAAAATCCCGTTATGTAGTGAAGTACGAGTGACACTAGGTATTTGACGCTGTCTGTTCTAAATGTATCGTAGGTTAGGTAAAGAGAAATAAAAGACTAATTTATAGAAAATACAGATTATTTATAATCGTGTATACATCTAAGCTGCGATATAAAATAATAGTAATACAAATCACACAGACAATTCAGTGATGACAGTTATTAATTAAATTAACTATACGTTTATTAGACATCATGCGGTTTAGTAACGCTTAATAGAATATTTATGTAATTAGTTTTGTCGGTTGATGTTAAAACCGACTGTTCAACAAATTCGCCGTAAAGAATGTGTACATCTACATTATACGTACTTCTCCTTTATTATTGTGAGTTACTTATTACACACACAATAGACACATTTCAATAAAAACAAAATCATGCTACACCTCGTCGTGATCAGGGCTAAACAATAATTGTATATTACAAACACTATTTAATCGTAACTCCATAGGAATCAACGTTTTTTTTTATTTTATTACAAGGCATAAACATAAATATTGTTTATGAGATCGAACATAATTTTTATTTTATTAGGCATATTTAAAAAAAACATGCATGTATCTAGATGTGGAAACAAATCAAAATAAAATAAATAAACAAAATAATGTGTTACACCTGCAGACTTTGCCAATTTCGACTGGAAGTTAAGGCTAATTCATAAAAAATATACGAGCTTGGCCCACATCTGTAGTCTTCCAGTGCCTTACATGCTAATCTCTAACCAATCACAATATTAGACCACAGCACATGTTAGGCGACATCAGGCCTGATACAGACGAGTGCGAGGTCGCCTAGGTGTTCCGCGGCATCATTCTATGACTTCACTTTGCAATATTCATCAGCTATGTAAATAACAAGTATCGTCGAAACAGTCTTATCGCACCTCTACCCAAAAGATTTTAGTAACAAAACTTCTTATCTCATTTACTAGTGCCTACTCACCATTATGCCTCATTAAATCAACACGAAATGATAGCATTTCCAAATAAATAATAAATTCAATAGGTAACAAACAAACTGTGATGACACTAACAGCATCTGGTTGTGAAATGTTAGCATTTTTCACAATACTCTTTTCAACAATCTAAAGTTTGACGTACATTGTTCACTAATCGTTTACTAAATAACGATGATGAAAACAAAAACTATTGAGTACTATATGACATTGCCTGTAATAGTATTATTATTTTAGGAACCTAGTGAATAGTGTATATTCAGAGATGATTAAACAGGCTCCAGATAACTATAAACATGCAAGATTTTGTACCGACACAAGGTCATAGCGACTTTAGTCTATAAAGGTCATAGCTCATTAGAGCCACCCGGCAACAACCCCGCACCACCTCGACGCACGGCGTCAACTCGTCAACCCGTCGGGGTAGTCGATGGGTGGACCATCCGCGGTCAACGAGTGAACGCCGAAAAATTCGTGGACCACGAATTTTCGAGTAGTCTGTTAATAATCAATCGCGGGCAGCGCGCGGCCCACTCGAGGCCCGCGCGTTGTCAACGCAAGGCAGGCATTCGAGCAGCGAGTTGTCACCGAGTGGCCCACCTGTCGACCGCGCATGAAGAGGCGATTCGGTGAAGCTACAGAGTTGATATAGTGAGCGCATGCCCATACAAATCCATATAAAGAATACTAGCCGCAGGAGGCGAGTCGGTGCGGAGTTGGTGCCAGGTGGCTCTAATGAGCTGACCTCAAATTGGGAGGGTCCAACTAAATGACCAGCTATGTGATGTGCGAATAATTTATACAATAACATACTATGCTGTCCAGTTTTAGCATTTTCTCCAAATGCAACATAATCATTTTTTACCTTTATAGCTACATGCAAAAAGAAATAACAAAGTTTTAGCCAACTACATAATAAATTTTTAAAACTTAATACAAAGGTTGAACGATAACTGTCAGTTTAATCAATGCATATCCTATATGCATAAAACATTATAATAATCTGTATTTTATACTTAGTGCGATAAAACAATTAAAAATGGAGCCAATAAGAGAATGATGTAACATTTATGTTTCTTAATTTAATTAACACCTGGTGTTAATTAGATCAAACCAACGATATTCTATACACGAGAGACTGCATCAGAGCTAACATATCTACACATAGGCATAATATCACGGATATTATCCTAGACATAAAATAAAATTAACGAAATTTGTTGCAGCACCCTCTTACCGGCTAAGTTTTCGAATTAATAACATACAATTTGATTTCTCTGGAGGTAGAGTCTATATAGTTTAGCTCCAAAACAGATCGATTAAATGACAGACGCTTTCGTATGATTATTAATCTTCTTTTTTGCAAGAAGTACATTAGTACATTGGTTGATAAGTGTTACATCGCACAATCGAAATCGTGCATTAGCGGACATAGCACGGCATTCAATACAACACTAGTCCTCTCAAATGATCGGTAACGTGTCATTTATTTCCAATAAATAAAATAAAAAATATCACTTATTTAGGTCGTCACTATTTTACGTAGTCACGGCCGACATTCACTTTGGATTTTCATTGTATTTGTTAGATTGACAATATAATATATATAATTTTTAATTTATTATAAAACTGATTCCATTATTATAAACACAATTCGAATAAATGCTAATGTAATCTGCGGGGGTTCCGTACAATATATTAGCTAAACATTCTACGGAAGGTTACCACGAGGTATGTGTTTATCCTAATAATTGCCAAGCATGCAAATCCAAATATTAATATTTGACAGGTAAAAGAACTTCTACATTATTTAGTCATGCTTTACAACTACAATATATATTCCGCTAAATTAACTTGGCATGCATAACGACCATTACAATACGGAACCCAACTAACTAATTCATATTTTTACATGGTAACTCCGGGATATATCAAGTTCCCGGTGTTACTGTAATTGATAACTGCACTATTGTCTTGACCATGACCAAGTCTTGATTGAGACGCATTTTATTAAATTGATCCTTCCACCTTACAGGATACTGATACTGTTACTTCATAAAATAAATAGATATAGTCGTATCTCAAGCTGTTTCTATCTATTGGTAAAATGGCAATAGGAAAAATAAGTATTATTAACATAACCATCAATTTTTATTTAAAGCTTTTTATTTTACCTTTATTAATGTTTTAAAACTATAAATAACACAGTGTAACGACACAATTACTATCACACTAGGCACATTGGATTGTAATTGTATTTAGCTGATTATACATAATCTACACTAGTTTGTGTATAAGTTATACATAAACAGTAACAAAAAATATTTGTTTAGACTTCAGTAGTGTTGTACATAGATTTATGTACAAAATACGGCAATTATCTACAGTGTGACAGAATTGTATTGTTGTAAGTTATTTACCTACTACGCAAAGAATTAAACAAATTATATGTGAAAGCAGAAACAGCTGAGCACCTCCCTCTCAATAAATCTGCTATAATTAAATAAGTGAAGAACATATGAAGTACAATATCAGCTGGCATTCAAATATATTGAACTTTTACGATGCAATAATTCACTAAAACCTTCTAAATTGGCTGCAATCTTATTACTCTTACATACTCTGTAACATTCAAACATCTTCTGTAACCTGTCGTTCAATGAATTTTATGTGCATTCAGTGACAGGCACACTTGCAATATAGGCTCCTTTTGATCTGGTCGCTGACTATAAATACAATGGCATGTAGCCTTTTTACATTTAGCCTAAAGCCTCACTGGGAATTCAAGCCGTGGCTGGCCGCCTACGCACGATACCTCACAACATTACTATTTTAGACAACAGTGTTTCAGTGCCAAGCTGTTTTGTTATGTTGAACATCTATGCTAAAACGTATTACGAACAATTTAGAGCCGATAGTATTTGGATAGAATTTAACGTAGGTAAACGTCAAATTGAGGATATATTCGACAAGTGTGATAATAGTTGAGGAAAATTGCAATGCAGTAGATTTACGATCCGAACTTGAACTTCGTCGGCACCTGCGCTGGCACGGTGAACATATAGCCTGCAAGAAGAAATATTAGTAACATTTGTGTTCTCTGTTGTATTTAAAATGCATCGCATTTATCTCGGTTCTCAGAAACAGAGGCTAAGTATTTATTTAGTCAACATTATAAGTGATATAGTCGGATTGTCATATTATCAGTAACCATTACCAAAACTATCATGGAGAAAAAAATACAATTTCTTCCTACTTTGTACAGACCCTTTTTAACCGACTTCAAAAAAAAGGAGGAGGTTTCTCTTTCCGACCGTATATATGCTTTTTGGTATGAGCAATGAAATGACTCTTCTTGCTTTGGGCGGAGCGGAAGGGAGTGTCAGACTACTACTAACTGTCTATAAGCCATCCCTGTTCCTTTTTAGCCCACAGCATTTCTTTCAGCATTCGCCTGCAGCCCTGGCAGGACTTTGTATAGACCCTTAGGTTATCATTGAGTTACATACCTCCACTCTGTTCGATGCGCTTGCTATCCTGTTGCGCCTTGCGTTGATCGGCAAGCACAAACACAGCGTTCAACTGTTTCTGTTGCGCTTCGTTCAGCCCGCTCGTTAGTGCGTGGTACAGCGCGGGTTCGCTCGTCGCCAGAGCTGTATAATCATCAATAAATTAAATATTGTTCAATAGAATAAAGATATTAAGTTAAAATACATAAAGCCACGTTTTCTCTTAGTTCTGAGCGTTTTAGTTTTCAGCCTATTCAATAATAAAGGAAGGTAAATTGAGTTCATAAGTTTTAATTGAATTAACTAATAGCATGAAAAGAGATAAAGAGAATCAACTTAGTACACAAATTTTATTATGAATTGATATATTGATATTTAAATATTGCTCGTCTTTTTAAGTCTTTACAATACTGACTTAAAAACTTGTAAATTCTATTCGAAAATATCACAAGCTGAACTATTTTTTCATAATGCAAAAGTCAAACATTTTGTCAAGTCAATTGTTCTTTCCACAAGTTGAAAAAAGAGGATTTAGCAAAAGACTAGTAACATGAAAACTTACCGTGAAGTGTGCTCTTGAATTTGATGTACTCGTCTACGATGCAATCCTTTTCATCGAGAGGAGTGGTGTAGCATTCTATAGCCGTATCATCTGCCTCGTAATCATCGTCATCCTGACAACACAATATATTGCAACCAATGTTAACTTATCACTAAACTACATGATACTAAATTTACTATTTGGTCTTGATTTATTCTGGAATCTAAAGTAATAAATATGGACTAATATCTGTTATTTAATAATGAAACGATTACTAATAAAATTCAAAAGCCAACTTTTTCAGAATAATATTTATTAATTATTTTTGAAGAGTTTTAACTTATTACTATTAAGAAACTATTCTATTACCTCAACGCATCTACGAATACTAGGTTACCATAACAAACCATAACCTCATTAACGGAATAATGGGCTTATGATGATCAAAAGTTAATACTAAATACGGACTCAATAAAATACTACATTACTTTATCTAAACAAAGTGGAGGATTTCTTTAGATATAAAAGTCTTACATCACTCTGCAATGATCGATTCTGTCCAAATACACCCAATTGTGAGCTTTTTTTGTTTATCTGTTACAATAAATTCAGTTTCTGATTTAAGTAATGACCAATCCTATATCGTTCATACAAAAATTGGCTGAAAATATTCACTAAGAATAGACAGAATAGGGTTTAGTTCTAGTCATACTAGATTGAATAAATAATTTGGGTTTACAGAAATTATTTCAATTGATGACCAGATAAATTAACATTAGTCCCACAACCCCTCACCAATAGTTAGATTTATTTCTACTTGTTAGTTTGCGTTAAGCATGTTAGAGACATTCACAGTTAAATTATTGCAAGTTAACAGACAACACAAAAAACGAATGAGAATCATGAAGGGTGTAACGAGTACCTTTAGTCTAAATTTTTTGACACACGAAGTAAAAATCATTGTCCGCGATGATTTTAGAACCATTTAAAGAATGGAACATATTTAAGAACCTCCTTCAATAAACAAAAAATGACTGGGTGTAATTTCAACGCATAGCCCAAACCGCCAGGACTTGGAGAATGTGTTCTTTGTGAAGAGTATGTGTCCACTAAGAAAGGATATTTGGAAGTTCGACCCCTAAAGGAATAAAATAGTGAATGGCAGTTCGAAATTCTAGTAGTTCTCTTAAAAAATTTGGTCAGTAAGTAAGTAAACTTGCAATAATCGAACAATAAACCAAATTAAATTATTAGTCAAAAAGTACTGAAACACAGGGTACTCACAAAACTTTGGTCGCCGACATTTCGCACGCAGCATTTTGACGACTAATATTGAACTGTAGTACTTACACTACCGCGCTGTTGTCCTGGTACCTTAGCATTCGCCCGGCTGCTCCACGCCCGAGATATCTTGACGCCAAAACACATAATGTGCTAAAAGCAAGGTTATACTAACTAGTGGACTCACATCATCACTCTCTTCATAATCCTCGATTCTAGCCGTGACATTAACACCTTGTTGTGCGCTATTCTTGACAGCCATCCGCGCTAAGTTTTCGAGATATTCATTGTTCATTTCTTCTAAATCATCTTCGTCACTTGATAGGACCTCTGAAATGTTTTATGGTCGTGTTTTAGTGTTTTGAATGGTGATTTATGGGAAATAATCCCCCACCTTGGTATGTAAAATCACTGTCACTTGGTAATAATTATCACTTGGACTAATTTTAGTTACGTATAATATTAAAACAATTGTGTTTGTAGTGGGTGCCTAAGGATGTCGACGCCAAGGGAGGTCTTAAAAAAGCTGGCGGGACAATTTACAGTCGACTGTGGCGGCTAGTAAGAGAAGGCGCTAAACAGGGAATCAAAGGTTACCCACTTTTGCTCAGCAACCGAAAGTGTAGGTGGAATAAAAAAATGTACTTTGGGGAACAACTGAGACCTCACAAAAAATTAAATTAATAAAAGTGGTAATTATTACCTGAATCAAACTTAGACTACTACAACTGTTCTTGCGTATACCATAAAGGAGACGTACCTTCATCGTCCTCATCATCGTCTTCTTCGGAAGACGTTTCCTCGTCAGCCTCGGCCCTGGCCTCATAAGCACGCTTCAATCCGTCGAACAGCACCAAGCACGACGGCAACAGTTTTGGCACGATCTCTTCGAGGTTCGGCCTCTGTGGGCCCATCTCTAGTAGTGTACAGATACCAAGAACGCAAAGTTTTCTATCGTGCAGCCTGGAAGGAACATAGATGAAATCTTAAAAATAATGTTCGATATATTAATCATGCAATATTTGCTATCTGCATACATCCATCACATCATCTACCATACCATCTATTTAATATTACTTAGTTAAAGTTTGTGTTTTTTTTTACGCGTTATTCTCTCACAAACTGTGATGGTTCAATTGCATTATTTATCCCAGTTATTGAGTAAGGCTTAAACGTAAATTGTTTACCTAGAAACAAGTATTCTTAATAGCCTAAGAGCTGGTGAACCCTCCTACTAACGGTCGTCCTGTAAGGCTAGAAATTTGTGGAGTGATGAGTCATTGTACACCAAGGCCAACAACAATGACCTGGCAGGCATCAGCCCTGCACGTCATCAGTCCTTTTATTTTTTTAAATGTAAAATAAATAATAAAAATAAACGTTCTCCTGTAAGCTTCAAAATTTAATATAATTTAGTTTATTGATTAATAATTATGGAAAAAAATTGACAGCCCATTTGGGTAAGCAGAAGTATCTGCCAGGTGAATCGAAAGGTGCATAGTTTAGGGGGAAAAATAAACTTTCTCCTGTAAAGCTGAAATTTAAGTATGTGTTTGAGTAAATCATTAAAAAGAAATTTGTAAAATGACAGGCGGTTCTGAACAGCATAAGACCTTGACAGGCGAGGGGAAAGATGCTAAGAGCGTGCGAGTAAGAGACGTAACGTGAATGCGTATAGTGTGAATGACATTAAATAAAATTAAAAATTTTAGATGCAATATTTTTTATTAATTGTAGTGTAATCTACATTATTTTTTACATTAATTATCATCATCATCCGACACTTCTTCACTACTACTTCTTTCGTCATAATCCGACTCTTGTTGCGGAATGTTTACAATAGTTACCGTGACCCTGGAACATACAGGGCAATCGAAGGAACATGAGTGGGTTTTAGTCAGTAAAAGTCTGACACGCCCTCCCGCCGCACCCAGGACGGGAGTAGTCATTCGATGATTTACCACTCACCAAAAAAAAAAACCGACTCTTTGATAACGTTTTCCTCCACTGAAAAGAAAATAATATTTTAATTAATTAATAATGTCATTAAGAATTGAATATCGCGCTCAATTACGTAGGACTCAGAATGTATATTGATTCTTATTAAATCAAATAATTAAGTGTCACCTGAAATGTAATCTTGGGGAGATGCTGCTTCGGCAGCATCTCCCTCAAACCAATTGAAATCGTAGTGATTTTCGCAGCTTTATTTATTTATTTTATGGCTCTCCAACGACTTACTCACTAATACACTTAGTTACAATAATAGGTTTTATGACATATTTTTTAATGATAGTGGACTTGTCATGTATGGGAGTGCACATCACTTGTGCCTATTAACATAAGTTAAAACATTACAAACAATAAAAAGTGGATAAAAAGTCGACAAAAGCTGTTATAGGAATTAAATAATAATAATAGCCAGGATTATTCAAGTGTCGTGATGGCCTAGTGGTTAAGGCGCCCGGCTCTCATGCAAGAGGTCGCGGGTTCGAATCCAGGCAAGTACCAATGTGACTTTTTCAATTCATATGTACTTTCTAAAGTTTATCTTAGACATCACAGACATCGGTGAAGGAAAACATCGTGAGGAAACCTGGACTTGTAGTTAATATAAGTCCGAAATCGCCAACCCGTCTTGAGCAAGCGTAGTGATCAGTGCTCGTGCCTTCTCTGTATGAGAAGAGGCCTTTGCCCTGCAGTGGGACAGTTATAGGCTGGTATTATTATTCATCAGCAACTTGCTCTGAAATACAATATTGTGGAATCGGGATTACCATATTACAGGTATGTTCTCGACCCAGTTCTTGAAAATAGCCATATCACATTATACTGGGATCGATCTATTATCACAGACAAAACTATTGTTGCCAATAAGCCTGACATTGTGGTAATAGATCGATTAGAGCGTCGGGCAATGATTGTTGACATAGCCGTTCCACATGATGAGAACCTCGTGAAAGCTGAGAAGGATAAGCAGTCTAAATACCTTGACTTGACTCGCGGGGTTGTCGACATGTGGGACGGAGATTCAGCAGTCATTGTACCGATAGTGGTGACGGCCAATGGCATAATAGCTAAGAGCCTCGACCAACACCTAAGGAGGCTCTCGCTAGGCAGCTAGATCAAGGGCCTGATGCAGAAGGCGGTACTCTTGGGCACGGCGCGCATTGTCCGGAGGTTCCTCTCTCTGGTGCCCTGACCATCGCATCGGTAGCTTGGACCCTGTTCTCGATGCCGGCGGGCTACTATTTTTTATATTTTTAAATGTAATTTTTTATATTAATACCTATATAAAAATATAATTTATATGTATGTAATTATGTATACTGAATAAATGGAAAAATAATAATAATATAATATCTTAGGACAATTCACACACAGTCATCTGAACCCAAGCTAAGCAGAGCTTGTGTTATGGTAACCAGACAACTGATATACATACTTATATAGTTTATAAATATATACATATTTTAGATGAATATATATAAACACCCAGACACAGAACAAACAATCATGCTCATCACACAAAGTTTGTCCTGGGTGGGAATCGAACCCACGACCTCCGGCTTAGCAGTCAGGGTCACTCACCACTAGACCAACAGGCCCAGGCGTCAAAACATAGTTTAAAAAGCTTTACATCAGATTGTCCTACGGAAATAGGATAAAAACAAAAAAAAAGAATATAAAAAGTATTCTATGTCCATCCCCTGGTCCTAAGCTACCTCCCCACCAAATTTCAACCAAATTGGTTTTGCTGTTGTTGAGTTATAAAATGTGTAACAAACACGACTTTCTTTTATATATATATATATTATTCGGACAATCCCACCACACTATTCCCAACCACTGCAATTCCTGAAAGCCAGAATCAACAGTGGTGTCCGCCAGAAAAGCGCCGAGCAATGAAGCTTGACAAGTCCCGGAGAAATGATTCAACTGTCTTGGATCCCGCGACGAAATTAATCAGAAAAGAACAACGGAGGAGTAAGAAAAATATATTTTTTTCCGCTTCCCTCCATAACAAGCAGGAGACAGAACAGAACTAGGCCGATAGGCACAAAGGGGCAATTACAACTGGGAGAAGCCCAGATTGCCTAGCACCACGGAATATGATCTGTTAAAAATAAATGGGTCCTATATTGTGAGCTGTTACGAATGATTCCAATAGTAGGTATGGCAAAAACGCTTGAACGCACGGAAATTGGTTCTGGTTTCCACAAGGTCCGTATAATAAACAACACCGGATGTAACCTGTAAACTATCCAACATAACATTGCGCTCATTCTGCCAAAATACTGCCACTCTTTTATATATATACAGGATGGAAAATTTCAACGGGCCCTGGAAGAAAACTACCTTAAATCATTAAGACAGAATATTTTACTTAAAGGAAACATTCCCTTATTTTTTTTAAGAAATAAAACTACATTCAATCCTTCATCAGTCATTTATAAGGATCAAATCTTTCTAACAAACATGGTAAATAAAATTAGGGGAAAACCATGAAATTTTAACTTTTCAAATCAAAGGACGACTTTAGCTGTCAAAATTTTCGTTCAACTAAAGTAAATTTCTTAAAATATATGGTTTTCCTTTAATTTAAATAACCATGTTTATTAAAGAGATTTTGTCCTTATGAATGACCCTAACGTTTGACATCATAAAAATAGACTGTGTTACTTTTTTGGATTTTAATCGGTTCGATTCCCGGGAGTGGTAAGCGAAATTTCGAAAAACTTTGAATGCAGTTTTGTTTCTTTTTAAAAATAAAGGAATGTTTTCTTTAAGTAAAATAAGCTATCTCAACGATTTAAGGTAGTTTTCTTCCAGGGCCCATTAAAACTTTCCAGCCCGGATAATAAATAGATTTGAAATATATTTTTATATTTGTACGTGAATGAAATGTAGATTTGACATTTTGAAAAGTAAATCAGTTTTAACACACTGAAATCTATATTATATATTTTTATATAGAATAGTATAATATGTATTAGTTAATAATTTTCGTGTCATATGTGGCAAGAAACTTCTCATAGCGTGCGTTATCCAATCTTTGACATTTTGATCCGTACATGATGATGATAATTAATGAAAAAAATAGTGTAGATTACACTACAGTTAATAAAAAATATTGTATATATATAATTTTTAATTTTATTTAATGTCATTCACACTATACGCATTCACGTTACGCCTCTTACTCGCACGCTCTTAGCATCTTTCCCCTCGCCTGTCAAGGTCTTATGCTGTTCAGAACCGCCTGTCATTGTACACATTTCTTTATAATGATTTGCTCAAACACATACTTAAATTTCAGCTTTACAGGAGAAAGTTTATTTTTCCCCCTAAACTATGCACCTTTCGATTCACCTGGCAGATACTTCTGCTTACCCAAATGGGCTGTCAATTTTTTTCCATAATTATTAATCAATAAACTAAATTATATTAAATTTTGAAGCTTACAGGAGAACGTTTATTTTTATTATTTATTTTACATTTTAAAAAATAAAAGGACTGATGACGTGCAGGGCTGATGCCTGCCAGGTCATTGTTGTTGGCCTTGGTGTACAATGACTCATCACTCCACAAATTTCTAGCCTTACAGGACGACCGTTAGTAGGAGGGTTCACCAGCTCTCCGGCTATAAGGAGTGTTATTTAAATCTAGAGCAACTCAAATCCTGAGAGTAGTGAGGGATAAAGTACATCACACGAATTTAAGATAATGTTGTTACTGAGGTAAACACTCTGCTTTTTCAGAATTGTCTTTGATGAAAAATTTAAACTACGTCCGTTTTGCCCTACTAAGAATTACTATTTATATTTATAAAATACGCTCGCGTTAGAAAGAGACAAAAAGTAGCCTATGTTACCTCCATCCCTTTAACTATCTCCACTTAAAAAATCACGACAATACGTCGCTCCGTTTTGCCGTGAAAGAAAGACAGACAGACAGACACATTTTCCCATTTATAATATTAGTATGGATTTGCCTTACCCCATAAAGCAGTCCGTGTCGTGTATCCACTGTTTGATAAAGTGCTGTGTGATGGACGCGTTGGGCACTGACTCCTGCAGTTTGTCCAAGATCGTGAACAGCAAGTGCGGATTACAATACAGTATTGCTATTAGAACCTGCAGAAACAGACAAACGTTGATCAGTAATAGCTGTGATGAAAATACTAATAAATTAATACAAAGAAGCTATTATACAAAGTGAAATGGGACTGTGACAGTACTTTAACGTTAATAAACATTGCTTCAATGATGACTTTACTGTACTATAACAATGCCTTTAAAAAAAATCAAACAAAATGTACGGTCGATATTTTAGAATAGCCTGGATATTACTGTAGTGTTGGGCAGAGATAAATAAATGAGTCACTGACGTACAACTGTCAAACGACGCTGGTTAGACAGAGAATCCAAAGTACGCACTAAGTAACGTACATTTACTTCAGTTTTATAGCCTGCGCAGACGAGAGACATCGACGGACAAAACTACAATAAGGTACCGTTGCACTTGATCCGTGCACTACGCCTGGCGGACTGTAAGCGGGCTTCAGCGGATAAAACCCACTTAATGGCAGTAATAATCAGAGCTCAACATAGACATTTTCTCCGTCATTGTCCCTCGTCTACGCAGGCCAGTGTCTTTAGTATTCTTACCTGCAGTAACATAGTCCTAAGCTCCGAAGTCTTAACCTTCCTCGTAAGTCTATTTAGCACCAGCTCAACAAAGGAAGGCAAGCAGTTGTCAATCTTGCCAGAACACTGCAGAACCATCACTTCGAGAAGTTTCGCCGCGTAAATCTCTGATTCATCTTCAGCGTCCGAGTTTAGCACCTGGTGGCAAACATTTTGTGTTTTTGTTTACTAAATAAAGTACTCTTATAAATACTAAGCAAATTGTAATGTATATAGAAAGTTTTAGAGTAACTTTTTAATTTTACTATCTAAACTTTTTCAGCAATTTTTTTATGTAACACCTACGTAATTTTAAAATGGGTGTATTGTTTATTTTATACTGAAATAGTTACGTTTCGCAAGCAAGCAGTTCGCTCATACCATCTAACAAAAGCAGAGAATAGGACATCGTGTATTTGAAGTTCAATTCGCATTATGAATTCGTGACCTTTGCATTAAGCTAATGTTTCTTTAATTAGTCGTTGTCTCTAACTGTCTCAGAACACGCTTATTTTCTCAGCGGTACCAAAGGTGCTATGGTACCGGGGAATCACGCACAGCAATGACAAAGAAAAGAATATACCGACATCTTAACTTCAGACTCACTATAAATATTACGATCTTTTTATCTAAAAATCCATAACAGCGGCTTTGTCATTCTATTCAGTAACAGAAACAGTAGGTAGTCTACTGTTTCGACTTTCATGATATTCAATTTGATTGATATGCGCACAGCTCTTTACGTATACACGCTGAACCTATCCAATGTTTGTTCATGAAGAAAATGAAACACATACGATATTTTACAATTCAAAAGAAAAGACATATATTTAAGCAGTTTGATCGTGTTATAGCTCTGATGATTTTAATAGATCTTTCTTAGTCTTTCAAGTATATTAATAGGAAACATTCGGGATGCTTAATAATGCATTTTTTTTTTTGTAGTTTTGAATTTGACAAATTGACGCTAAAGCCGGCTTATATAAATTATTCAAAAACTAGCGTGTCGTCTAGTTCCGTACATAAACAGTAACGTTACAGCTGCCATTATACTAAGGTCAAGGCTTGCGGGCTCCTAATACAAACACGATCGATCCAGCTTGCTTACCGGACTGTTCCGTCTTCTGTATGATGCATCCAAATTAATATTACATCGCCGAAATGTCAGTTTGCATGTCAGAGACTCGTATACATTCTCTGAGAATCCTGTTTTACCTCAGTGAAAGCACAGCATCAAACATGTAATACAAAAAGACGACTAAAACGTTCGCGATCGCGATGTCCGTACCTAACATCGAGAAAAGCACTTTTGTACATCATTACATTTGTACTCGCAATAAAACAGCACTAAGAAATTCGGGACTGTTCCGCATAAATCTAACAACATAATCAAGCAAACTTGCACTTTTTCGTAACTGCAAAGTGTTGAATGTGCCTAAACCGAATCGGCCTGAGTTTAGACACTTGCGTTAACTAATTATGTACTTTATTGATAACAACGGAAAGCATACATCCTGATAATTATGGTAGCGCTCGGCTTGGCCGCGTTCCAATAAAATTAGACACCGAGTTTATTACCGCAAAATATTCACACTTCGCCAATGTGTGACATTTCCAACAACACGTGTTTTTCAAGCCATTAAAATTTACGCGACGAATAGAAATGCCAGCACTTAGCCATTTAAATTAAATATAGTTCAGAATATGTGCACAATGAAAGTAACATTTGTATATTTTGCTGAAAGTACGAGTTAAGTAAAATTAGGAGGAAGCCTATTATTATGTGCAGACCGATTTACGGTCTTCCAACAACTTGTATAATTATGTAGGTGTTACACAATACTATAGTGGGATCAAATGTTATCAGACACAGTAATAAAAAAATTACAATCGCTTTCGGCGCTATCAGCAAAATGCGCGTGTTCAATGAAACTCGCAATATTATTACTTTCCTCTTAAACTGAAAATGGTCTAATTAACACAAAGCTAGAGTACATTTTACTTCAAAGTTAATATAACAAAGAGGTATATTAAGAAAAAGTCGAAATTGTGGAAGTACTGGCCGATTTAAAAGTTATATATTTTACTAATGATTATATTTTACTCTACAAAAGCTAAGAAAATATACGGTATCTCAGGGAACCTGTAAAAAAACTGGAATGCATGCAAAATATTTTACTTACAGCTTTAGCCATGTTGAACATTGCTAGGATACGGTTCTCATTGGAAAGGAATGCGTTGGTATCCACTGTGATATAATTGTGCAGTACGGGCATCATATCCGTGAAGTAGTCAAAGCCTTCTTTCTCAAAGACTTGGTACAGCATTTCTAGAACCTTCCACATATCCTCAGATATGGTTTTCGAGGTCAAGTTGCAGAGCAGCGTCATCGCTTCCTCGTAGTATTCTGTTGAAATATTAAGCGTTATTTGGCTGAAATAAAAGCCTCAAGCAAGCTCAGCAAATACGTTAATATGTTGCTGCAACAAAGTTGTGCAACTTTATTTTCAATGAACACTATAACTCATACATGTCTGATATCAAAGAGATATACCCGATGAGCAAAGTTCCTACCTCAACAAACTTATTGCTCAAACAAGAGCTTATTGCTCCTTTCTAAAATCAAAATACAATTCTGAAACACGCACTTGTAAGCACTGCGTCTATCAACGACTAATATTATTGCTGTCAGAAATGTAAAAGATAGATCAATGAAAAAGTTATTAAATAAAAAAAAATATTATACCTGTATTTTGCTTTTATCTACATTTTTCCACTACATAAAGTATATTTTTTGGCCCTAGATCCTATTTATTTGGACAGCCCTGGTCTAAGCTATTTATATAATTTGCTAGATAAAGTAGAGGACCAAGGACCGACCTTTGCGCCGTTACTTCTGGTACCCTACTGATTCACACATCACGTAACTATACATTTTCTCCCTTTAAAATAATCTTCATAAATCTCTATTGTATTAGACTGTCATGCCTGCGAGTCTCATAAAATTGTAATCTTTTTTGGTTGAAAACCTTATTGTTTGCGGGTTGTTTATTTGGTCGCAAACGCTTACGATTTTATCAATAGTAGGTAATATAGTAATAGGTCGATAGTTTTTATAATCGATCCGTCGGATTCTGACTTTTCTAGTGAATCTTCCTAACAATTCCTGTTTTAAGTACTGGTGGATAGTAATTAAATTAGAGATTACTAATAGATAAATTGCTCTAAAATCACCTATTCCCGGAGCTTTATATTTTTTTTCAATTTATCATTATTTTCTTAACACTGCATTTGCAGGCTTTATTTATTCATCGTGCACATAATTACATTGGCTTAGGTTTTGTATTCTTTTTAATTAAATAAACTTTGAAAGCATTTACGAATAATCATGTTAAAGGGCCATTTAGACGGAGAGAGTTTCTCGACTCCAAGGTACGATTATCGAAAAAACATTACAAGTCTCTTCGTGTAAACCTTCATGATTGTCGCCCTGCCCCTTGGGCGAAAAATTGCCTCGCATTGGAATATATCTGTCTCTGTGTAAACAGAACTACAAAGCGAGAATTGTGTTTCGAGTTTTTGTGCCAGTCGCTACTATGAGTGCAGTGCGCAAGTGTGTCTTAATTATTTCTGCTCTTATAAGACAAGAATTAATAAAACGAAAACAGATAAAAGATGTTGGGTTAAAATAGATAGCGAGAAGAAACACTTTTGGAGCACTTTATACTTTGTGTCTATTGGAAGATGAAGAGAATTTTAAAAATATGTTCCAAGTAAGTCCAATTTTCATATTTTCTTCAAGAAATTGGGCCGTCTATACAAATATAACAAATATGCTAACTTGTAAAGTTTCAGGTTACAGGAGATTTTTATTAAACATTAAAAAAAACAGAAATATTCGGCATACCTAGGTGTAACATAAGCTACTTTTGAATGATGAAAAAATAAATTTAAATGATTTTTGTATCATTTTGAGAACAATACAATATATTTCGCTGTCTAAACAGTTGCAGTCATTTATCGCCTAATGATAATTACTTGCGAATCTCGTATGGCATAATCGTAAGCGAGAATTTGGTTCTTGCCTGCATGTAAACATTATGATACGATAATCTTATGGCGATTATTGCTTGCGATAGTAGCGTACGATTTCTCGCCTAGATTCCAAGAAACGTTCGAGAAACTCTCTCCGTCTAAATGGTCCTTAACACACATATCCAAGGTATGGGCCAAATTATTATGTATATCCTATTCCTCCATTAGGTTCAGGATTTGCTAGTTGTCTCATATCGTTTTTTTTATCTAATATTGGACCTGACATTGTTATTTTTTGTTTGTTTTATTATTCTTGTGTGTATAAATTACTCGGGTCTTTTATCCATTTCATAAATTATAACTAGCATAGGTACCTACCTACATATTTCCTTTTTTTTATGTTAAAAGCCATGTAGATGAATTCAACACGACTCCATTATGACAACAGTTAAGGACGCAGTATAATATTAGAGGCAAGGGGTTAAAGTATGAAATTGCCGTTTTAATGTTATAGGTTCTTTGAATTGACTATAGTGTTTCTATGGTGTTCTTCTTTTAAAAAGTGTGAAACATTTAAATATTGACTTTCAATTGTTATTCAACTTAGACTAGAGAGATGGATACTGCGAAAATTCGAGTAATTTTTGAATACGAGTTCCTACGCGGATGTAACGGAAGGTCTGCTAATGAACGCACCGTGCAATTTTGGTTTAAACGCTATCGTGATGGAAATTTCGACTTGAAGAACGAGCCACGAGGAAGACCGCCAACACAGGTGAATAACGATGAATTAAGAGAGATGGTGGAAACCGATCCTTGTCAAACTACCCAGCAATTAGCGGCATGGTTTGACGTTACTTTACCCACAATATTGACTCGTTTGCGTCAAATATATAAAATTAAAAAAATACGAAAAATGGGTGCCTCATGATTTGACTGATCTGCAGAAAGAAACGCGTGTTGAAACTTGTGTTGCCTTGTTGAATCGGTACAGAAATGAAGGAATATTGGATCGAAAAAAAACATGGGCTTCAACGGACTACCATTTTTTTCGTGATTTGGACAATATTATCTACGTGACAAGAAGTTTTCTTCCCAGGACGCAGTACAAAATGCTTTCACACAGTTTGTGCAGTCTAGCTCCTCAGAGTTCTATCGCAAAGGCATAAATGACCTTCGTATAAGATGGCAGCAATGTATAGGTAATAATGGTAATTTGTTAAAAATTATTAAAATAAACAATTTTGATTTTCAGTACAAATCGGCAATTTCATACTTTAACCCCTATTATAAGATTTTGAATTACATATGAATCTTTCTAGAAACTAGTTTACTTATACATTCTGGTAACAAAAACCTACATACGATGTCTGCATCCAAGGCATTAAAGAGACATTGATTGATTTTCGCCTTACGAATCAGTGAGAAAAATCATGAATTTTAAATCAGGGGTCAATCTAAAAATATCCTTGTTAAAACAGACGCAATTGAGTCATTGACGTCAGTTGCATTGATATGACAGTTAATTGAATAAGAGAACGCATACTTATTCAGCTCTCTATAGCTTATGTCCATAAAAAAACAACGGTTCGTACGAACATCCGTACGCGTTCGTTCAGCCTTGGTACAAAAACATTCTTTTCTTTGGACATAACGTTGAATGGAGCAGAATAAATATGCGAATACACTTACCAATGATATTGTGATGTAGTATGTGTCCCACGACGCGCAATACTGTCTTCTCTAGCTGAGCCATAATCTCCGGATTGTCCTCCATCACATTGAGTACTGTCTCCATGGTGTTCAGCAGGCCCATCGCTGTGATAGCCTTCTCGTCGGTACCAGAGTCGGTCTCGATCACTTTGCTGAAAGTAGTCGCCAAGTGATCCGTGATCTCGAAGGCCATATGCATGAGCTGCTCTGTGTACAAAGGTACAATCTTCTGCAGCACATTCGCTATGTTATCATTCTCAGTCTCACGAATCACTTTGAGCAGTTCCGTTGTGACTGCTTTCACTTGTGGTTCTAAGTATTTGTGTACTTTTTCTTGTGAGGATAATAGCATCTGTATGGCAATAGCGGCCTCGACTTTTACGGGTAGCTCTGCGTCGTTGAGGAGAGCCGTGACCGTCAGGCGGACGGCCTCTAGAAGCAGCTGGTCGTTCTTGAAGCGAACGCTGGCGAAACAGTGAAGCACCCAGCAAGCTCTAGCTCGCATGTAGCCGAGGGGGCTTTGGAACTCAGGGAATACGTATTGGCTGAGGAGAGAGTCAATCTCTTCTTTGTAGAACTTCTTCTTGATGAGAATGTCGTTAAGCGTGCCGACCATGTGCAGGGCGCCGTCGCGCTGCCTCGGCCCATACTCGCCATTCTGGCTCGTCAGCACTTGCATGCAGAGGTGCATTGTGCGCCCTAACATGTCCTTTCGCTTTTTGCAACACGACAAAAGGAGTGTCTGCGCTGCTGTGATGGGCGACACAAAGTCTTCGAATATGTCTAAAAAATATAATTAAAAATCAAGAAATGAATAAACAAACAGGGACAGCTCACACACGGCTATCTGATCCCAAACTAGGCAGAACCATCTGTGGTAACCAGACAACTGATATACTTATGATAATTTAGAATACATAATATAGATAAATATGTAGTTACTCCCAGAACAAACTCATCATGCTTGTCACACAAAGTTTGTTCTGGTTGGGAGTCGAGCCCACGACGTCCGGCTTAACAGTCTTTGTCACTAACCACTAGACCAACATGCCGTCTTTTCATATAAATAAATAAATAATCATGCTCATCACACAAAGCTTGTCCTAGGTGGGAATCGAACCCTCGACCTTCGGCCTAACAGTCAGCGTCATAAACCACTAGACCAACACGACCGTCAAATAATTCTCAATATTTATTAAAGTGTAAACTTAGTTTTCTGTCTGGTTTTAGACCAATATGATATGACTTAAATTCATTAACAAAACGACATTCTTAGTAATATCATTGTCAAGACAGCCCTCGAATACGAACTGTTACTGTTAGAAAAACAACCACATAGATTACGAAAAATACAATTACGACTTTTGTATTCAATATTATTTTATCACAGAATTACGAGATCATAAGTTCTAAATTCGGGAGCTGCTTTTTCATTTCTCCGAATAGCCCTTTTGCTACGATAATAAGTCGTACGGATAGTGTCAATCATAGCTAACTGCTCATTGATTGATTATCGCAATACGTTATTATTAGTATTTAACAACAGGCTTCGATAAAGTTACACACATATACATTCCAAAAATAAAATGTAATTATATCAAAAATGTAAAGCAACATTACGATGGTATTCCAACTGGAGTTGGCAGACTGTAAGCAAGCAAAATCGGATCCTGGTAAATATGTCAGTATGAGTGTTTTAACTAATTGTGTTATATAAAGTTTTTTACATACCGAATTTGATTCGTATATATTCGTGGGGGTCAGTTTCCCACAGCTCTTCATCGGTTTCGGAGTAGGACATGAGAGGAAACAGTACATCTTGAATTATGGCGAACATGTGCGGCTTCAGCAGTTTCCAAGAGTGAGCGTGGCTCACACTGAGAAATAAAAAACAAGAATGTATATTTACCAAAACTAAATACAGTTACCTACTTTATAAATATAATGACTTCAAGTGAAAATCAAATCAAAAATTGATAAACATGTTAGTGACTTTCATACTTTATACTAATGTATCAGAAACTTTAAATTTTAAACAATTAACACCTCACCATTGATCAATGTAGCTAATAATCTGCTGCAGAACCCTTGGGGAGATGTAGACCTTGTTTCTGTACTGGTCCAATATGCTCAAAAGGACCTCCAAGATCCCGCCGGTAAAGGTAGTCAGATACCATTCAGCAAACTGTACGTACTCTTCGCGGGCATTCACTGGACTGCCATACCTGGTGACGATATATAAAGATTAAGTAATCAGGAGTTCCACCGGTGTCGCCCATGTTAGGGTAGTTCTATGTTACTGCTACATTCCTATAGATCGTATATAAAAGCATACAAGCCATCCGTTTTCGAAGGTTAAGGTCATAACAGTTGCTACGCGTAATACCTATGTTAATTTGCGAGTGACAATGTTAATTAGTAAAATAAACAGTTGCATCTTAATTAAACCAACTACTCTGGACTATCGGCATAGTTTTATGGAACGCCGAGTGTTAGACCTTGTGTTTAACAATCTCGGTCGGTTGGTCTCGGAAGTTCGTTCACTTGTCATTTGATAATTTCCCATCCATAAGAAATACCTGGCAGAGTTCAAGAGCAGCACAAGTTTTTACAGGCTTTAATAAGACATGACGTTTATGAAGTTCGGCGACTTTATTACTGCGCATCTTCAGAATCGAAAAAAGAACGATACTTTATATAAGATAGGAAAGTCGCCAATGAGCCTTTACAGATCGCACGTCGTCCGACGAATTCTTGCGCGGACCTTAGAATGTGCCTCATTTTAGGTTTGTATGTAGCTATTAAGAGAAACGGGCGGATACCCTAGTTACGGTTCAATTTTACTGACAATAAGTTGCCATACTTATGCCAAAAGTTTAAAAAAACCATTTTCTTTCAACTTAACTTTTACATCTTGTTATGGAAACAAATGCAGATTCTTTCCCCTTATCGGAGTGGAATGATTGTAATTGTCTTTAGATGTAAACGCGCGTGCGTGCGCAACTGCTGCAGATCCGAACATGTACATCCTTATTAGAATTGCAATTTATTGCCCCTGTTATCATCGGTCAACGTAACTACACTGTATATACAATTCGATACAAATGCTAGTAAACAAATATGTTATTGATTCTGAGAGAGTTTAATGATTGGCAAATCTAGTGTTATAATATTCGAGTCTGTCGTTATATTTGAGTATAGACTCAAATATTATAATGTTTGTGTAGGAAAGCTCACTCACTATTTGTTTACGACATTTAAATTTATTACACTTTAATAATGTTACTAAACAGTTTTTTTTTTTGTTGGATAACTTACAGCTTTTACAATAGTACAGTTGTAAATAACATTAATAAGGCCAATTACAAGTTTTCATAAGTAAAAAATAATAATGTATAATGTTTTCACAAGTAAAATAGTAATTTTGTAGACTGAAGTGATAAGGTAATATATTGTTTATACGTAAACTAGCTTCTGAATGCGGCTTCGCTCGCGTTAGAAAGAGACAAAAAGTAGCCTATGTTACTCTCCAAAATCACGTCAATCCGTCGCTCCATTTTGCCGTGAAAGAAAGACAAACAAACAGACAGACAGACAGACACACTTCCCCATTTATAATATTAGTATGGATACACACTAACTATACCGGGTTCATAACATTACTTCGTCATTTGTTGAGAATCGGCACCATTGTTTATTTATTTTATCTCATTTTTATAACCAATTCTTATATTAATTAACGTTAAATGATTTCGTTTAATTTATTTGTTATTTTAAAGTTTTTAAAATCTTTTTTTTTCTATATCAGTTTGATTTGATCCCAATGAATAGTATTGTATTTCAATTTAAATTAACTCAATCACAATCTATTGCGAAATTTTAATTCCAATTCTAGTTAGGATGACTGGCAATAATTAGTGTACGATTCTTAAAAACGAACGAGATTGTGCTCATGATAACTATCATTTTTTATTATTGGAGCAAAGCCGAAATCGCGAAAAAATTATCAGCTGTTCAGTGCGATGTCAGGTTTGTTCCCATAGTAAAAGTTGTTGGTTATCATGAGCACAAACACGTGTTTAAGTATCGTACACTAATTACCGAATATTTTTTTTCTATCCTAATAAATTAATAATTACTACCTATAATAAATTCCTACAATAGGCGTAATATAAACTCACCGTTCAAACAGTCTGTACAAAGTATGCACGGCCCACTTCTTGCACTTCCACCACGGCAGCTCCATGCGTTCATCTTCATCCACTTGCAGAGTAGTTTCTGGCACTGGAGACTCCATCACCCTGCGCAGCACCTCCATCCATTTTGTAAAGATATCCTTTGTTATCAGGTCGAGCGGCAAAATGTACTGAAACAAAGGTAATGTGTTTTGTACTAAGTACTTAATACCAATAAAAATATAAAACCATAAATAAATAGAAAACTTTGATTGTTACCTTAATGAGGCCATAGAAACATTTTAATATTTGCTTTTGGATAAGAACAGATTCTGCAGACTGGTCCGCTTGGAGATTTACAATCAAATTATACATCATTGGAAGAAGTAGGTTCATTGCTTCTATTAGTGGCACTCTCTTTTCTGCAATGTGGTATTCGTAGTTCTTGATCAACTGGTAGAGACACAGGAGAGCACCCATCCAGCTGCTTGGCTCAGGATTTTGCAGGTATATGTGGATCTTATCCACAATTTGTGTCCAACGTACAGGGAAGTCATGTTTGATAATAGTTTTCAAACAGACACACAACTGCACTCTTATTATATCTGGTGCTTGTACAACAGCATCAGCAATGATATCTCTGATCATAGCTCGGTCTTGTTCGTGAATGCTGAAGGGGAGGGGTTCACCCTCTTCCGGCTCTTTCTCCTGCCATCCTGATGTCACAAGATTCTTGAGATATACTGCTCCAGCTTGTCGCACTGGTATGGGCACTTCATTTAGCATAACCACTTGGAGCAGTGATGGTGCAAAACCAATTATTTTGTGGATCTGAAAAGATTGAATGTTTAATACATAGTTTTTTGAAATTATAGAATAACAGATTGCCAGGGACATTAGTTTACTATAGCAATGACCTGTCATTGACTGGATATTTGACAGTTTTTGTAAGTGGAATGTGTCAAAAGTTTGATGTTACATGCTAAAAATGGATCATTGAACCACTATTGCAACAGCAGACTTGTGCCCAGGGGCCCTAGTCTGCTATTACAATTGTGTCTCAATGACCAGTCATCGGCCAGATATTTGACAACTTTGATCATTGGACCTTGGGTCTTGTTTGGTTAGTACTAAGATGCTTTTAATATTTTCAGTAGGTAGGCAGTTTAACATTCTAATATTAATTAAATAGGAAACAGCGGCATAATTAGCAAATATTGAGGTAAAAATAGTCTGAACACAAAATATTCTGAAATCATTTCATGTCATTATATATATAATATACTAAAGTTACTTACTCTTTAATGTGATGAAAGAGAGTAGACTTACATTTGATCAGACTTATAAAAAGAAGTTACTAAGTCTATATCATGTGCATAGACTATTTTCCCTCTATTTTTGCTAATTTATTAATCCTTTAAACACACATGATTCCAGACGCAATAGAAAGACAATAGCAGCCCGACAGCCGGCTGTCGCTTAGTCGTTGAAAGGTTAAGCTTCTGTTTCTTATTAGAATAATATTAGTTATATTGTATACCTGCTGAAAACTTTAAATGACTTAGTATCAGTGAACAAGATAGAGAAAATTTTAGGATTACAAAGCTGAAAAATTTGTTTGGTTGAACACACAAACCCTCTCCATGTCTTTCAATTGCTTGGGTAGATTGACAGTGTACTATTTATTAGCATCATATTTTGATCTTGTAAGGCAAAACCTACATTTTAGTTGATATCATTACAACCTAACAACACTAAAATTATTTTTGTAGTCCCCTATGGACTTTTAGATTTAGTAAAAAGTGTTTAATTCTTTGAATTTAATTCTATCAAGTGTTTCATGATCAAGTTAATGTTGTAAAAATTACAGCTGTACTCATTTTAAAGTTGTAATCATTTTTGATGGCAAATTTATACTGGCAGGATTATTTGAATGAAAATTTATGTAAATATTGAGCCGTAAATGAATGATTTTTAATACTGTTTTGGATTGCAGCATCAATTAGGTCCTAGGGTCTTATTATGTTAAGCTGGATCATTTTATCTCAAGCTACAGGTTCCCTAGTTTGAGAGGCAGGGTGTACAGCTCCTAGATTGTATTACATTGCGTTACCACCAAAGCTCATTTAAATTATCTTTAAAAACTTGTAAATCTGTAATTTTGTGAAATAAAGTTTATTTATTTATTTCTTTGAATTTCAAGAAAGAGGGTAGACTCATATCTTACAATAAAAGCTTGATCGTTTTATCTGTAAATGGCGGACAAAGCGCGCAAAAACTGTCGAAAACTTCGATTGTAAGGAATCTATTTATAGTAACTAATGACTTTACATGAGCTGGTCAAGTTTGGTTAGAACTTCTCGCCGCATAATATTCATAACTCATTCAGTTAGACAACTTTCAGATACATTTACCAGAAAAAGATAGACCTATAGTGACACATGCCGAGAATTTTCGACAAATAAAACCAAATAATCCCAGAGTGCAGTTAAAACATGGTGCTTCCCTATCATACCAGCGCGGCATGTCATAGGACGACCAAATCGAGAAGTCACTCGCACAATGGAACCGCGTAACCTTTCACGAGCCATGCAATTTGGTCGCATTGTAAAATTCCCGAGCATGTGGTTGATGGATGCGAATTTGTAACTACCTGCGCAAGCTGTTCTTCAGCCGCCTGCCTCTGATTCACATCGATGGTTCCACGCAGGATTTCTGTCAGCTTCCTTGTGTCCATTTTGAAGTAATTCTCGGTAAATTTTTAAATAACTTTATATTAGAAAACAAATTTTTTTTCAGCGAGGACACAAGCTGCCGCCGGGCGTGGAAGTACAAAAGACAAATTGTCTATGGAGGATACAGATAGTGATGCTCAACTCGACTTACTAAACTTAGTTTACTCGAGTTGCACATAGTTCGAACTAATTTGACTCTTTAGTAAACTTAACTACTTAAGTTTAGGTTGGGCTTTATAGTACTTAAACAAAAAAGAGAGCACAGAACATCTATACTGAAAAAGTAGAGTGAGCAAGCAGAAAGTAAGTGTTGTCACTACGTCATTATATTTAAAACTCCCTTTAGCTAGAAGTTAAATACAAAGATGTACTGTAACCAATGATATTTCAATAAGCAGATATGTTATGAGCGCGCCGCGCCGTAGTGAAGACTCGGTTAGAACCTAATTATGTTCTATTGCCTTTAGTCTGCGTCACGCATCGCTGTGAGTCATACGCTGCACGCTGCAATGAAATAAATAAAAAAGATGCCTTCTTGTGTGTTTAAAAAGTTTACCAATTATGATACCAAAGTTAATAAAACATAAGGGATCTCAAACCACAAGAAAGTATGCAATATACTTCGATTTATTAATATATTTCAATTATTTTGTAATTATTCTGATGATTTGAGGTTAGAAAAAAGAAAGAAATGGCAAATACACTTTTTTCGTGAGAGCGACAAGGACGCGTGGGCTCCGGACAAAGAACAAAAGTGCAGATGCGAATATTAGGCAGTAATGTCACCGTTCTAACGTCTCGTTATTTTCTTCTTCTGTTTTCTTTTCAACCTTGCCTTATCTTTACTTAAATTATTAGCAATAAAAAAAACTTTACGATTGCCAAAATACATTACAGAGAATGTGTCTAATATTGTAAAAACTTTCGTACATACCAATAAAATATTTTATTCACTTTTGGAACATTCCAAACAACAGGCATCCGATTTTAATCATCGCATACATTTAAGTAAAGCTATTGATAAATATACAACAGTTCACCTCAATTCTGCTCATAAAATTAATCCCGAAACAAAAAAAAAACTTTCTAAGAGACAAAAAAGAAATAAACTAAATCTTTTCGAAGGTGTGATATTGTTTTTATCACAAAACCAATCAATTTTTCCTATTATATCGTGTTTAATTTCTCATCTAACTATCTTTAAAGTTTATAAGTTTTTATAGGTACAAACAACGTCTATGAATTTTTTATACGATGGCGTGAACCGTCTATCTTATTGTTTTGTCAGTCTATGATGCCAACGTGCTGTGATTGGTGGTAAAAAAATGTTTGTTTACATTCATGCGTAACTGATAATAATATAGCTGTTTCTTTTTTCGTATTGGATTTATCATGCTATCCCTTTTCTATTATTTGCACTTGTAGTGAAATGTACAATGAAAAACAAATGCGTGTGTGTGCTGCATGTCGGCAGCGTTGATGCCTAGCTTCCGCCATACCCAAATATTTGTAGATTTCAGTTGAAGAGATACTAAGGTGTATGAAATCCGAGAGTTGAACACCCACGGATTCCACAATCTCCCCTCGCTTTACATGTTTGACTGCACATTTGTCAACACCAAATCGCTACTGAAAGTTTTTGTTACCTTCAGTAGCTTCATCAGTTGCAAATCGGTGGAGGCAAAGAGTTTCAGATCATCCATGTAAAGGAGATGAGATATGACCTGACACCTCTGCGCAACCGATAGCCTAGTCCTGAACCCTCCAGCAATGTGCT
Source organism: Athetis lepigone (assembly GCA_033675125.1). Taxonomy (NCBI): domain Eukaryota; kingdom Metazoa; phylum Arthropoda; class Insecta; order Lepidoptera; family Noctuidae; genus Athetis; species Athetis lepigone. Next base: position 20,330,732 of record CM066219.1, read on the forward strand.
TAGAGGGTTCAGGGCTAAACAGAACCACAATGGATTCAGACTATTACCCTGGAATATACCTCGCTCGATCCTTATTAGTTCGTTGCCCTCTCGAATTTGTCGACATCCCGGATAGTGAAGGACCGTCCTCCATTATTATTAAATTATTATTATTATACCCGCCACCTTAGACTATATACCTCTAGATGTAGCCACCCCGTGGCCGCACATGAGACAGCACTATAAAATTTCAATGTTGTCATTACGTAAAATTTTCCCTAAATATGACCAAAACCGTGAGATGTTCCGTTGCAACAACTACTTATTACATTCATGTACTGAGTTGCGGATCATAATCCTTAATAAGAGTGCAAAATTATTTATATCATAAGTATTATTTAAGTTACGAGTCCAGGTTTTCTCACGATGTTTTCCTTCACTGATGTCTGTGATGTCCAACTATAAAAATTATATAAAATTTCTTTTAAAAGGGAGAGGATACCTCACAGGGCATCAAAGAACTAATTAGTCATCTGATTAATTTTATTTATTTAAAATCGCTAGAAAATGTCCTTAATTTTGATCGAAAGCCATGTAATTACATACACACAAATGTATATAGTCAACCAATGCACAATAACTTATAATATTTGCATCCTTACGAGTGAAAAGTAACATTCTTATCTTGCTTTCTTTCTGTGCGGCTTTTGCAGCCTAAAATAGTGCATCCTCCCATTTTATAGCACAGAAAAAGCACTAATCACTTAACTACTGGAGTCTATTTCTCAAATATACAGTAAAACTATTGGTTTAATTACCAAAATTGTTATAAAATTGTAAAAACTGATACGAGCCGACCATTCAATGACAGTGACAGTGACTTTGTTTGGCTAACTTTTCAATGTTCGCCAAGCGAAAACCAGCCACGCCCAACGAGACAGAGCATTAATGCTTTGTCTCAATTTTCCTTCGAAATTCGTATTTAAGCTTCTTACTTTCACACTTCTTTACAACCTCATGCTTAGATTATAGACCTCTAGATGTAACCACCGCGTGGCCGCACATGAGACAGCACTATAAAATTTCAATGTTGTCATTACGTAAAATTTTCCCTAAATATGACCAAAACCGTGAGATGTTCCGTTGCAACAACTACTTATTACATTCATGTACTGAGTTGCGTATCATAATCCTTATTAAGACTGCAAAATTATTTATATCATAAGTATTATTTAAGTTACGAGTCCAGGTTTTCTCACGATGTTTTCCTTCACTGATGTCTGTGATGTCCAACTATAAAAATTATATAAAATTTCTTTTAAAAGGGAGAGGATACCTCACAGGGCATCAAAGAACTAATTAATCATCTGATTAATTTTATTTATTTAATATCGCTAGAAAATGTCCTTAATTTTGATCGAAAGCCATGTAATTACATACACACAAATGTATTTATTCAATCAATGCACAATAACTTGTAATATTTGCATCCTTACGAGTGAAAAGTAACATTCTTATCTTGCTTTCTTTCTGTGCGGCTTTTGCAGCTTAAAATAGTGCATCCTCCCATTTAATAGTACAGAAAAAGCACTAAACACTTAACTACTGGAGTCTATTTCTCAAATGTACAGTAAAACCTTTGGTTTAATTGCCGAAATTGTTATAAAATTGTAAAAACTGATACGAGCCGACCATTTAATGACAGTGACATCCCTTTGTTTGGCTAACTTTTCAATGTTCGCCAAGTGAAAACCGGCCACGCCGAACGAGACAGAGCATGTTATGCTTTGTCTCAATTTTCTTACGAAATTCGTACATATGCTTCTCACTTTCACATTTCTTTACAACCTCATGGCTACATCTAGAGGTCCATAATCTAAGACCTCATGGCTACATCTAGAGGTATATAACCACACACACATGTCATGTTGTGTGCACTTTATGCCAATATAAATCCAAGTGCTCACTGTTGATACTAAAAATACGAATTTTCAATTTATTGTCGACTTTGGCAATATTGGTTAACCCACAAATATAGGACATTAATTATTATTGTATTAAAACTTAAAATTTTTAGAAAAAAACTATAAACTAAACATTTTTAAAAAGAAACTTATTTTTTAGTTCTGGTTACACTAATTCAAAGACGTAAAGTCAAATCCAGTCAAATCAGGGACAAAAATTTTAGTTACTCGACAAAAGATCTAAATAAAACAAATAAAAAACATCAAAATGCCGTAAAATACCTTTTCCACAAATTTCCTGCCTAACATCAATTGCCGTTGGGGCCTTTGCTTCGGTATAGAGGAATCTTAAATCTTTATTCACTGTATCACCTTGCAGTTTCAATTTTGAAAAAAATATACGCTAAGAATACGTTTAGAATGATATTTTTGTACTAATTACATAAATATGAGATATAATAAACAAGAATTGGCTGCATTAGCATCTCAGACGTCGCAGAATTTCGATAGGGAAGGTGTGCTGGTACTCAAGGAAAGGCAGGATGGCTTCTTCAGGAGAGCTGAAGGTGAGTTTCGTGAATTATAAAATATTTACTTTAACGTCTTGAACATTGGCCATGCATGTACCTATGCCATAGGACAGGTCTTTAGAATTGTGATTCCTTCCTGAAATAGAAACTTAGTTTATTTTACAACAAAAACATTTGCAACATTAGCAAGAGCGATGAGATGTTCGAATTTTGAATGTGTCATCCCTCCTTGTACCTGGAACAAAAACATTTTTGTTAGATTGTCTTATCTCCCTATCATTAAACACAAATTTCTATGGTTGTGACTGTTGTACTTTAATATTGTAAGGCTGAGTATTGACTTCATTGTCCTGTTGGTTATTTCCTAAACATAACATATTTAGCTACTTTAGACTTAAATATATTACACAAGCTGTGCAGTTACTGCTCCTCCGCAATGGATCATAGCATGGTGTTAATTAAACTGTGTGTTATTCTGGTGTATAAATACAAATTCTATAAAATATTAAAATTCATTCAGCAGATTTTGTGTTAAAGATTAACAATCATAAACATATTTAAACTTTTTTATTCTTTTCCTATTTATAGACTGTTTAATTATAAACTGGTTATGCCATCCTTTTCCAGCTATTGCACTTTTAATTAATAAGGATTGTCTTAAAAAATATTTTACAATGTCTGTTATTATTTATAGACCTTTGAATAAAGTGTCAGTGTTAATTAAAAAGCAATCGGTATTTCGAGTCTAAAATTCTGAAAATGTCCTATATCTTATTTAGTCTATGTCCATGTTAAAATTTATTTGGTTGTTATTTTTTGGTTTTGCTGGACCTTTCATTTTAGATATTCAATAGTTATCTACCAAACACCATAACATCTCTGCTGTAAAGAGAATTCTTGAATAAACATAGCTTAATAGACCTACCGTCTTGTTTGTTAATATATGTAAATAATAAATGAAGTTGATTTGAAGAGTAATGCTGACAGAAAATGCAAATTTAGCTAAGAGCAGGAAAATCAATAATCTCTGTTTGTGTGTGTTGTGTGCATGTTTCTTGCGTGCACTCCACCACAAATGGAAATTCTTACATGTTACATTTTGTTAGTTTGTACACACTCTTTTTATGGATGGGAAGTCATCAAATGACTTCTTGAGGTAGCTTCAGACTTTTACCGACTAAAACCCACCCATGTTCCTTCGGTTGCCCTTTATGTTCTGGGGCAGCAGTAACTATTACAACTATTCCACAACCACGGCAGGCATTGGCCCTAGAGCGCCCCGTCACGTGCTGACTGCTCTTTGAGACGCGCGTGGAACAAAACGCGTCATATTTTTCTGCTATGAATGATCTATTCTGTTAGTAGTATGATCATGGGTTATTATGTAACATAAGATAAACATCTTTAAGTCAAAATTAGATGTCAAAACTTATTTTACCCCTGTAGGGAAGAAATAAAAAAACAATTACACACACCCCTAAGTTTCAAGTCTCTAGGATTAGCAGTTTGGGCTGTGCATTGATATTTCTCTCAGTCAGTGGTCAGTTTACCGTTTTATATAAATGGATTATAGATATTATTAACAAATACCTAATTATATCTATTGTATTAATAATTAATACAGGGCATACTTTTTAACAATCAAAGGCATTCATATATACTAAAAAAACCGGCCAAGAGCGTGTCGGGCCACGCTCAATGTAGGGTTCCGTAGGGACGGACGGCAAACCGTCACAATAAGTGTTCCCACTTATACCTAAGTTTAAAAAAAAGGCTATTTGTTACGTTGACATACTAAGTACGCAGAAATTATTTTGTACAAACTTTTTGTCTTTTTTGTACAAAAACTGTTCTTTCTATCAAGTTCAAAATAATTTTCCTAGAAAGTACTTATAAAGTTCTACTTTCCGGATTTTAAACCTACGGGTCAAAAATAGAGGGGGGGGGGGGGACGCTTTAATTTTTCCTTTTGGAGCGATTATTTCCGATATTATTGACATTATCAAAAACTGATTTTAGTAAACCCCTTTTCATTTTTAAATACCTATTCAACAATATATCACACGTGAGGGTTGAAATTAAAAAAAAATCACTTCCCTCTTTACATATAGGGGGGCTACCCTAATAAAACATTTTTTTCCAATTTTTATTTTACCACTTTGTCGGCGTGGTTGATATACATATTGGTACCAAATTTCAGCTTTCTAGTGCTAACGGTCACAGAGATTAAGCGAGGACAGACGGACAGACAGACAGACATGGCGAAACTATAAGGGTTCCTAGTTGACTACGGAACCCTAAAAACCGAGATAAAATACAAATGTTAGCATTTTGAAGGTAGATACTTGAAAAAAGGAAATTGGTGTATTGAAAAAAATAAAAGAAAGGCATGCTTTCTTAACCGCATATTCCTTAAAACTTCTTATTAGAGGAATAATGTGTGTATCAATGCTAAACTTTACTGGTTAAGAGGCACTCCAACAAATTCATATTAACATACTGTTTACTTATAAGTTAGAATATCCATTGGAGACATATCTTACAATAGCCCACTCACTACTCTCAGTGGTGTATGGTATCTGGTTTGGCCAATACAGACCTATTCTATATTTTCGTTGCCTGGCATCTGTTTAGTTTTTGTTGCATAAACATTGTTTTTTATATCCACAGATGTGTACGACAAGTGGGTAATGTTTGTTTTACTCTTAAACAAAGCTCTAAGTTGATAAGATGAAGCAGCAAATTGTAAATCACTTAAAAACTATTCATGTCAAGAAGTTTTTATGCAATTTTTATAATTAATCGTTTAAGTTCCGTTAAATGTCGTCAGAACATCAGGTGTTGATTAATATTCTAGAACTCTAGACGTCCTATGCTATTTTGAAAACCAAAATCCAGGTCAAGTCACAAACACATTTCAAAAAATATAATAATATGAGATCATAAATATTTATTTCGCCTATTAACTAACAAGAGCTGCTGTCCTTGACCGCAGGCACGTGTTCTAGTCATAAAACATGTTTAATTATTTAAATCTTTTGTCAATATCAACACTACAAAAGAAACAAAAATTTTGTAATTTTCCTTTTGTGCATGTATCTAAACGTATTTAAGTTCTAATCAGTGTTGTAAATACAAGGAGTGTTTACTTGAACAATGATACTTTTTGTACTATAAGTAGGTGCGTACTTCATTATTGACGTCATTACAAATATTTACCCACATTTGCCTATAATACATAATTTATGTGTATTGTAATGAGCTGGCAACAGCTGGCACGTAATACTATTTAATAATAATAATAAATAAAAATGTTTTATATCAACCATGTGAAATTTACAATTTTAAATTTGGAGACACCTTTTAAGCAAAGATTTGCTTGTGTTAGGTGTTTCCGCTCCTCCAGTTTACAATATATAATACTAAATACCTAAAAGTTCTCTCTATGAGAGGATTACATTGATTCGTTATCTTTATCTAGGTCAGTCAGTCTAAGAATATCGTAGTATTTATAGCTAAATGATTCTAGGGGCGTATGTTGGACGTATATAGAATAAGCTGCAAGGCTGTTTTTAGATATAGGTATAAGGGACGTACTACACACGAAATGTATTGTTCTATATCGGTTACTAAGTTGATTACTATACCAAACCCAGGGGTCAGCTTGATTACGAGCCCTAAGTATTATCTATAGAGTTTCCGGGCTGCATTACCACGGCGCAGCACGTGACCTCAGCGAGATAGGGCTCTGTTGATTACTCAGTACGCATTATCACTATTCTTACACGTTCTGATAATTCTGTTTGTTACGCATGATGATCGATGTTCTTTTGCGGTGCAGAGCGCAGCGGGCGAACCAGAGGGCCATGGACTGTATTCAGGCATAATCTGTATTCTGGCATAGTATGCAATCTGTGGTGATGTGTAATCCTCGCTTTGAAAACGGACTCCCTGTAATTCGGGTGTGTTATAGTCTACGAATATGTATGTGTGGAAATAAAACAGAATACAGACAAAGTCATACATATTACTGTGAATACATATTCGATGCAGATTACTGACGCAATGCATTACTGATATCATGCCCACCAGGTTGTTTCCAGATTTGACGAATGCTGAGCAACTAGCTGCGTTCATTACGTTTGGACACTCCCTTATGCAATGTATATTACCGAAGCTATGCATATTACCGATACAATGCATATTACCGAGGCTATGCATATTACCGATGCAAAACATCGGAGTATTGCACAATGATGTTATGATAGGTTATAACGTCATAAGCAGTCAAAAAGTGACACTTTAAACCTTCGAACACAAGAGATTCAACAAGAGAGCAACCTGTCTAGGAGAAGGACAACTTCAAAATTAAACCCGGAACATCGTTTCGTCAGGCACAAGTAAGCTTCTAGCTGAAATAAGTAGCGCATTACTTTAAACACCCAAGTCAAGGTGAGGCCGTGTCGAGGACTGAGTGTCATCAGAGTGTCACGTGATGTCGTAAACGTACCACTTTAGGGCACCGGGGCGAACCCTTTAACTGGCGAACGACTGAAAAATGCTTTGAATGAGATGAACAGACTTAGGAACTTATCAGGGGAAAACTAAAAAGTAAAAAATAAAATTAAGGTAAAAAAACCTTTTAAATAACAAGCTTTTATTTAAATGCGATAAGAAAAAAACACTAAAACTTTTACTGTTAACTTTTATTTATTTATTTTTATTTTCAACATCTTTACATCTATCATTAGATCATTACAGTTTAAATTACCAAAGCGATAGAGTAGTAACAAAATATAGTTAACTAACGTTTATAAATATGCATTTTATAACTTAAAACATAAAGTGTGACCTTTGCGAATTCACTCTTTGAGCAAGAGAATATATCCATCAGTTCCGCCACCTCATTCATTAAGTACATTCATGACTCACGTGAGAGGGGTGTTATCCAGCAGTCTGGTCCTGCCTCTAGGAACTTCAAATAACTGCGGCCTTTGTCGTCGCCCCGTGTAATCACTAGGTACTGAAAAATTTATCTTTCCCAATATTCTCGAGTCGAAATATTTCACCCTGAGTATATTAAATATAATTTGAGCCAAAGAGAAACCTCGTCGTACCTACCTCTAATGTATTGTAACCGACCATGCCGACCATAACTTATAACGTCATTTCAAATTAAACACATTTGACACAATTTATATGTTATAAAAGCTTGTCGCGAGATTTAAGTACTCGTATTTACTTGCTGCCTATTAAAATTTTCAAACTAAGAAAAACGAATACGGTCAACCGACTAATGTAAATGCGCCATAACGCGAATAGAGGCCTAGTCAGAAAGTGTTATCAACTTATCAACAAAAAAATAAATAAAAAAAAATAAGTATCCAGCGTTCTTAATTATGTGGCCAGCCAATAAGTTTACAATAATAGGTATGTTAAAGTTGAATGTATTAAACTTAATTTATAATTTATTAAATCAATTACTTTACAATTGTAAGCTACGATAGTGTGGAACTGTTTTGCGCTTCCTAGAGACATACAAAAATACATGCAATAAGTATTATTCCCGTAAGTTTGAAAAAACTTTGTTTTAAAACAGTCGTAATTATATGACCACCACTGAATATTGATATTGCAGGTTAGGTCAAGACTGTTCCCAAAATGTTTGTTGGGTCGTGCGTGGCATTTGGGATGTACTATCGACAAAATTGAATCATGACCCATTTCGACGACAAATCGTTTGAAGCTGTCAAAATAATAAGACTAGACGGTGACATTTTTAATACATGTTTACGCGATTGTCGATCTAATTGTATTTGAATGTCTGTAGGAAAATAAGCTTAATGGTGGGTCATGATTCCATTGGGTTGATGGTACTTAAATACCATTTCATTTCCTAAATGTCATGACCAAAGAAGTTACGTGTGTAATCTATCTCACGCTATTAAGAGTGTTTTGTGTGTGAACCGCACATGCCGTCACATCGCGTTAGCGGATAAAATAACTTATTATTAAACGAGATAAATGCGAGAAATGACTTCCTGTTTCCATGCGTTATAATGTGTTTCACGCACAGCTAAAACAAAATACAATTTTAATTCCAGAGACCACATAGCGGTTAGTCCTGTTTAGAAAATTAGAACTTTACTATCGTATAACTTTGATGTCACTTTCTTAAATAACACATAAATTACTACATGGTATTAAACAAAGCTATCCGCTGTCTGTTTGTCCGTCCCTAGTATGTATGCTTAAAACTTTAAAACTACACAACGGATTTTGATGCGGATTTTTAATATATAGAGTGCATAAGTCGACCCACTGATCGAGTGATTTAAGAGAACGGTGTATATATGTATGTAATACGTGTGTATAACAGACAGGACGTTTTTTTTTAAATCCGCCATCCAGCTTCGCACTCGTGATCCGTGTTCGGGCGGGTTGCTAGTTCAGAATATAATACCGCGTTTACATTCAGCCGTAGTGAGCAGGGAAGTGGGCAGGACGAGTGTGTAAACGCGATACTTCTCATTCCACTGCCATTGCCACTCGCGCTGCCCGGCGCTCCCCTAAATGGCGGTTTTTTGTGCGGAAGTCAAAAGACCGGCAGCGCGAGCGGCAGTGCGTGTTTAAATTCTGCTCCGACGCTCAGTACTCGCCGAGCGCCTGGAGGAGAAAGACGTTCGATATCATCCACCATCGTCTACGACGAACATTCTTTTTAGGGTCCGTACCTCAAAAGGTTAAAACGGAACGCTTATAGGATTACTTTGTTGTCCGTCCGTCCGTTTGTCAAGACCCTTTTCCTCAGAAACGTGTTGAGATATCAAGCTGATATTAATATCACATACTCAGGTCTGCTATCTCTCAAAGTAGTGAAAAAATCAAGTTTTTAAATCAACGCAATAAAAAGATACGGCGGTGCATATTTAGACATTTGTAAGGGAATCAAAACCTATAGGGTACTTCCCATTGACCAAGTAACATGAAATTTGGCAAGAAACAATTTCATGTAGCACAAGTAAAGGAAAACCTCCGAAAACCGTAAATTTGTAGTTATTTCATAAAAAAAAAACAAATTAACGGAACCCTCGCTGCGCGAGTCCGACTCGCTTTTAACCGGTTTTTTTGTATTCGATATCTTTTTAAATATCTTGAAAGCGAAGTGAGTGGTAGGGCAGTATGTAAACACACACTTCCCTCGATCCTGCTGCGGCAGTATTTAGGGAATTATTGCTGGCAGCGCGAGGGGCAGCGGCAGGGGCTGAATGTAAATGTAGCATAACGTTTGCAAATGCTGCTATTGAATGTTTGCGAATTAACAATTGGTGCCACACATTTGTACTCATTGAAAAAGCAATCATTTTGTACAAGCATGATTGATTGAGTGTTTTTAATGTTTTTTGCAAGTATGCAATGGCCTATAAGGAAGTGCATGCGTGCGTAAATTGTTGTTTTTTTAAGATAGCCATTATTACTGTTATGTATGTGCTTGTTACGTATGCTTACTTAATGTTAGCGAATGAATGCTAGCGGCGCACTTTTAGGTTGATGTATTAGAAAATAAATGAAATTTCTACCAACACTGATATGTAAAATGTATCTCTTTTATACAGATTATATACTTTGATAGATACTTAATTATCCTGATGATATGTTCATTCTATTCTAGGTTGTTCTGTGCGGTGGTTCCGTCTTCGGGGTAATCTCTTGTTCTACCTGAAGGGGCCCGAACCATGGTACGAGCCCATGGGAGTCATAGTATTAGGACATCATCAGATCAAAGTGCAACCTCAAGACGAGAACGGACACTGGCCTTTTCAAATCAGTAAGTGGAGCTACTCGACAACTCAAGTAGGTGCAGAAACATTCGACAATGGTCTAGCTTAGGTACTGCTTACCAGTATATTTTTTTTTGTAACTGGACCTTCGAAGATTATCTCTGACAAACAAAAGTATATGTATAGTATTAGTATAGATAACAAAGAGGTTCTACAATATAATTTGATCTAACACAACACGGATCTATAGCTACACAGACCTAACGCGGAAATCACGTTTTATTTATTAGTTATACAATAAGTGCCGTAAATAACAAATATGAATGCGAACAAACAGGTGCAAGTAAACAGATCTCTTAGTCACCTAAAGCAGTGTATCAACCTTATGAAGTCCTAAACAATTTAGACTGTGTATTTTAAAAACGTTTCATAAAGTTACAGACTAGTAATAAAGTTACAGAATTTACATAATTATCCCATGTTTTTATTTATTCTAGCATGGGAGAACGGCGTCTGCTACAAAATGGCGACGTTCCACGAGTCAGAACGCACTCTATGGCTAAAAGCCATCGAATTGGCGCCATACGACAATATACAAGCGCAAGCGAACGCGCTGAGGGAAAGACTGAACAAAATCAGACCCAATCTAGATATAGCTACTTATAGACTGCAGAAAGGAATTGTGACTGGTGAGTTTTATTATCTTCTAGAAACATCTTTCTAGAAGATATCAGCTAAATAACAGCTGTTTCATACATTATGGTCGTTAGGGCATTGAACTTTTGTTAGAAACAGCTGATATTTTTTTATCGATTTCAGAATAAGTTCCATAATAAAAGTTGTTTGTTTTCATGGGTAGAATCATCTCCTAGCGGGTTGTGCAGGACCAAAAATACACCTAGTATAAAAAAAATCTAACAGAGCAACGAAAGATTCTAGCGCTTAAATTACTGCGCCTTTGTAGTTTCAACCCCAGCACTGTGCCAGCATCAAAAACACAGTGTACGGTAAAAGAATTCCCATGCAACGGTCGGCTACATCCAAACTGAATCCTGGTTCCATTGTGTTGTCAGATATGAACGAAGTGCCGCTATGCGAGCTGGCGTTGTCCTGCGACAATCTGCTCTGTGACACGCACGGTAGACCGCCCTCGCCTCTCATCGTCATCTACGTCAAGTACGATAAAGGACTCTGCGTTAGATACGGGGCTACTGAAATTGTTGAGGTAAATATCGCGAGAGATAATTGTCAAAAAAAAAAAAATATTCGGCGTCCATTTTCAAGTACAAAGGACATAGAAAAACGTAATAATGTCACTTAGCTCAGGAGTATTTGCAAATTCAGGTGAAAAATTTAGTGATCTCAATCAATGACTGTATCAAATTTCAAAATCTCTTCTTTGTGCTATTGCGTCCCTAAATATATTTACTGGGCTACTTCTAATTTTGGAAGTTTGTTAAGTTCTCAATAGCAGTACTTTTTTTGTCTTGTTGTGAAATACTTAATTCACGATTAACTTTATTACACGTTGGTCGTCCGTAAAGGCAAAGCAACAACAATGCAAAACTTACGACGTCGAAACAACGCATCATAGAAAATTTCTATGATGCGTATAATATGGATATTTAATATGGATATTTAATATCCATTCGCATCCGTTTGTCCACTGCAATGCTATATACTGGGATCTGGAAATTTCGCGTATACGATATCGAATATCCTTGATCCCAATCACTCGTGAACTTTCAGTCTTTGGGAATATCAGTGTTATGGCCTCCTAAAACCGCCATAGTTTGTACCTTCATAAAGAACGGAACGTAGATCATCACAAGTTGTAAATCGTTCCACAGACATGCAGTAACCCATGCTTCTCTAAAACCATACTGTTCCGAGCAAGCGATGGTCTCACGGGGTCTGCACTCGTGCGCATCGTAGTCTATGACGTTAAGGAGCGAGTCTCAGAGACCTCTGTGCCGATGGGGTATACCTCCATGCTTCTCAGCACCATACAGGTAAATAAGAAATACCAAATGATAGAGATATTAATGGATATGAATTATGATGGATTGTATGAAAGTTTGTAAGGAAATATTTTTGGGTACTATACGAAATTATATTGCTATATAATGATGTCGTTTTTATTAGATTAAGGCTAATGGCATCGTTGCACTCCCGTCTTAATGACTTTACACAATAGTGTTACAATTTAATTTCGTTTAGAGTCATTAGAATGTCGACACGCTTGGCGCAAGGAGTAATCCCGTACAGGACATATGTTTGTGAAGCTAAAGGTATTTGTTTTCGTCTGCTAATTTGTTACTCATCCACGTGACAGGAAAAAATCCTTTTGTCGGGCAAAGTTTTTAACCTACTATAAAAAACAAGATATTTTGTAAATACTATCAGTTTTCTCAACCCGCAGGAAGCACAAAGGATGCGCGTAGCACTAGTAACCAGGGACCAGAAGACAGCGGGCTTCGTCACTATAAACGGCTGGAGTTTAGAACCTTCTTACATAGGCACGAGCCCTAGCCATACGAATGACAGGAACAGCATAGATATACCGCAAAAGGTCCTTTGCCACCGACGTTCACAATCCCTACCTCCCCGGTTAGGGTTAAAGCTAAAGTTCCCTTCCTACGGGAGTCTTCTGAAGCAGAACTTCGTGAATAGTCACCAAGTGACGTATAGGTTTCATTCCGGACTCGGCGGTGATATAACCGTTCATGAGATTATGGCTGAACCCAAACTGTGCTTCACGATGCCTGTGCAACTGCTGTGAGTATAGTTTTTATTACTTTAAACAAAATTTAGTTTTTTTTTGTTGTTTTCTAAACGTGGTTTAATTCATCGATTTATAAATTTTGGTTTAACTAAAATAAATTTCGTGACACTAATAACATAAAAAAAGCATAAGTGTATCGATTCTTATTCAACTATAAAATAATAGTATAATATTACTCCAGGCAATTTTTTATGCCATGATTCTCATAAAAAATAAACTCATAAACTACTTGTTAATGGTGTCACTAAGCAGTAGAGCGAAGCTCCTAACAAACCGACATTATCAAGGAATTGTATTGTCTCCTTTAATCTTAAACGACTAACCGACAGCCGGCTGTTGGGCTGCTATTGTCTTTCTCTTGGGTCTCGAATCACTTGTGTTCGAAGCTTTAAGCATTTGTATATTAATTGGGCAAGCAAAACAGCAAGATTGCATCACAAAGTTGCATAATTCCAGAGACATCTACATCCAGCGTGAAAAAGAGTTGTTAGAGGAACTTCTGTCAGTGGGCGAGATCTGTGGTCAGTGGCAGTCGAGGCAGCTGGAGCTGGTCAGCACACACGTGTCCTTACTGAAGCACTACTGCCACTCGCGACGGTGCATGATCAACATTGATAACCAGCACTTTAAAGCGAGCAGTAAGAAGGGTAAGTACGTTTTTATTATTTACTAGCAGTTCCTGGCGGTTTCACCCGCATTACGTTAGGTTTTTGGTTACTGCTTCGCTCCTGTGGGACCTAGTGATATTATATAGCCTATGTTACTCGTTGACAATGTAGCTTACGAATGGTGAAAGAATTTTTAAAATCGGTCCAGTAGTTTTACAAACAAACATACTAAGTTTTTTTTTTAACGTCTAGAACCCCACTGGCACAAAATTGTTCCAGTCAACAAGTATTACCGTTGAGCCCGCTGGCACAAATTTGAGCCACCAAACCCCGACCGATTTAAAACTCTATTTGTAAATAGTGTTCTCTAATGTATATAGAAACACAATAACAGTTATTGTGACCGTGGTCAGATTACGCTTACGATAAGAGGTGCTTGACAGATGAATGACGTAATATAATGCCCGACCTCTGTGGGAGTCTAGAGGTATTAGTGTAGACTAACTTCCGCTATTGAACCTATTTATGGATTTAAATTCCAAAAATTTTGCCAAGTGGCTTCACAAAGAACACACCCTTCAAATGTCATATTTCTAGAACTACCCGTTTGGGCTATGCGTAGGTATAGTAACAATCAGTCAGTTCACCATTCTACATACACATAGATGTGAAAGGTAGCTAATTTCTAAGACGGGCCTGTTGGTCTAGTGGTTAGTGACCCTGACTGCTAAGCCGGAGGTCGTGGGTTCGATTCCTACCCAGGACAAACTTTGTGTGAGCACGAACGTTTGTTCTGTGTCTGGGTGTGATTTATCTATAATATGTATGTATTTAAAAATTATATAAGTATGTTTATCAGTTGTCTGGTTACCATAGTACAAGCTCTGCTTAGTTTGGGATCAGATGGCCGTGTGTGAGTTTTCCCAGGATGTATTTATCCTTATATTTTGACAGTAAGAAGGGGCAGATTAAAAGTAGCCTTATGTAAGTTCGAGATTTATGTTTACTTCATACCGAATGTTGATGACCATCGGTATGGTTCAGTGGTTAAATTGTGACAGAGTAACAGAGACAAACATTCAAATTATTGCCGATTTGACATTTTCACACAAGAAGACAAGAATTTCGTTTAAATATCCTGTTAGCTACATACTCCTCTAAACACATCCATTTCCCATTTCAGATGATCCAAGCCTAGAATTCGCTCCGATCAACCTCCACCTGCAACGTATGTGGGTCCACAACGACACGCTGAACAAGACCGGCTTCCACGACATTGTGACGGCCGGCGCGTTCGCTGCGCACACGCATAAGGCCGAGCGCACTGGGGGATTAATCAGGTAGGTTTTGTTAGCAATCTAGGAAGGAAAAGAAAGCTAGGTATAGCTCGTTTCAGTACCATGCCTTTTTTTTGGGATGGGAAATCATCAAATGACTCTTTCCGCTCTGTATCATGATATTATCATGTATTTATCAGGCATCAGAGATCCTATGGTTGTATTTAACTGCAAACAATGACAACAGTGGTCGGTGCTGATGAAATTAGCCCGCGTCTGAAGTAAATCGACGTATTTTTTGTGGCAATGTAATTAATCGCGCGTCTAAATATCTGTGGAGTGTCTAAATTTTATAGGACTAAACTAATGTTCTATCTTCTGTCCTTTTCTTAATGAACTGGAAATAAAAAGATGCACTAAACTTTAATTAGGTTTAGTTTGTAAACGAGAGAATCAGCTCTATGCCATTAGTTTTAGAAAAGCTACAATTTGAAGAAATTACCAAATTTTGGTGACGAAACTTGCTTCTGGACCAAGTCATGTATAGTTATTATTATAGTTTAGACCAAGTTTCGTCACTAAAAACTTGGTCACTAAATACTAAATTATTATAGCTGACCAAGTTTCTTGGTCTTGGTCTATAGATAGCCAAGTATTTCTGGTACTTATAGCCTTAGATCTAGATCTTAGGCTAGATCGATGTTAAACTTCACGAAGTACCTTCTCAGATATTAAGCAGATACTGATATTTACAATCGAGAGTTATGCTTCATAGTAAAAATAAATGGGCTATTGTTCCGCACCATTGAATTATGTGACAAAAGGATGTCATAATGTATTGTGTTCCTTAATGATACGTTGTTCCTATGTTTGACACACCTGTTCATATTGAGAATGCTTTGGATTCCTTATCTATCTTTACATATAGAATATTAAATAAAATGTTTTAGATACTTATATATTTTTTGTTAAACCACTTATAAACTCAGTTCTATTGAGTTTATAAGTGGTTTAACAAAAAATATAACGAAAATTATAATATAATATGTCTGTTTGGTTAAACGCACTATTCTCAAAAACTTCTGGTCCGATTTGTTTTTATTTGTGTTGCCAAGCCTTTTCGAGAATGGTCTACAACAGATCACCACGAAGATAAGGTAACCAAAGATGGGGGTGAAACCGCAGGAGGCCGCTAGCGAAATATACATTGAAAGCACCATTTTATTGTTTAAAATTGTAACACCTACTGTCTGCAAACAGACTAGTTGTGAATAAAGAGTCCTCAAGATCGGATTCAATTCCCAGTTTGGTCAAGAAATAATATTAAATTTCTCCATTACATACTTCACAGCAGTAGTCCAGAGTTAAGCATTTTTGGTATTACAAACCGAATTTCGAAAAGCGCGCATAATATGATTATTATATCATTACAGACTAGTACAACAAGTCAAGGACATAAACAGCACTAAAGCGGAGCTGAACTCGATCACGAACAAGATACAGACGGAATACGACAACCTGGTGGCAGTGAGGAGGCTTAGAGAGGAGGTCTCCGACGATATGGAGAAGATTGTACTGCTGTTGCAGGCTAAGCAGTACCTGGGGGTCACTGCTGTTGTGGAAGGTCAGTTTATGTTCCAGTATTAGGTTATAGTACAAAAGTGTCGTGATGGCCTAGTGGATTAGGCGCCCGCCTCTCGTGTAAATGGTTGTGGGTTCGAATCCGGGCAGTACCAATGTGATTTTTTCATTCCGTGCCTCGGAAAGCACGTAAACGCGTTGGTCCCGGTTTTCATTCGTAGAACTTTGATAGTCGTTACGGGTAAGCCAGAAAGTCTGACCAGTCTAACCAGAAGGTATCGTGTCGCCCAGTTACTGGGTTGTGGAGGTCTGATAGGCAGTCGCTTCACGTATAACACTGATATCCAGCTGCACCCGGTTAGGCTGGAAGCTGACCCTAACATAGTTGGGAAAAGGCCTAGGGAGATGATGATGATAGGTTAGTACAAAAATTGAAGGATATAACTTGTGACCCGGAGGCCTAGCGAGGATATAACTTGATTGGAGTGACGAGGCTGAGCGAGAGGTTCTCCGACGATATGGAGGATATTTTATTGTAGATGCAGGCTTAGCAGTATGGAGAGGCCACTATTATAATGGACTGTGGTCTGCTATATATCTCATTAGAGCGTTACGACGCCATTTATGTAATTCATACAAATACGAATCCATTTGGTTTGCATTCAAGCCTTTGGTTTTTTCCTATTGTTATAGTCACTCACTCACTTTTTTAAGTATATTTTTTTAAATTATAAAGATTGATTTTGGAATGAAAGTTTACTATATTAAGGACGAATAACTTTATATCTCTTTTGTTAATAGGGTTTTTTATGTTATTATTGTTTAATTGTAAATTGTATATTATGTCTGTTTCAGGAATAAAAAGTAAAGTGAAAAGCATACTCGCGCAATGGGAACCGGCTGTGGTTGAAGAATCGCTGTCTTTTATCGGCTGGCCGAAGAATAACTGCAGCGAAGAAACTGACCAACAGGTATCATTCAATCTAATATTTAAAACCAGTATATTATTATCGTTCAGTGGTTATGGCGTCCGTTTTTCAAGTGAGAGATTGTGGCTTCAAACCAGGGCCAGCTAATTCAATGTGATTTTATCAATTCATACGTATTTTCTAAACTTGGACATCACTGACGTCATGTATTTTGAAAAGCATGTGAAGTTAGTTTGTATTTGATATTCCAATAATTTTATAGGTGATAGGTGTTATCTTTAGAAGCCAGAAAACCTGACCAATCTAGTCAAAGGGTACAGTGTCGTCAGTAACTGGGCTGTGGACGTCTGATACGTAGTCGTTTTACGTAAATCAGTGGTACCCAATTAAATTCATCAGACTGAATTCCGACTTCATAGTTGCGAAAAGACTAGAGATGATTGCGAAGAGTAAATGCCTGTTTTTATGTAGAGAATCTTAGTTTTGATCAACATTGATTACTTTAGACTTTTTAATGTTAGCTTTTATTTGTGGCTTTGTCTAAGTATCGTAACGTAGTCTTATAAAAAAGTGTCTTTGTCCTTTTTTAGAATTCCAACCTATGATTTACTAATTCATTATAGGATATTGACATTGTTCGTGCAAAAAACTAGCGACTAAGCTTTGAAAATATCCGATTTTCTTTTCTGTAATCTTCATGTATTATAAATCTTACCTCATTTAAATTCGTAGTTATATATTTAGATAGCGAAAAACAACATTGTTTTAAACTGCGTAATGATTGCTAGGTTATACATACCGTAAATTATTAAAATGAGTGGTTTAGCTCCCATCGCTTGAATTTTGGCCAGATCTGGAATAAAGAATGTTGATGTTGGGTCACACCTCACGCCTCTGTAGGCGCGCCACCAAAGTCGGCACCTCTGTCGCTGGTCGCTCTCCGCTGGACTTCCCCCAGGCAACTGGGGGTTCCATCCGGCGGGTTCTGACCGCCAGGGGGAGGGAAACAGACGGCTCGCACCAGCTCCTACAGACACACTATGCAGTCACACATTTGAGTAGCAAAATTAAAAATTCAAAGCATTTATCTCACTTAGACCATTTCCAGGTACTTATGAATTGTCAAAGAGTCAGTCGGTTAGTCAGAAAAGAAAAGTGACGCTAATTGCCTGTTCCAAAACGTAGATCTCTATGGAGAAGAATAGGCAAGAAACTCCACGGACACTCTAATAAAAAAAATCATGTTTTACAAAATCTTGGTTACATTTTCTTTTTGTTGCATCTACATGTGAAAACAATGTGTATGTAACAAAATAATAAACAAATACAAAATTAAAATAAAAAGTAAAAAGTCATGGCAGTTAAGAGATGACCCATTAGCATAATGAAAGAATCCCGCGAAGCCATCAACTATTTTTATTTTATTTCAAAAAGTGAAACGTAGAAAAGTCCTAACAATATATAAAAAGTTTTTCCAAAAAAATAATAACCGCCTTCAAAAATTCTAGTTAGCTATTTTAATGCTTTTAGTTTTTGAAGGCGTTTATTATTTTTTTGAAAAAAGTTTTTTTAACACATGCCACATTAAAACAGACAGAAAATAGTGGTTAAATCTAAATATCATCACGATATGTTCCGTCACAACTGACACACTTAGAAAATTTACATAGAATAAACACACACAATGTTAAACTGCTGCTGTTATAGAAAATATGCAAAATCTATAGCTAAATCACATTTTGTCAGTACTTAATCACTATTATTTTCATCTCTCTAGCCTTTTTGGCGGGCCTGTAGGTCTAGTGGTTAGTGACCCTGTCTGCTAAGCCGGAGTTCGTGGGTTCAATTCCCACCCAGGACAAACTGTGTGATGAGCACGATTGTTTGTTCTGTGTCTGGGTATAATTTATCTATAATATGTATGTATTTATAAATTATATAAGTATGTATATCAGTTGTCTGGTTACCATAACACAAGCTCTTAGCAGAGCTTAACGTGGGATCAGATGACCGTATGTGAGTTGTTCCAGTATAATTATTTATTATTATTTTCCCAACTATGCTGAAGTCCGCTTATAGCATAACCGGATTCAACTGGATACCAATGTTTTACATAAAGCAACTTTCCTAATAGGCAGTCACTCCATAACATAAACGTTACTAGACGACACCATATACTTAAGTTAGACTGGGCAGACTGTGTGACCTCTGACTACCCGTAACATCTGTCACAAACTTTCACATACCTTCCGAGACACAGAATGTCAATAATGGTGCCGATTCTCTTGTGCACAAACTATCGTAAATTTAAGTTAAGTGCATCTTTCTCTTTCCATTTCTTAAAGAAAAGGACAGAAGATACATTTTAGTTTAATCCTGTCAAATTAGACAGCGCCTGATGACAATTGACGTATATTTAGACGCCATGTTTTTAAATTGCTTCTAAAATATCTATGGAATGTCTAAATTTGACAGGACTAAACTAATATTTGATCTTCTGTCCTTTTCTTAATTAAACGGAAAGAGTAAGATGCATTTAACTTAAATTTACGATAGTTTGTGCACAAGAGAATCGGCACCAATGTCCAAAATGAACTTTAGAAAGTACAAATAAATAGAAAAAGTCACATTGGTACTTGCCCGCATTCGAATCCACTTCTCACATGAGAGGCTTAACCACTGCGCCATTATTTAAGGCATTTTGTCAGCCCATAAAAAAGAAAACTATAGTTAAGGAGCACGGAAATGTTTTTTAAAAATAATCTCATCTCTAAATATATTAATCATACAACATAGCTTTTATCTTTTAATTTACTAACCTATATGGATTTGCATAATATCCGAAATTAAGATTATAGTAGAGTATTAATATTAATTGCTACAACATAAAAGTAATCTAAAACATTCCCTTACAGACGATGACCACAATAATGCGGCTAACAGAACAACTGAGTATGTTCGACGCGAACTCCGACTGCGATACTTTTGACGCCTCTTCAAGTTCCAGTTCCAAGGAGACTTCACCCACCGGAGACACGCCTACCCTCTCTTCAAGCGTCCCTAACATTTCCAACTACCCACGAAAGAAGGTTCTAGAAACAGAACTCCAATTCCACAACGATTACTTCAAAAACGATATAGAAGACAGAGACAGAGGAGGCTTGAACCATTCGTTCCGCTCCGTGAGATTGTCGAAGCCGAAGATTGAAGGACAAAGCCTTTCGTTCGACTATAGTAAGAGACATGGAAGCCTGAGACACGACTTCAAAAGTTCAGCGTCTTTGGAACAAGTTTCTTACCGATGTTTGGTCGATGGATTGAGGAATGATAAGAGGAAGGTTGGTTCGATAATATTTTCTTTCATACATTAATAGAAAGATTTCTCCACACAAACAGTATTTAATTACATAAAATAAACCTTACTTATAATCAAAACCGCGACATGCATCAAAGCACCAATTTCTTAGCCATTGCAATAACAGTACCGTCAGTTATGAGTGCCAATAGCAATTTTATCTTGTGTTGTAGTCTGCTGAGCGTTGCATTGATTTGATTGTCGTTGATTAATTTATTTTTTTAATTTCTGATTTATTAAATTCTTAAGTAAATCATTTAATTTAATTAAACCATTAGAACACACTTTTGATGTTATTTTCTAGAACAGCGGTGACTCTAAGACCGCCTATGGGCAGCTTTTTTTTTTACATTTTTCCATAAAGTTCAAAAAATAAATCTACTAGTAGTAGTAGTACTATATAGTTCCAAGATGTGGTTTCGTATGAAGAAGAATGAGCAAGAAACTCATTTGTTCTCATATTTTAATGCTATGTGTTGTTTTTTCTTTTAAAGCGATATATTTGCTAAACGTGGCAACTGGTTATACATTCTATATACATTGTTCAATTTAAATATTGTACTTAGGCCTATGCGATATACTGTGTTTTATTTATCTTTGATTCGCTTTATATGCTGGCCACTGTACGCTTTTGCCAATGTATTTTATAGTTTTGCTAGCTGCACCTCGCGGTTATACCCGCATTATGATAGATCTTTGGTTACTGCCCCGCTCCTGTGGGTCATAGCGAGATGTTATATAGCCTATGTGTTATTCTGATGGATAAGCTATTTTACTGTTAAGTTTTATCAATATCCATTAAGTAGCTCTTGCGTGAAAGTGTAAAATACAAACATTTGCGTTTAATATATTAGTCAGGATTCATAAGTAAAAAAAAACATAAAAAAGGATTAAAACGAAATCTGCATAATTTAATCTGCTATCTTGCTTTGCTTTGCGTGTTTAGTATAATTAATATAGGAATATTTGCAGAATACCTTCTGTGATTGCATTTGAAATATTTTTTATACTCATAGTTTAACAGATTTTGTGCTTATCTGAATATCGTAGTTTGCTTTTCATAGTGTTTTAGTCCTTGATAGCTAGTTAGCTATATACTTACAAACAGTTTAAATAATTAATAAATAGATACACGTTAAAGGTATGTAGATTACACCTAGAAATAGAACACATCACAGAAAGATTGTTCTGGCTGGAAATTGAACTCACAGCCTTTGGTTTCGTGGTCGGGGTAACCCCTAAACCAACATGCCTGCTAACAAGTAAATAATGCGCAGTCTTGGATTACGGCTTCGCATCCTTGGTTCATATTGTGTTAATCGTTATGCAGCCATTTAGCAATTAGCTGTGTATGCAATTAATTGCGTAAAACTAACAAACATGCATCCTCAGAAACGCTAGCGTTTATAATAGCTACAATATTATAAGATTTGAGGTTTCCTCAAACGCACATGGTCTTTGCATTCTATTCTTTGCATTGCTGCGACATGTATGAATATTCTGACTCGTGAAAATGGTAGAATGTGTTGGCACAGCGTATTGTTTCATTCCTGCTTGAAGCGCGCTTACTGCCACTTTTGTTAATGCGATTATTGCTTGCAAGTGCTCTAGCATTTTTTTTTCAATTTGTTTCCGATCTAATGCGTTTGGATTTTGTAATTGGGCGTGAAAAAAGGTATCCACGTTATGCTAAGGAAGCCCAAAACTGTAATTAAAATTAAGACGAACAGCAACGGTGGGGACCTCTTGCAATTTTGACGTAGTTATTTTATTTGATATGAATTGTCAGATCTATAAGTGTAACCCTTAATTTAATCCTTAAAACCATGTCAAACACTAATAGCTTTATAATATGAACCTAACAGCAAATAAATATTTTTTTATTGTTTTTCTAAATCGCAAAAATCTGTTGGTATTGTATTTTGACAAATAGACACGCATCTGTAGATACACAATTAAGCCAAAGTAAATTGGCCATAATAATGAAGTCCGTAAAGAATAAGCTTATCATTTACTCTTTGTTTTAGGCTTTAGAATCAAGACGAGAGTCAAGCACGTTGCCCGCGGTTGGCCAGTTGGACCAAGCTACGAGAGAGAACAATCTGGCTTTCCTAAGAAACATTGGTATTGTAGTAGAAGACTCGCTCACATCTCTTGTTGAAGGATTGAACAAAATTGTAGCGAGTAATGGTAAGTAAAAAAATATTTTGTGCTCATTATCTATATACTTATATTATAACTAAAAAGACGTAAATACGTTATAAGTTCGCTCCGCAAATGGTATATTATGAATTTTAAAATTGTGTTTTCACTGTCGCGTGCTACTCTATGAGGTTTCTCAATAGTGTGAAGTTTGCCATTCAGATGACACAATTATTTTTTTGTCTTTGTTAAGTCCATCTTTCATAATTTTTTTTAGCTTCATCAGACGAAGACTTGGTGTCAGTAAAAGGCCTGATGGACGGCGTAAGGTCGAGTGCAGACGACGCGGCGAGATGGATGCGATTGTCGCACGCGGCGTTGCGACTTAGATGCGAGTCGCCGCACTGGGCTCGTGAGCATGCCGCCTTACAGACGAGAAGGGATACTTGCTTCTCACAAGCGGTATGTAGATTACATCATACTAGCTTGCGGTGTGTAATAAACGATGTTATTTACATATTACAGTAGCAAGTAGGCTGTTCACTAGCGTTTAGTTGATGAGTTGATTCCTTGTGTCTTTATCTTGATTGGACATATCAACGAGACTAAGAAAATCTTTAACTAATTAGTAGAGGTGTATAATTTTTTCGTTTCAAAACCCCTTATTTCCTTCTAAATATTTTTACTGGGACATATAGGGAATAATTATGATATACACTGAAAATTATCGAAATTAAATGCTCGTGATTGAATCTGTGGTTTAACCGTGTAAATATCATTCATTGTTACACTCACTTATTTTCTCATAGAAGGTGCTAAAAAGCAGAATGTTCACCTAGGCAGAAATCTATTTTAAACTTGAATATCGTACTTTGAATCCATTGCCGCACTCTCTCTAGAATACTTCGATCAATACTAGATTCATATTCATATTCATTTATTATTCAGATATAAACTTACAGCTAACACCAAATCGCTTATCCATACTAATAGCCGGAGAGCTGGTGAACCCTCCTACTAACGGTCGTCCTGTAAAGCTAGAAATTTGTGGAGTGATGAGTCATAGTACACCAAGGCCAACAACAATGACCTGGCAGGCAACAACCCTGCACGTCATCAGCCCTTTTATTTTTTTTAATGTAAAATAAATAATATAAAAAAACGTTCTTCTGTAAGCTTCAAAATTTAATATAATTTAGTTTATTGATTAATAATTATGGAAAAAAATTGACAGGCGATTTGAGTAAGCAGAAGTATCTGCCAGGTGAATCGAAAGGTGCATAGTTTAGGGGGAAAAATAAACTTTCTCCTGTAAAGTTGAAATTTAAGTATGTGTTAGAGCAAAGCATTAAAAAGAAATGTGTACAATGACAGGCGGTTCTGAGCAGCATAAGACCTTGACAGGCGAGGGGAAAGATGCTAAGAGCGAACGAGTAAGAGACGTAACGTGAATGCGTATAGTGTGAATGACATTAAAAAAAAACCGGTCAAGTGCGAGTTCTACTCGCGCAACGAGGGTTCCGTTAATTTGTTTTTAGTGAAATAACTACAAATTTACGGTTTTCGGAGTTTTCTCTTTACTTGTGCTACATGACCTTGCTTCTTGCCAAATTTCACGATTCTAGGTCAATGGGAAGTACCCTATAGGTTTTGAGTTTTGATTCCCTTGAAAATGTCTAAATATGCAATATAAACCGCCGTATCTTTTTATTGCGTTGATTTAGAAACTTGATTCTTTCACTGCTTTAAGAGATAGCAGACCTGAGTATGTGATATTAATTTGAGCTTGATATCTCGACGCGTTTCTGAAAAAAAAAAGGTTTTGACAGACGGACGAACGGGAGGACGGACGGATGTGAACTAACTACAAATTTACGGTTTTCAGAGTTTTTCCTTTACTTTTGCTACATGACGTTGCTTCTTGCCAAATTTCATGATTCTAGGTCAATGGGAAGTACCCTATAGGTTTTCAGTTTTGATTCCCTTGAAAATGTCTAAATATGCAATATAAACCGCCGTATCTTTTTATTGCGTTGATTTAGAAACTTGATTTTTTCACTGCTTTGGGAGATAGCAGACTTGAGTATGTGATATTAATTTCAGTTTGATATCTCGACGCGTTCCTGAGAAAAAGGTTCTTGACAGACAGACGGACAGACGGACGCCTGATGTGAACTAACTACAAATTTACGGTTTTCAGAGTTTTCCCTTTATTTGTACTACATGACCTTGCTTCTTGCCAAATTTCACAATTCTAGGTCAATGGGAAGTACCCTATAGGTTTTGAGTTTTGATTCCCTTGAAAATGTCTAAATATGCAATATAAACCGCCGTATCTTTTTATTGCGTTGATTTAGAAACTTGATTTTTTCACTGCTTTGAAAGATAGCAGACTTGAGTATGTGATATTAATTTCAGCTTGATATCTCGACGCGTTTCTGAGAAAAAGGTTCTTGACAGACAGACGGACAGACGGACGCCTGATGTCAACTAACCACAAATTTACGGTTTTCGGAGTTTTCCCTTTACTTGTGCTACATGACCTTGCCTTTTGCCAAATTTCATGATTCTAGGTCAATGGGAAGTACCCTATAGGTTTTGAGTTTTGATTCTCTTGAAAATATCTAAATATGCAATATAAACCGCCGTATTTTTTTATTACATTGATTTAGAAACTTGATTTTTTCACTGCTGTGAGAGATAGCAGACCTAAATATGTGATATTAATTTCAGCTTGATATCTCGACGCGTTTATGAGAAAAAGGTTATTGACAGACAGACGGACAAACGGACGCCTGGTGTGAACTAACTACAAATTTACGGTTTTCGGAGTTTTCCCTTTACTTGTGCTACATGACCTTGCTTTTTGCCAAATTTCATGATTCTAGGTCAATGGGAAGTACCCTATAGGTTTTGATTTCCTTGCAAATGTCCAAATTTGCAATATAAACCGCAGTATCTTTTTATTGCGTTGATTTAAAAACTTGATTTTTTCACTGCTTTAAGAGATAGCAGACCCGAGTATGTAATATTAATTTCAGCTTGATATCTCGACGCGTTTCTGAGAAAAAGGGTCTTGACAGCCGGACGGACGGACAGACGGACAACAAAGTGATCCTATAAGGGTTCCGTTTTTACCTTTTGAGGTACGGAACCCTAAAAATATTAAAAATTATAGATGCAATATTTTTTATTAATTGTTATGTAATCTACATTATTATTTACATTAATTATCATCATGTACGGATCAAAATGTCAAAGATTGAGAAGTTTCTTGCCACATATGACACGAAAATTATTAACTTATACATATTATACTATTCTGTATAAAAATATATTTATATAGATTTCAGAGTGTTTAAAACTGATTTACTTGTCAAAAAGTCAAATCTACATTTCATTCACGTACAAATATAATAATATATTATTTCAAATCTATTTATTATCCAGGGTGGAAAGTTTTAATGGGCCCTGGAAGAAAACTACCTTAAATCGTTGAGATAGGTTATTTTACTTAAAGAAAACATTCCTTTATTTTTAAAAAGAAACAAAACTGCATTCAAAGTTTTTCGAAATTTCGCTTACCACTCCCGGGAATCGAACCGACTAAAATCCAAAAAAGTAACACTGTCTATTTTTATGATGTCAAACGTTAGGGTCATTTATAAGGACAAAATCTCTTTAATAAACATGGTTATTTAAATTAAAGGAAAACCATACACTTTAAGAATTTTACTTTAGTTGAACGAAAATTTCGACAGCTAAAGTCGTCCTTTGATTTCAAAAGTTAAAATTTCATGGTTTTCCTCTAATTTTATTTACCATGTTTGTTAGAAAGATTTGATCCTTATAAATGACCTATCGATTAACGTCATAAAAGTGCAGGATGTTGTTTTTTCCATTTTAAGCCAGTTCAATTCCCGAGTGTGACAAGCGAATTTTAAAAAAAATTAAATGTAGTTTTGCTTCTTTAAAAAAATAAGGGAATGTTTTCTTTAAGTAAAATAATCTATCTTAATGATTTAAGGTAGTTTTCTTCCAGGGCCCATTGAAATTTTCCATCCTGTATATACAGGGTGTCCCACGGCAATGCCACATGGAGGGAAAGTAACTTAAATATTGTAGATAGAACATTTTACTGAAATAAGACATTATTTGAATTTTGAAAACATTTTAAACTGCATTCATAGATATTTAAATAATTACATAGTTGAACCGGGAATCGAACCTGTTACTCGAGAAAATTAATCATCCTGTAGTTTTATCCTACCGATCGAAAGGTATCATCACAAGGATTATTTTTTGCTAAATAACATAGTGTCAAAAATAAAAGAAAGACCATGAATTTGAACACTTTTAATACAAAATTAGTCAATTTTTCAAATGCTCAAAACCAGTCCCTTCTTCTTGAATACAAAGTGATAACTTTTGATTATTTTGTTCCCTGACGATTTTTTGGTCTTGTTGTGGTAGATATTTATTTATTTAAATGATGCATACTCCTCAAGTGGGTAGATTAATTAGTAATAAGTAGTTATGATTGTCAATTGTATGTTCTTACGGCAATGTAAGCTTTTAACTTTTCAGAACAAAATTTTACGTTAAATGTTAAAATTCACGGTCTTCCTTTTATTTGTGACACTATGTTATTTAGCAAAAAATAATCCTTATGATGAAACCTTTCGATCGGTATGATTAAACTACAGGGTGATTATTTTTTCTCGTGGAACAAGTTCGATTCCCGGTCCAACCATTTAATTATTTAAAAATCTATGAATGCAATTCAAATTATTTTTAAAATTCAAATAATGTCTTCTTTCAGTAAAATGTTCTATCTACAAGATTTAAGGTACTTTCCCTCCATGTGGCATAGCCGTGGGACACCCTGTATATAAAAGAAAGTCGTGTTAGTTACACATTTTATAACTCAACAACAGCAGAACCGATTTGGTTGAAATTTGGTGGTACCTTCCCACCAAATTTCAACCAAATCGGTTCTGCTTTGGACCAGGGGACGGACATAGAATACTTTTTATATTCTTTTTTTGTTTTTATCCTATTTCCGTAGGACAATCTGATGTAAAGCTTTTTAAACTATGTTTTGACGCCTGGGCCTGTTGGTCTAGTGGTGAGTGACCCTGACTGCTAAGCCGGAGGTCGTGGGTTCGATTCCCACCTAGGACAAACTTTGTGTGATGAGCATGATTGTTTGTTTTGTGTCTGGGTGTAATTTGTCTATAATATGTATATATTTATAAACTATATAAGTATGTATATCAGTTGTTTGGTTACCATAACACAAGCTCTGCTTAGCTTGGGATCAGATGACTGTGTGTGAATTGTCCTAAGATATTATTATTTTTTCATTTATTCAGTATACATAATTACATACATATAAATTACATTTTAAAATAGATATTAATATAAAAAATAACATTTAAAAATATAAAAAATAGTAGCCCACCGGCATCGAGAACAGGGTCCAAGCTACCGATGGTCAGGGCACCAGAGAGAGGAACCTCCGGACAATGCGCGCCGTGCCCAGGAGTACCGCTTTTTGATCCAGCTGCCTAGCAAGAGCCTCCTTAGGTGTTGGTCGAGGCTCTTAGCTATTATGCCATTGGCTGTCACCACTATCGGTACAATGACTGCTGAATCTACGTCCCACATGTCGACAACCCCGCGAGCCAAGTCAAGGTATTTAGACTGCTTATCCTTCTCGGCTTTCACGAGGTTCTCATCATGTGGAACGGCTATGTCAACAATCATTGCCCGACGCTCTAATCGATCTATTACCACAATGTCAGGCTTATTGGCAACAATAGTTTTGTCTGTGATAATAGATCGATCCCAGTATAATGTGATATATGGCTATTCTCAAGAACTGGGTCGAGCACATACCTGTAATACGGTACTCCCGATTCCACAATATTGTATTTCAGAGCAAGTTGCTGATGAATAATCTTGGCTATTATTATTATTTAATTCCTATAACAGCTTTTGTCGACTTTTTATTGTTTGTAATGTTTTAACTTACGTTAATAGGTACAAGTGATGTGCACTCCTATACATGACAAGTCCACTATCATAAAAAAATATGTCATAAAACCTATTATTGTAACTAAGTGTATTAGTGAGTAAGTCGTTGGAGAGCCATAAAATAAATAAATAAAGCTGCGATAATCACTACGATTTCAATTGGTTTGAGGGTGATGCTGCCGAAGCAGCATCTCCCCAAGATTACATTTCAGTTGACACTTAATTATTTGATTTAATAAGATTCAATATACATTCCGAGTCCTACGTAATTGAGCGCGATATTCAATTCTTAATGACATTATTAATTAATTAAAATATTATTTTCTTTTCGAGGAGGAAAACGTTATCAAAGAGTCGGTTTTTTTTTTGGTGAGTGAGAAATCATCGAATGACTACTCCCGTCCTTCGTGTCAGACTTTTACTGACTAAAACCCACTCATGTTCTTTCGATTGCGATTCGATGTTCCAGGGTCACGGTAACTATTATAAACAATCCGCAACAAGAGTCGGATTATGACGAAAGAAGTAGTAGTGAAGAAGTGTCGGATGATGATGATGATAATTAATGTAAAAAACAATGTAGATTCTCACTACAATTAATAAAAAATATTGCATCTATAATTTTTAATTTTATTTAATGTCATTCACACTATACGCATTCACGTTACGCCTCTTACTCGCACGCTCTTAGCATCTTTCCCCTCGCCTGTCAAGGTCTTATGCTGCTCAGAACCGCCTGTCATTGTACACATTTCTTTTTAATGCTTTGCTCTAACACATACTTAAATTTCAACTTTACAGGAGAAAGTTTATTTTCCCCCCTAAACTATATGCACCTTTCGATTCACCTGGCTGATACTTCTGCTTACTCAAATCGCCTGTCAATTTTTTTCCATAATTATTAATCAATAAACTAAATTATATTAAATTTTGAAGCTTACAGAAGAACGTTTTTTTATATTATTTATTTTACATTTTAAAAAATAAAAGGGCTGATGACGTGCAGGGTTGTTGCCTGCCAGGTCATTGTTGTTGGCCTTGGTGTACTATGACTCATCACTCCACAAATTTCTAGCCTTACAGGACGACCGTTAGTAGGAGGGTTCACCAGCTCTTGGGCTATAATATTATAAATGGGAAATGTGTCTGTCTGTCTGTATGTTTGTCTTTCTTTCACGGCAAAACGGAGCGACGAATTGACGTGATTTTTTAAGTGGAGATAGTTAAAGGGATAGAGAGTAACATAGGCTACTTTTTGTCTCTTTCTAACGCGAGCGAAGCCGCGGGCAAAAGCTAGTATCATATAGATTCAAAAAACACTCGCCTATGTATGCGCTCCCTTGGTAAACAATCTACTGTTTTGTTGCAGCTATCAACAGTAACAGCAGGCCTACTTTGCTGGCTATGCTCTATGCCGGGTGACATTGTAGTCAAGTTGCTGAGCTCCGGTCTAGGGCCGTTATGTGGGTTCGAAGGTCTTCTGTCTCTGTACTCCACGGAGAAGGCGATGTGGGGGGATATGGTGGTCGCTGTAGAGGACCTGCAGACCGTCGTGTTTACTCTCACTAAAGTCGGACATAGGTTTGTTTTTGATCCCTTTATCTGACTGATCATATGGTTTCTCGACCAGGCCAGTTGAGTGCACTACCAAAGGTTTACCTTCAAAGTTCAAACACACGTGATTCGAGACACAAGAGAAAGACAATAGCAGCCCGACAGCCGGCTGTCACGCTGGTCGTTAAAGGTTAAATAACAAAATGACAGTTATCATACGGGCCAATTTCGCGAGGCAGTAAAACGACACCTGATTAAAGACAGCTGTCATATTAACATTTGGCTGAGCAGAGGTTATAACGTACCACTGTGTAGAACGGATAGTTGACAAAAGTAATTAACAAAGTTGTTAACTCACTAACGTGATAGGGCCACGAGACTGAAGAAAGGTTAAAAGGGCATCGATGGGACCTCTAGTAAAAGGTTGGAAAGCACGTTAAGTCTTTATTCCAGTGATATACAGCTGGCAATCAGCTTTACCAAAGGGTGTCGGTGTTTACTTGATTAATAATATGTTTATAAAAACAGTTTCGCAAATAACAAAATGATTATAAAATGTTATTACCATAAAGATTGTTATAGTGAGTCAACTTTAAAAGTTAGACATATCCTGACGCGGGTTTTTCCTTAGAACATTGAAAGAGGAGTTCGTTTGCGCAACGAACGCACCGGAGCTTTTAAAGTAATTGTTTTTTCCGTTTTTGCCACATTTTTCATTGATGCTCCGATTCTTGTCTATGTCTCTCGAAATAAAGGATCTTTTTATTAGTCAGTGAGAATATTTTTTTAAGTCGTATACCTCCTACATACAAAACACAAACCTTACCTCTTTATAATAATAGCGTCTTACTGATAATCGCTGCTTAAAGTTATGACAGGTTTATATGTCAATAAATGTATGGTTACTCAGGTATTTTGTTTCACATAGTTACCTATATCCTTGTAGAGCATGTTAAATATTACGTTTTCATAATATTTTCAGTAATACAGCAGTGCCGAACGTGACGGGAACTCGCGGGGCGCTCACCGTCTACATTCCAATATCTGATTCTCTATACACAAAGTTTACGTCTAAAGAAGTAAGTACCTCTGGTTTCCAAAAGATTATTCACTTCATTCTCATACCTGGTTTTTGAATAGCTGCCGCTATTTCGATCAAACGAAGGGCACTACGAATGTAATAACTGATTTTCATACTGTATCCACTAATAGGCATAATCACGAAGAATATTTTGGTGAGAGAATACATGCATAGTGTAATATTAGAGAAGTTGTGTAATTGTAGCTAGTGTAGGTTGCAAGCTAACCACCGAATAAAATTATAATATAATTGAAGGTAGAATTCGGCCCCGGATCGGTTTCCACATCGTATTTGACCGCACAATAAATTGTTACAGCATCTATCATTCACGATAACTGCCGTATTCTTCAACATCGGCGTCAACGAGAAGGCGACGTTAGCCGAAGCGCTGGGCGAGACGACGCCGCAGTACCATTCCAACAGCGACAACCTCGACCGACTGAACAAGTACTACCATAAATACAGCAAGATATTCCCCACTGACCACATGGCGGCTAGCAGAGGTAAGTAAATATAATGTACATCTCTCATATTGGGTAAGTAGGTCTTTTTACCCCCAAATGAGGCTTGTAGGTAACCAATTAGCGCTCTACGGTAATAATGTAGCTAGAAAAGCCCTGGGGCGGTAAGAATTAAAAAAAAAATCTCTTCACTCTTTCAAAAAGTTTGTGTACATCTAACCATCATACTGGCAATAAGGGATTGCAATCCGGTACAACCTTAAATCCGGCCGGTTTCAGCCGGAATCACAAGAATTCCGCCGGATCCGGTCGGATCCGGCCGGATTGGTATTTTGGGTATTCAACATAGCGCATATTTCTAACTTATGACATAATATGTGGCATAATCTACGGGGAAAAATAGAAACGATTTTGTGCGAATATCAACTATTATTTATTTATAACTAGCTTTTGCCCGCGACTTTATTCGCGTGGAATAATAGTTCCCATTCCCGGGGGATTTCCGAGATGAAAACTACCCTATGTCCTTTCTCGGGTCCCAGACCAATATTCGTATCTGTACCAAAATTCATTTAAATCGGTTTAGTGGTTTAGCGTGAAGAAGAGACAGACAGACAGGCAGACAGAATTACTTTCGCATTTATTAAATTAGTACGCATTATTTATTTATACTAGCTTTTGCCTGCGACTTCGTCCGCGTGGAGTATTAATTCCCGTTTCCGGGAGATTTCCGGGATGAAAACTACCCTATGTCCTTTCTTGGGTCCCAGACTATATCTATACCAAATTTCATTTAAATCGGTTCAGTGGTTTAGGCGTGAAGAAAAGACAGACCGACAGACAGATACAGAGATAGAGACAGAGTTACTTTCGCATTTATAATATTAGTACGGAAGAACGGATTATTATCGGTCAGTTATTATATAATAATCAGTCTCAAGATTACAAAATTCAGTGAATTATCTGTGGTTAAAATTAAGCTAAACCCGTTCATAAAAACTAAATTAAATCAACCTAATATTATTCTATGATCCAAATAAAAATTTTCAAAATCAACAGCTTATGAATACTATACGGTTTTGCATACGCCGTGTTTTTTAGTACTTTCGCACGGTTTTAATAATAAAAATTACGTTTCTTTTAATATATCGGATTGGATCCGGTGATATTGTTGGATCCGGTAGGCAACAAAAACGTACCGGATCCGCCAGATTACCGGATCCGTCGGACCGGATTGCAATCCCTACTGGCAATAGACATCATGCATTCAGCCCAATGACAAAAGAGGTCGCTTCGCTATTCAGCCTTGTCTTCGTATGAGTTTAATAGTCATAAAGGAGACAATTTTTTTTGGTCCCACTATTAAACGGTTACGTTTATTAATAATTTTACGCATGAAACAAGTCATCACCTTATTATAACTAACCCACTAAAAATTATATAGAAATCTAACGGGAATAATGAAATAATAGTAAAAAACTATTACGGAAAAATGCATGTTGAGGAGCGTTTTTACATTTATTTCAACGTGAATTTAAATATATTATGTGAAACGAAACGTACCTAATTAACATTCCGTTGTAGATGCTCTGTGGTACAGTTTCAATCAGTTTGACACTGACAGACTACATTATTAAGCTAAGTTCATACGACCGCGCGAAACCGCTCTGTACCACTAACCGCGCGGTACAAGACCAAAGTAAGCAGCAATTATCGTAGACATTACAGCGCGTTCTACGTTCGTTGAAAAGCATTCTTGCATCCTATTTTAAGTGAAAGACTTTCATTTAGAAAATAGGATGCAAGAAAGCTTTTTTATTGTCTTTGTCATTTTCTGCGACGACTCAGCCTTCGGTATTTAATCCATAAGCAAATTGACCCCTCCTCAAGCAACATTGACATCCGGACTGGTATGCACATCATCATGCGAACGCCTCAACCACGCGGCGACGCGCGGCTTCTCGCGGTCATGTAAACTTAGCCTAATAGTTTCCAACAGTTTTCTAGATAGTCAGATAAGTGCTTCTTCTGTTCTTTTCGTATTTTTATTCAATAGAAGTTAGAAAAATGGCTTCTGGAGATACAGTGCATAATATATAAAGCTGTTGTAACAATTGTAAAGCTCGATTTCAACGAAATGTGCAACAACTTTACTTATAAAACATTGGCGTCCACAGTAAAAGAATAATCGAAAAAAAATCACACCAAAGCCAGGTTTTTATGTCATTTACACCTATATTATTATTGAAAAGTGCACTATTCTAACATAAAATACCTAGGAAACCTATTCACTCATTAAATAATCGCTCTTGTGAGATTTTAGGTCATTATGAGAGTCGTGTTTTGACTGTCGTATTTCCCAGTATTCCGGTTACGTAGAGTTTTGCTAATATTGCCACTGTAATCTAGAGATTATAAGGAATAAACTAACGTGCATTTCATTAATAAATGCCACAATTTGTGGTGGGCCTAATCCCCGAACAAAAAAAATTGTCTCCTTTTAAATATCGAACGGCAAAGCTCAATTTCGTTCTTTCTTAAATTACAAAGATGAAAAAAGGCGGGAATAGAAAACTTTTACTTTAAATATTGTTTGTTTTTGGGATTTAGCTGGTTTTTTTCTACTTCACAACGAGATGTAAAGCAGAGTAGTAAGCTCGGGCGTAAGCATCAATTGCACCCTCGAACTATAGGCGCCCTCGCTGTGCTCATGCGCCTAAATATCTCGGGCTGCTATTGATGCCTTACAGCCCTTGGCGACTAATCTACTAATATGACTTTGCGCTACGTCTTGCCAGCTGTCAAGGAAACCGACCAAGTCGTCCCGCCATATCTTCCTTGGTCTGCCCCGTCTCCGTCTCGCCATATCGGGGCACCAATCTTGGGCTCTACGGGCCCATTTATCGTTCGACATACGGCAGATGTGCCCAGTTCCATTTTAGATGCAGCCTTTACAATAGCAAATGAAAGTAAAAAAAACCAGAATATTTATTTATTTATTTAAACTTCATGCACATGTGTACAAGGGCGGACTTAATGCCTACTACTAAAATAAATAATAGAATACTTCATATCTATTATTTATTTTTATTTCTCCATATTTATTCCAGCATCATCAAGGACCAAGCCTCTAGAAGAAGTGATGGAGAATCTGAGGATATGCGTGCACAAGAAAGTACCTAAGAATGTAGAAGTACTACATTTGGCATCGCTAGCAACCCGATTAATGAATGGTAAGTTTGTGTGTTCATTTGTTAGTGTAAAAACTATTTTGTTATAATGGTTCAAATCGTTGACTTCAAGTCGCTTACTTAAACCCAATCACGAGTAACTTGTCAGGCTTGTAAAGAAGCTTGTTTTATAGACTAGATTAAATTAAATGTCGTGATGGCCCAGTGGATAAGGCGCTGGCCGCTCGTGTAAGAAAGTCACATTGGTACTTTCCAAAGTTTATCTTGGACATCACTGACATCCCGTGCCTCAGAAAGCACGAAAGCCGTTGGTCCCAGTTGTCATTCGTAGAACTTTGACAGTCGTTACGGGAATTCAGAAGCCAGAGAATCTGACCAGTCGAACCAAAGGGCATCGTGTCGCCCAGTTACTCAGGTATCCAGCTGAATCCGGTTCGGCTTGAAGCCGACCCCAACATAGTTGGGAAAGGGCTAGGGAGATGATGATGATTAAACTAGATTAAATTATTATAACACTTTAGCTTGACACATTTATTTTGAAGGAATCGATTCCCAACATAAAGGTCACGCTTCCTTGGAAAATTCGGCGTGCACATGAAATGCTTACTTGTTGTTGCTATAATGATTTGGTATTTGTTTTAATGTAACGAAAATTATTTCAGTTAAAACTCTTTGTCTATTTATTGTTTTATGAAACAAAACATCGACAAAGAGGTTTGTCATCTGATCCCAAGCTAAACAGAGCTTGTGTTATGGTAACCAGACAACTGATATACAAGCTTACATACTTTGTAAATACATACATATTATAGATAAATTACACCCAGACACAGAACAAACTATCATGCTCATCACACAGTTTGTCCTGAGTGGGAATCGTACCCACGACCTCCTCTAGAAGAAGTGATGGAAAATCTGAGGATATGCGTGCACAAGAAAGTACCTAAGAATGTAGAAGTACTACATCTGGCATCGCTAGCAGTAATAGATCACTTTTGTACTGTTATTTAAAGAAAAGTTTCTAACTCCAGGTATACGGTTCACGTCGTGCAAAAGCGCTAAGGACAGGACGGGTATGTCTGTGACGTTGGAACAGTGCTCCATACTCGCGTCCGAGTACCATCTCGCTGAACATGAGATGAAGAAGGCGCTCAGTATTATGAGAAGGTAAGAATTACATACATAAGTCGGATGTAGTGTTATTTAAAATGGGACCAACTTTTGCAATCAAACTTCCAAGGACCTGCTAAACTCTGTATTTAAAAAATATATAACTTGATTTAGAAACAAAAAAACAACAACAAAAGGATGATCTTATAACATCAAGGAGGTAAACTGACTAGGTCTTTATTAAAACAATAACATTAGCGTATAATTTTACACAGTATTGATCGCCAAAATAAGACAGTAGTAACCACTGATTTAATATATCTAAATATGGTCAATGGGTTTAAAATTGAATTCTATTCGTATATTCAAATTCTCTATTGAACACAAAAAAAAAAACACGTAAGTAGCAAAAAACATTTATTTAACCTAACCTTGAATGATGTGAAAGTAAAGTCGTTTTGACGAATATACTAAACGAATCCAAATCTAACCGATTACATTTACGATAACATTACCCTAATCTTGTATTACAGTGAGGGCTGTCGCCGAGAAAATACTCAAAAGAACATAGGAATACGGAAGTATGCGTTCACGAAGAAACAAGTAATGTCGCTACCAGCGGACTACAGGCCCCCGGCAGGCACCTACGGGTCTACACAAACGTAGAGGTACCGTAAACAAAACTATACAATAAACAAAACCTAGAATACATTCTACAATATAACTCTTTTCACGGTCGTGACAATCTAATTTTCCTCATATCATTTGATTTTTTAAACTTAAATCTATTGTAAATTTTGATAAAGTATCTTCAGGTTAAGAAAGTAAATTTTTGGGGGTTTATTTATAAGGGGTTTCTTTGCGAGTTCAGCATGATATTTTTTCTGACAGCTCATGACTGTAGTCAAATTTCCACTAGTTCAGTGAAAACTGAACTATCAAGTGATGTAACTCACAAACGGGCCCCTTGTAGCCCAATAACGTAAGCAACTTTGGCAGACAATCATTCGAAATTAAGTTCAGTTGCAATTTTACTATCAAAATCTTCTAAAGTGATTTTACAGTGATATTAAAATAGATGCCAAGTAGTCATTAACATTTTCTATTGAAATATTGTACCTATTTCGTAGTATTAATGCAATAGCCATTCTAAATGCAGGTTGTAATACAATTCTAACGATTAGTACTAGATAAGAAATGTTTAACTTTAGAACTTGCATGAACCAGTTCAAAGAAATGTTGTGTAGCCATATTTGATCATATTATTTCTTATGGGAAAATTCCCATAAGAAATAATATGATTATGATGGGAAAATTCCCATAAGAAATAATATGATTAAATATCAATTTTAATTTCGATAAAAAGATTACTTTGTTGCAAATTACATGTCTTCCGGGCGAAAGTTGTATCTGGGACAATTAATAATATCGTTAATTTCTAAAAATCGGCCATTACAATTGTCGATTTGGACTTAAATCCTAGTCAACATCGATAAATATCGAAATTGCAACATTATGGATTGATTTTGTCATAGAACCTAGTTTAACTTGTTAATAAGATTGGTAAATTGTGTCATCATAGGAACTTCTTACAATAATAATTGTATGATATTTTTAGAATAGAATCTGATTTTATTTATTCGGAATATTTTAAAGCGTTCTTTCTGATTGATTAAACTTGACTACAACAGACTGTCGCAAAAATACTTGATTTCTGAAGACTAATTTATTTATATAATTTATACTTATATAGTTTATACAATATTTTATTTATTTTGAGCGAATATTACTTTTATTGGCTATTTAGTCTATTCTTAGATTGCTAGATAGTTTTAAAAATGTCAATTCTAAAACCGTTTTACCTAGTAACATTTTGCTACATTAATTAATTGATTATTCAACTTATACATAGAGGGTTAAAATACAAATAATGCAACGAAACTGCACCATAAATTGTTTATTACGATGACTATGACCAAAATCTTCCAATGTAGATGCCAAGACTTCTATTAAGTACTTAAAATGTTAACAAAAGACTATTTTTCATTATTATACACAAACTACGAAAATATAATGTATCAAACATAAGCAACGTAAAGGTTTTTCATGAAAATTATAGCATTTTTGAAGAGTGCAAGTAAAAGGCTTCTAAGGAATATTAAAGTTCTTTACTAGCCTTATAGTTTCTATTCCAGAAATTTCTCGAACGATCTGCTGTTATTGGATGTTGGTCATTCTGTCAACCAATCACAATATCAATCGATAGAATCGGTCAAGGTTAATCGATTATAGAATCGGTCTCTTGATGTCGATCGATTGTAGAATCGATTCGTTGATGTCCATTGTCAGTCTTGTTAATTCTTCGTTCGAGAAATCAAAAGTACTCCTGAATGCGATAATTCTGTGGTATAACTACAATATTCAGATAATACTTAGTTACAAATATAACGTCGGGACTACTCGGGACCCTTACTCTAGCTTCAAAGGAAACACAACTCTCAGGCGCTCAGAATAGAGTCCATAGTGCAATTATTATCTTGTAGAAAAAAGTAAAGAGTAAGAGCCTCGACCAGTAAGTAAGCTGAAAGATTCATTATCCCCGTGCCTAGATTAGTATATATTCACCAGTATTCAACATTAACATAATCTTCCATAATCATAGTGCCAAAATATACATAATAGATTAACAATATTATCCATAGACATATTTTAATATACAATTTGTAGAAATATTGCAGAGTACTAATAATAGTTTGTGCAACTTGATAATAAATGGTGATTGGTTATCTGTGACCGATACTTAATACATGTTTCTACTCATTATAACAAACAACTTTCCCAAAAGAAACTTTTTGGATACTAATTCACCCCTTGTATACCCCTTGCGCGTGCATTGATCTGAATAGTCTAGCATATTGCCAGCGTGTTGAACGCGGAGCGGCTGCAGAACGAATATTTTGAGGAAGTGCAACTTATATTCTTGTTAAAAATTCGCGATGAAAATATTGCAAATCGCTAGTGTGATAAGTTATAGAAACCATAACAGCTCACTGTCCTTTGAACAAGCACCTGTTCATAATAGGAGTAACACACATCCCTCTATGCAGACAATGCTTAAAAGAAACGCCACAACACACCCTCGTGGAGTGTACCAGTGAGGCCGAACAACGCCTAGGTCACTCCCAGAAATCTTTAGCTAACTGAAAATTTCTTTTGATTCTGGGATTGTGTGGGATGGTTGGAATAGGCGATATGTCATATACGCAAAATGACCCAATCATGAGGCTAAGTGCGGACAAGCCAAGCTAAACTAACCCATAGAGTTATCTATCAGTTGTTACTTAGGTTATGACGAAACAGATACCAAAGAATTTCTCTTTGCTTTGTATATCTGGTTAGTGCCCTGCAATATATATGTATGATGAAGTATCGGCTACTAATTTCCAGTCATTATTTGTAACCGGTGAATAAATATTTGAACCGGATTTGTATAACACTGCGATGACTACTTAGGATAAATCTCGAAAGATCCTAAATGGCAATTCAAGCAAGTTATTTTAGGCAATAACATTCTAAACTAAACAATAATTATCAATAGGTTTATATATTATTGAAATAGGACTTCACTGGAATCATAGAATGCTATAATCATCATCTCATACTTTTCCTACAGCCATGTTTTTAAGCCTTCCACAGGTTTGGTTTCTGTTCTCTTGTTGAATAGTTATTTGAGCTGGGGACACATAAACTGAACGATCCACAATGAGATGCGATTGATTCAATATGCCTGTATGCCATTAACTATGCTGTTTTAATAAGGTAGTAGGTAAGTTAGTAAGTAGACAACAGAGTTTTGTCGTTGATTTATTGATCAATAGTTTGAATGTTGTACTTTGTTCAGATTTTTTTCTGATCTGTGAAAATTCAATTCTTACTATCAAGGTGCATGACATACAGCCTTGTGACAGACAGACGGACGGACAGCGAAGTCTTAGTGATAGGGTACCGTTTACCCCTTGGGTATGGAACCCTAAAAACCAGCGATCCAAGTCTGTGACAATCTAACGACATCATTTAATAGTGTGTCCCCTGTTGATTAAAATAACAAAGAGTGCCAAACTGATTATTTATACTGTGTAATAATTTGTACTATGTTCTGAACATGCCCGGTATTTTTAACTAGCAAATTCATTATGTGCTGGATTTTGTTCGATAGACCGGTTGTTTAACTGTTTTGAATGACAGCCATTGTTGGTATTAGGTATTTAAGCAATAATAATATACCCCATATTGAAAAATGTGCGGATAAATTGTGATAATGTATTAAGATACATATATTCAGAATAAGCACAACTTTAAGGTTCCATCTTAATCAGTAGATGTTAGCGCGCACATCCTTCGTATACGTACGATAATTTAATTGCAGAAATGCGTCAATTTTTTTTTTGGAAATACGTGAAATGGTATCAATCATCAAATGCACATATTTGAGAAAATGATTGAATAAAAATGATTTGTTTATAATAAATTGAATATATTAAAACACATTTAGAATACCTGAAAAGGAAAAGAATAAAAAAATGTAATTAGAACATCAATTTTACTGATGAAAATATCATGCAATTTTGCTGAAAATGGTCAAAAGATATGGGTAACATAAATTAATCAAAATGAAATCCTGTTTCTTTTCGAAGTCGGTTAAAATGGGCCATAAAATAATTTAACCGTAAATAAGGTCAGGCTAGATAAAGATAGCCATTATCTAGACTGTATACTACAGATTGCGATAGTATTTTAAATTTAACCTGTAGTTAAATCTCCTCAGAAGTTACACAGTGTATTTACTTATTAATTAGGGCGTTGGATCACTTTTAAATTCGTTAAAAATTCATTCTTTTTGATCTATAAGAACTGCATAGTCAGTTTATATTTAATGATATTTACGTAACCAATTACGGCCATTTTCTATATATACCTATCTATCGATAGATGAAGCTACTGAAGACAGATATTTGACACAAGTTTCATACATTAGTTTGTGTCAAAATACTATATCTTCTGCAGCCAAATCCACGGATAGGTAAATTATAGCAAATGGCTGTTAGTGATGACATTTTTAATAATAATTATGAGAAACTTTGTATGTCTCATAGCAAGTATTAGTGGAGATACTGAAATTATATTATATTTACCAATACATAGCTATAAGTCACGTACGCTAGAGTTAGGAACCATTTGTGTATATAGAGCGTTGTTTTGTCATGGTAACATATTGTATTATTCTTAGTTTAAATATGATATAATTTTGCTATCCTTAACTTATTGTTATAAAATATACCCTTTAGCAGAATACAGTACTATACAATCATTAAGGGATTCAAATATGACATATTATGTATTGCAGTAAATATATTTAAATCTATATTAATTTGTTCAGTATTTTTAATAATACTCCTTCGTAAATATATTCGGGTATAAAATTGATAGTTATTAGAGTAGTTTATATGATAATGAAATTTCTATACAAAATACCTTGACTAACTTATACTCCTGTATATGGTCGAGATTGGTCCTATAGTACATGTAACCATTTCTTCAGGTATTTCTAAGGACCTTATTTTTTATATTCCTCTTTACCTTATTGATAGGTTAAGCTAAACTCGTACAAACGCTGAGTACGAGTTCGTTCGTTATTTAACTTATACTTAAGTACATTTTCATATTAGATATTTTCGCTTTATATTGTGATCAAAGTTTCAAGTTTATTTCCAATGTATTAATATTTTCATGAGATGTACGGTATTATTTATATAAGCCAAATTTAAAGTTTCTTAATTCGTGCCAAAAACGATTTCTGGTTGGTTTCTCCAACTTCGACTCGTCAATTGAATTATGACAATCCAAATTAGATTTGTCAATATTTGTCATCAAGACAATGTACACGATGTTGTCACATTTACGTGTCATGTCGTACAAATTGTATTATTGTCAATGAAGTTATAGGTAAAAAAGTGTAGATAGGTTACCCAAATGAAATTCTATCTTCAAAAACGGCACACTAACGCACACATACATTACACGTCAAAGTAGGATGACATGACTAAAGTAGTGCGAGTGAAAAAGAGATAAACGTCAAATGTCAACGCGATACTCAGTATCATGTTTGCCAATTGGCAAACTGTTAATGTGCCACTTTTTGACTGCATATAACCTATCTACACTTTTTTACTTATAACATCTTTGATTATTGTATATATTTTATTTTTATGATTATTGTATGTTATACATAATTATGTAAGTATGTGAATTATCTGCTGATACCAGCAGGTTTCATATCTTATAACATCGAAATCGCAATCACTCTAACAAAAACTTACAAGAATGGTAATTTGGGTCTTGTATGGCCCCTACTAGGAATATTACGTTAACTGAATTCTTCATTCTTTTATAAACATTTTATCTCATTTTTATAATAATAGTCAAACTATCGAAATGAGGTTTTAATCAGCAAAAGCAGCTAGAGTCAACAGTGATGAAAATGTTGCTTTATGTATGACCTGTAAAGCTTATTTACTGAAGACAACACGGTAACGATACATCGAGCAGTGTACAAACAAAAAATACTTACAAAAAGTATATTCTAGAATTCAGCACATAATGTTTAGCTTGGCGTAGTTTAATAAGTATCGTTAGTGTTGCAATGACAAAACAACGGAATAAGGAAATTTAATTTATTTAAGTATAAAGTGTTACCCTTCACAGTATTACACTTTTTTGCAAATGCTTTATGCATTCATTTCACAAGTAATCGTTATCAGAAGTTGTTTAAATTACGGTACAATGAAAGTAATTAAGTACTTATGTGTATATGTTAGATATGTTATTAATGCTACTATATGTTGTTCGTAATATTATTGGTGTCTTATGTACCCTATTTAGTATTACTTTTTAAATTCCTGTAGCGCTTCTAAACGTGGTTCAGTAAAAACATTACT
The DNA here is from genome assembly GCA_033675125.1 of Athetis lepigone. NCBI lineage: Eukaryota > Metazoa > Arthropoda > Insecta > Lepidoptera > Noctuidae > Athetis > Athetis lepigone. The sequence continues at coordinate 20,374,094 of CM066219.1, forward strand.
TATTTGTAAAATCCTAATTGTACGCACTGACCAACTAAAAACATGTTTTGTAAAAAATGTTTTTATGCAAGTTCAAGGAGACTTGATAAGACGATATTTTACCGGCTCCATGTAAAAAAGAAACGCCATATTAAAATGTGCTATAAGTACTTTCTCATCACATATTGTTTAGACTATTTGTGTATGTTATGGACATAATTTTAATAATTTTTCTCTACTTTCTACGTTGGTACAATGTGATTTTCTTGAATTATTATACAATAGGCTAGACGAATAAAAAATCTATTTAGTCCGTCAGTTTGATAATCAAAATATGTTGGACACGTATTTTTTCTTTTTTCTCGTTAACGAATCATGACGACGATGCATTTAAGTTTCGCATGACGTCACTCTTGGGTACAATAATTACTGAATAGTGGAACTTTGGTGCTCTATATCTTTGTTTTTTTATTATTTTGTGAAACGGACGGACTAAACAGAATGCCACTCGTTTAATGTAATCGTCATCCCTAATCAGATTGTACTTAATTAATTTATTAGTACTTAAAGGTATTTTTGTTCGTCTTTTTACAATATGTTAAAAAAACAATGTTTGATCCGGGAGAATACATCTCTGCAAGTATTGTGTTATGAGTATTCATACGAAAACTTTAATACAAAAAAATATAACTAAGAAAGTTTACACATGCAGAATGAGTATCCACATAACAATACCTCTGTAGTAAAGAATTTTTAAGTTAAATTGCCAATATTAAAAATATATTTTATCTTTTTTTGGCATGGCAATTTCTGTTCTGTGCATCATTCGGATTGGATAAGGTTTTTGTACACATATTGTATAAATTGGGTTATTTGTGTGCCATGCAGAGTTCTGAGTTTTTTGCTGTACAAATTATTTTTATTTACATACTGTTTATTAGCTGTATATCTTAAAAATAAAGGGATTTTAGTAAATAAGATTGAAAGCCCAAAATCTAATTAAGCTGTTTGAATTTGAACTTCGTTCTTTCAAATCTTATTCTATAGAAATACTTCTTATTATAATTGTCCTTTGGCTAATGATAGCTGGGATAAATGCCTATACTTTAGATATGTTGAAACAGAACCTTGTTTTTATCGTTTTTTTTATCAAGCGTTTATATAACAGGGGTTGTGTATTTAAACCATAGTCTGCAGTATACTTAATAAATAATCTATTACTTCCCAGCAATCATTTTTCAATTCTATGTAGGTTTAAGTTCGTACTGGAGAATGTCTTCCCATTTAAATGTCTTTATTTAATTTGTTTAAAGTATCATAATATATTATAATTTATGATGTGTTGTACTATATATAGTTGAACTAAGAGTATGGTATGCAGTCAAGAGAGTTTTTGTTTTGACTATTTTTTAAATACAAAATTAAGGTGTTTAAGTTTGTGTTGCTAAACGATCTGCAGCTGGCACGGGACAAATGCTTCAAACATCTATTTTTATTAAAATTAAATTTAGTTGTACATGTAATTATGCTAACTGAGTACCAATATTTTTTTCGACTGTACTTTACTTAAAGCGCGAGCTTTACTTGTCCATAGCAGGTTCTACTAAATTGCTTATTCTGTAAGAAAAAAGCTCATAAATCTCAAACACGATATACCTGTAATTAAAAAAAATATAAGTTGTAAAAATGCATCACTAGGTCTTCATTTAATTTTCATTTTATACTTATATCTAAGTAAAATGAGAAAATACACAAATTATTTACTGGGAAAGGAAGTATGCATGTAAAGTTCGCGCCACAGAATGCAAGAGATCTGTCGTTTATTGTTCGTTCATATATCTGGATTAGGCTGTGAATCTGTACGTGAATCAAAGTGATTAATAATAAATTATTATGTTGCTTTCTTAGTGTTTTCATTTTAGTTATATAACATCAGTTTTTCATTGTCAGCTTAACCTGTTTTGCAACTATGTTAGAGTCGGTGGAACTACTGCTTATCAACGGCTTTCCGTGCTTTTCGAAGTACTGTTATCAGTGATGTCTTATTTAAACCAAAGTAGGAGCGCATAGCTGAAAAGTCATATTTCTTCTTGCAACAGAGACGGGCCGAGTCAGGTTGGGAGGGTGTGCGTTGTCCCAGCGGAAAAGTGTCGATTTTTTAAATTTCAGCTTAGCAGATAATCCGGGTTTTGTAGTTGTTCTGGTAATTTTATTATATTTCTTTAATTATTTAGTGTAATGAACTGAAATTTCAGATATGAGTAGTTGCATTAGTACACTAATGATTGGAATATGTTTTATTTCGCTTTTCCATTAAGAATTCCTAAAATCGGATATCATAAAGTATAGTGGTCTATTCGTAGTAAATTAAGGCATTGCTCATTAATTACTAAGCACACAAAGATGAAATTTGGCAGGACGTTGTAGACCCCTACAAGATGCAGATAAAAGTTAAAAGTAAGACTCTAGAGTTCCTATTTTAAGAGCTTGGACCTAATAACCTTATTTTACGTCTACGTGTAAGTATATCTTGTGAACGGTATGCTTTTTTCAAATACTGTTTTTACACACATTATACACAAATTCAAAGCAACATGCATACGAAATTACAACTCTGTACTAAACCGTTATTATGATTTTCATCAAATTGCCAAACGTTGCCGCAGCGGCAAATCTTATAACTTCGTAAATAGACGACACACAAATTTCATTTATGCATACACATTTACCTCTCGTTACACACTAATTATTGTATGTATTTTTTTCCTTGTAAGTCCATAGAAAACAAATATTCCGCTGGGACAACGTTGTCCGGGCGGAACCAGTTTTTGTTGAATATCTGCCGAATGGCTGGATACACAAATTTGAATTTAGCATACACATTTACAGGACGTCATACACTAATTATCTGCTAAACTGAAATTTAGAAAATCGACACTTTTCCGCTGGGACAACGCACACGTTGGGAGGCTTAAATCAAACTCAAAATGTAAGTGATATATAAAACCCGCTAAAAAAGTGAATATGACCTGAGAGACATTTCAAGTCTCGAACCTTTCTCGAACATACAAATCTCTTATCTCGCTGATACAGATATTATTATACGAGTTTGCTTAGATTTTCCCTAGATTAAATTCTTAACGATTAGATATATTGATTAGGTTTCTTCGTGATGTTAACCTGTCCTTAACCAATGTTAATGATGGCCACATTTATATCGAAAAGTAAAAAATCGCCCTTGTGAGAATCAGTGAGATACGAATACATAAACTACCTACATACTTTAGAAGATGCGGGCGCCTTACCTACACGAGAGCTTCTTGATGAACCCAGCCCGAATCATATTGGAATGTTAAATGCCTAAACAAAAAAGTTTGTACTAATTGTTCGATACTATAATATTGTCAATTAGTTATTCTATCTTGTCCATGGTAGGTATTTATATAATTTGTCATTTTGACACAATGTTTCTGGTTATCTTTCAAAGCTCACCGAGAAGTCAAAAAAATTCGTCGTTTTGCGCCCGATACTGAGCAGATTAGAGAAAGCAAATATTTATACCTAACTATAGTAATAACATTTAATCACAGTTCTCCGCGAGTCAGACATTCACAAAATGGGGTATATTCCATTTGACAAATTTGCAAGATTTTTTAGAATAATTCGTCAGAACGGCGGCATTTTCAAATCTTTTTATAAATTGTGGAGGACCGAAACTTTGAAAGTAAGTAAAATAATAAAAATGGAATGTACATAATAACTAATGTTCTTTGAAGTACTAAGAAATAAGATACAGTTTACGCAGGGTATGTCTCTTAGGCCGAAATAAATAAACGTTCTTTCACGAACTATACTATATAAGCTATACCGCTATATACGTACCTGTCTCTTTTGCAACGTATAACGTATGTGCCTGCCAGGAAACTGCCAGGTATTGGAATAGGGGAATCGGAGAGGTATAGCTAATGGTTCTCGATACCCGGCAGACTTTTGATAAACGGAACAGAAGCCGTTTATAAGGGTGCTTGTACACGGTGCATGTAGCTGGAGCAAGTAAAGATGCGGGTTAGGGTGCTTGTACACGGTGCATGTAGCTTGCGCATGTTGAGGCACTTGCGCGGGTTATATGCATCGTAAACATATCGTTAGGGTGCTTGTACACGGTGCATGTAGCTGGAGCAAGTAAAGATGCGGGTTACACGCGCGAGTAATACGCGCAAGCTATTTGTTCGAGTTTCTGAGGCACTGGACCCGCACATGTTTTTAAACGATATGTTTACGATGCATATAACCCGCGCAAGTGCCTCGACATGCGCAAGCTACATGCACCGTGTACAAGCACCCTTAAAAACATGTGCGGGTCCAGTGCCTCAGAAACTCAAAAACAAATAACAAATAGCTTGCGCGTATTACTCGCGCGTGTAACCCGCATCTTTACTTGCTCCAGCTACATGCACCGTGTACAAGCACCCTTACACGCGTGAGTAACATGCGCAAGCTATTTGTTCGAGTTTCTGAGGCACTGGACCCGCACATGTTTTTAAACGATATTTTTACGATGCATATAACCCGCGCAAGTGCCTCAACATGCGCAAGCTACATGCACCGTGTACAAGCACCCTTAAGCTTAAACCTGTTTGACACCCCAAAAAGCTATATAGGAGATAAAAAGTATTATAAGCGCTGTTACGTGCAATTTCAAGTATTACAGCATTTTAATGTTAATTCGAAGCAGCTGACAGTCTCCCCTTTTTAGGGTTCCCTTCTAGATTCGCCATGTCGGCTGTCCGTCTGAACCCACCCTTGTTCTTTCGGTTGCCCATTATGTTCCGGGGCCGCCGTAATGATTAGAACTATTTCGCAACCCCGGCAGGCATTGGCCCTAGGGGGCCCCGTGAGCAGTCCCCTAACATACTATTTTTAACATATTGTTTGTTGTTACTTAACCAGGAAGGAATATATGTCGGTTGCGATACCAACGGCAATAGATACTATATGAATAATAACTACTTTATAAGCCGATGCCGTTGGGTGGACTACAATATCAATTACAGATGGGATTATGATGCAAGCCAGGTAAGTAATTGTTAGATTATCATACACAAAAAAGTGTAATTTTTCTATACTTACATCTAGAAATATTCTAAATGCAAAAGTATGTGTCAATCTCCCTGTCTTGGGTACTAAACTACTAAACCGATTTAACCTTTTGACGACCAACCGACTGCCGGCTGTCGGGCTGCTATTGTCTTTCTATTTTTTCTCAAATCACGTGTGCTCAAAGGATTAAAGGCAATTTAGTACAGAGAGAGTTAATAGCCTGAGAATAGGACATAGGATAGTTTTTATCCCAAGAATCCCACGAGAACGAGTTGCGAGTAAATCCGCCGGGGACAGCTAGTATTTTAAATATATTACACTAGCAAGACGGGCCACTTGCCAGCTTCGTACGTGTGTTACAAATCCAAGATTTGTAATACACTACTTGGATTTTCTTTACTACCTACCTATATTTAATATGCTTAGGGCCGATTTTTCAATCGCCAGATAACTTTTATCTGAAGAGTATGTTTGACGTTTTGACAGCTTTTGTATAGAAAATACACACATCAAAAGTATCTAGGGATATTTCAATTAAACCTAAACAACTAAAATTCTATTAACTTTTTGTTAAGACACCTTCACATTAAAATAAACATTGTTTAATAGCCTATATAATCTGATAACAAACATTTAGATAAAGTTAAATTTAAAAAAAAACTTAGAAGAAAAGGAAAAACTCAAACAAAATTTCAATCTTAACTTTATTTTTGTAACATCAAAACCAAAACAAAAAAAATATTTTTTTTTACAAAAATTGTTGAAAACATAAAATTAATAATCCTTGGATCCACTGGTTTTCATCCTCAATATCTTCAGGGAATTTCCTAAGAGCTCTTCTCAGAAGCATATCCCAGGCATGCTCGATAGGATTTAAGTCAGGGAATTGTGCAGGCCAGTCTAAAGCTTGGATATCATGCTGTTGTAACCAACTTGTGACGATACGCGCCGTATGTGGACGGGCATTGTCGTGCATTAACTGGAAATTTTGTCCCATTTGTTGTCTGTGGGGCAAGATAACAGGCTCTAGCACCTCATCTCGGTATTTTAGAGCAGTCATATTGCCTTGTATCCACACGAGGTCCGTTCTACCGCCGAGACAAATTCCTGCCCATACCATAATCGTGCCACCTTGATATGCATGAACTTGTTGTAGGTGCTGCAGTCGATTCCAACGTCCAGGTTCTCTCCAAACGCGAAGTCTTCGCGAATCAGGATGAAATCCAAACCTGGATTCATCAGTGAAAAGCACAAGTGACCATTGAGAATGGTTCCAGTTTTCGTGTGCAATAGCCCATTGTAATCTTCTTCATCGATTGCCTCTCCATAGGCCACGTCCGCACAGGCAGGTGGCTTGCTTAGCGCCTAGAGCCTAGCGGCTTGCATCCTGGCTATTTGCTTGGATACACGGGTGGCCGCACATGAGGTGGTTTGCGTGGTAGGTCGCTAGGTGCCTTGGGCATTTGCTTGTCGCCACGTTGACGAGATGTCGCTTTCAAAAATAGCTCTAAAACTACTACTCACAGAAAATTCATCTTTTAAATATATTAGTTCACGGCCTTATCCGTCATGTTGGGTTCATGATATAAATAAATCACGGTCAAGTTATGGGGAGTTTAATGTTCTATATAAACAATTGCGTAATTTTGACGATAAATTTTATTAATATTTGCGTATCACCAGGGAAACATTTGATCTACTTCTCAGTAAAGTTAAAGGAAAACTAACTCATTTGGATACTCATCTTAGTAAAAGGTCCCACAAAGGTTTTCTTTTGAAAACTGAAACAATCAATATTTCATCTATTGTTTTCTTCTAACCTCCTATAGTATTACAAAAATCCGAGTTAAGTTTTCACCCAGTGGCTACTTTTCAACCTGGCACCTCGCAACAAAAAACCAACACGTTTGTTTACATGGATGCACGCCAAGCGACTAGCTGGGCGCTAAGCGCGCAGTGCAGCCGGTCGCGTTCATTTTAGAACGTTTGTTTTACTAAGCTACTAGCTAGGTGACGCGCTAGACACTAGGCGCTAAGCAAGCCGCCTGCCTGTGCGGACGTGGCCTTAGCGCTGGTACCCAAAGTGGCCTACGAGTACGTAGGTTGACTTTATGCAGTCGTCTTCTCAAAGTTTGACCGCTTACCAACAAACCATACTCTCTCTGTAGCCTTTGAACCAATTGCATTGCCGTTACATTTGGTTGACTTCGTGCAGCATTTACTATGAATCGGTCCTGTACATGTGTTTTAATGCGTTGAGGTCCTCGGTGCCGTTCCACCACTTCCCCTGTGACACGATAACGTGACCGAAGCCTGGATATAACGCTCTGACTAGTCCTCATGGCTTCAGAAACCGCAATTTGGGACAGTATTCCACAACAGGATATTGACACCCTTGTTTTGAGTATACAGAACCGCTGCAGATGTGTCAGGAGAGTCTTAGGCTGATCCACGGATTATTAATTTTAAGTTTTCAAAAATTTTTATAATAAAAATGGTTGTTTTGTTTAGGTTTTGATGTCTCAAAAATAAAGTTTAGATTGAAATTTTGTCTGAGTTTTTCCTATTCTTCTAAGTTTTTTTTTAACTTAACTTTATCTAAAAGTCTATTATCAGATTAGATAGGCTATTAAACAAGGTTTATTTTAATGTGTAGGTGTCTTAACAAAAAGTTAATAAAATTTTAGTTGTTTAGGTTTAATTGAAATAGGGATATTATAAATTGCATATCAAATAAATAATCACCTATCAATACATACTCATCATTTATATTCTTTTTTACATCAAATAACTTACTTCACTACAAATAAACTAAATGTTTAACAAAACTCAAACTGCAGATAATTCGAAATTATACATCAATATGACATTACTTTTTTTCTCATAATGCAATACAGTTAAATTTATTTTTGTACAAAAATACTACATACATAGCATAAATACTGACTGCACAGCAAAATTTCCATATTTCATAGCAAAATAACTATCCCAGTCGCATATTAACTAGTAAGTACAACCAAACCTGTTCATCATATTTGTCTTAATTTTCAAGAAGCCATGCTCAGGAAATTTTATAATTATTATAACAATAAAATCCTGTCACATTGCATTATTTTTAAAAGCAGAACAAATTAACTGAAAATGGTACGCGGCTTCGCGCGCTTTTTCGTCACTGCGTTGCGCGAGCGAGTAAGATAGAGATAGAAATGGTTGGTTAGGTTAGGTTAGAACTGTGACCACACAACGCGCGAAGGCGAGCGAGCGCAGCGAGCGTGCCGCGGCAGCGGCCGCCGAGCGCCAGATATCCTCTTTTGCCAAGCAAACATTTTAGTTTCTTTGCTCTGTTTTAGAATAATTGGTGATCTATTTTAATTAGTTTGCTTAAATACTTATTATGAAAAACCTATTATAGTACATACAAAAACATTTATTTGGTAATCACTTAAAATCATGGAGATATAGGTAGGGTACCTATATCTCCATGATTTTAAGTGATTTATTGTGGAATTTTAAGTTCGTGGCGCCACCTGCAGAAGCTAAAAATGTGCCTATTGGGCAAAAAAGGAAGCGTGAACGCCCCGCGAAAGCAAGACCTGCTTTAATAATTCAATAAATTACAATTTTGTATCAAATTTTTTATTTTTTTTGTTGATCTCATTATGTGGTAATTAATAAATAATAAGACGACAGTGACTAATAAAATGCTGTTTTATTTAGAAAATATACTGTAAATAATATAAAAATAGAAGCTATATTTAAAAGAAAAAGAGTTAACATGTATAATGTGCATTAAGATTATTAGCTATGCATTGATTAAAAAGCTTTTGCTTTAGGAAAAATCGCTGTACGCTGCGAAAATAAATTGTAGTGTGTTTAGTGATATTTTGAGTTGAATATTTTGCTGTGCAATCAGTAATTTTGATGGGAATTCGGAATCTTATTGCCTAGAAAAAGGATATTTTTTGATTTGCGTTTAAATACCACCCATTGAAATATCCCTAGACACTTTTGATGTGTGTATGTCAATCCGACATTACCTATATTTATTCTTCAGATAGAAGTTAACTGATGATTGAAAAATCAGCCCTTACTGTGTGTATGCCTTTTAAGTTTTGTCGTTTGAAGGAAAAAACGCATATAGAAGCAGTATTTTTAATTGTTTTTAAAAGTATTCGGAACGTAGTTTAATAGACTTTTGCATAGGCTCGAATCAGTTTAAAAATATTTATTTCACTCCAAAGTAGGGGTCTTCAATATGGCTGGTTTGAAAGCGACGACTATTTCTTCACCGGACTGAAACCTTTGACCACGAAGATTTTTCTTAATTTTAGTAAATGTTAAGAAATTGTTAGGGCTTAAGTGAGGGCTGTTTGGAGAATGGTCAAAATTTTTTGGCTTGCGTTGTCGCGTTGTGTGGGATGTTGCATCGCTTTTGGAGAGATTTCCGAAGTTCATCGATGACTAATGGAAAACAAACTGTGTTAAACTGCTCTGCATTAACCGTCTTACGATCTCCAAGTGCAATTGTCGCAACATGACCAGGCACGTATTACCCCTTATCCGCTTGAATGCTTTCGCCAATTTCATAATTATAACCGTCTTACGATGTCCAAGTGCAATTGTCGCAACATGATTACATGACCGGTTTTCTCAACGAACGTGTCGACTTTCTTCCGTGAATTGCTTCTGGAGCGAACCACTTTAGCAGGTTTTGGTTCGTTTTGGAAGACCCAGATTTTAGATTGCTGTTCAAAATCAGGATCCTAGGCATAGATCTAAGATTCGTCACTATTGATGATGTCGTAGACGAATATTGACTTTCCTCAGTTGAACCTTTCAAGAGTTTTAGTTGATTAATCACGATGATTAATCACCATATCTTCGGCACCCGGCACGTTAGCTTCAGATATTGTCTAAATTTATTAAAGGTACCAGGCGCGCACAATTTCTTGAAAAAGCGTGTAAGATTACTTCCCCGTTGTGGGGAGACTGTATTCTGGTAAGAAAACAGGAAAAAGCGACATCTATGTTCGTATATTACTATACTAGCTACGCAGTCGCTGGCTTCACGAATTACGGTTGAAGCTTTTTTGTAAACTGCCTTGACATAGGTATTGCGGATGCGAGTGTAGATGGCGGTAAATTGCTCATTTCAGATGTAAGCCATAATTTAATTGAGGATGTATATAAATAAATATATAAATATCCTGGGACAACTCACACGCAGTCATCTGATCCCAAACTAAGCATAGCTACTGTACTATGGTAACCAGACAACTGATAAACATACTTATATAATTTACTAGCTTTTGCCCGCGACTTTGTCCGCGTGGAATAATAGTTCCCATTTCCGGGGGATTTCCGGGATGAAAACTATTCTATGTCCTTTCTCGGGTCCCAGACTATGTCTGTACCAAATTTCATTCAAAATTGGTTTAGTAGTTTAGGCGTGACGAAGAGACAGACAGACAGACAGACTGGCAGAGTTACTTTCGCATTTATAATATTAGTACGGATTAACTGTGGAACTATCTTGAGCGTACACAAAAAGATTATTGGGGTTGTGAAACGTGAAAGAGCTACATTGACCATGGTAAAAGCATCCAAAACATATCCAATGGCGTTTTTTTTTATGGATAGGAAATTATCAAATGACTTCCTGCCCCTGAAGAGGGAAGGAGGGTCAGACTTTTACTGACTAAAATCCAATAATGTCCCATCGGTTACCCTTATATATTCCGGGGCCGCGGTAACTATTAGAAGCATCGACACGCCGTCGCCGAGCTACCTACCGCTCGCCTTCCGCAGGCCCACGCCTCCAGTGGCCATCATCTTGTGACTCTCGACAACTACCTAAGCCTGGGTCTCTGTCCAGTGCGTGAAGCTTGACGCTGCCTCACGCGCCCCACCGCTTTCGACTTCAGCATGTCTGCTTCGCAGGAGGCGACGGCTTCCTATTAAGTCTCGCCCCGCATACGGTGGAGGTAGGCCCCGCTTGCGGACACCGTGTCACGCAGGCGTCACTTCCGCCCGAATCCGACATAGGAACCTCCCGAAATGTCCGTGTGCGGTGAGGAGGATCATCATCTCCCTAGCCTTTTCCCAGCTATGTTGGGGTCGGCTTACAGCCGAACCGGATTCAGCTGGATACCAGTGTTTTACGTGAAGCGTCTGCCTATCAGACCTCCACAATCCAGTAACTGGGTGACGATACCCTTTGGTTTGACTGGTCAGACTTTCTGGCTTCTGAAAACCCCTAGCGTCAAAGTTCTACGAATGACAACCGGGGCTTAACATGCTTTCCGAGGCACGGGATGTCAGTGATGTCCAAGATAAACTATAGAAAGTACATATGAATTGAAAATGTCGCATTGGTACTTGCCCGGATTCGAACCCGTAACCTCTTACACGCGCCTTTATGACGACCCAGATGTGTTATTCTGATGTATAAGCTACGAATATCTTGCAAAGCCATCGGCCAATATTCTTTATTGTACACCAATAGGACAAAAACAGTTAAGGACAATACAAACAAATATGCAAGAGTACAATCGGCTTTTTCGCTAAAAAGCAGTTTCTATTACATACTATCATTTATATTGCTTGCTGCGGAGTAATTTTAAAACTGTGAATATGTTCAAAGGTATTTTTTGAAATTATAAATGACTTCCGCACAATGAAAATTACGCTAGGGGCATTTTGCGTTTTAGTAATTTTATATTATCTCCGGAACTATATGACCAATTGACATACTGTAAATGGCAAATCTTATCTGTATGATGTCCTTGTGATACTGAAATAATTTATTGTCATAAGAATTAATATTTTGTTGCTCAAATAATCAACCAAACGTAAGTATGCCGAAAAATCATTTTTTTAATGCAATAAAAGATGTATAAAAGATAAAATATAAAAGATAGAGATATGGTATCGCGGACTTTATTGTAGAAATAATTAAGACAAACCAAGTTGCTATACATTGTTTTTAATTTTAAGCAACTGTTTAGGCAGCGCACGCAAATAATTCTGTTTTATGAGGTAATTTTTTCCGACTTGCTAGACAAAAGTTGCGATAGCTCGGTTAATATATATGTTATAAAAATAATTTATAGCCTATAGCACTCAGGAATAATGTAGCTTTCTGCCAGTGAAAACATTTTTGGAATTGGTTCATTAGTTCCAGAGATTACCCCAAACATACAAACTTACAAACTTACAAATTTTACCTCTTTATAATATTAGTATAGATAAATACATACATATTATAGATAAATCACACCCAGACACAGAACAAACAATCGTGCTCATCACACAAAGTTTGTCCTGGGTGGGAATCGAACCCACGACCTCCGGCTTAGCAGTCAGGGTCACTAACAACTAGACCAACAGGCCCGTCAATCCCGATTTCATTCAGGACAAACTAGTTTTGCCTAGGCTAAACTAGTCTAAGATAGGTCAACGGAGCCCCGCTGCGCTGGGCTCGCGCTGGTTTAAAAATAATAACCACGAAGGCTAAGGCGGGAGGGCTCCGCTTCGCTCCCGCCTTAGCCTTCTAACCTAACCTGTCCGAATCGGGGTGCCCTGAGTCGAAGCGAGAAAGAACTAGTTTATCCTAGGCAAAACTAGTTTGTCCTGAAATCGGCTTTGGCCGGTAACATATACAATGCATAGGTATGCTATTTATTACAGCAGTAAACGCGGGTTTGCTAACATTTATTGAAGAGTTACGTTACCGATCTCCAAAGCCCAGCATCAGATTTCCACGATAATTTAATGGAAAATGTTTCCGAATTAATATCTTTTATACAAAAAAAAAACCATGTATATCCACATCCACAGATAACGAATTTATGCCCAAACAGACAAAATAAAAAAAATACACCTTCCGATATTGAGAATTCTTCAAGTTATTTTTTCTTCTTTGTATAAGTTCAATTCTTTTGATTATAATTTATTTTGAGCACAATCAAAACATGTCTCATGTTTTGCAGATTATTACGGTATTTTATTTTCTATAGTTCCAAAATTTCTTATTTTTACGTGATTTTGAGGAGGGCAAAATATTAATGAGGCACCTTCTGTTTGCTGTCTGTCCTGCCCCCTTACCATGACGTTTAAAGTAAGATTGTTTTAGTCCTGTTCCAGAGTGTGCAAGTGACAGCGTTAGACACGTTGTCTAGCGCCGTCTCTTTCCCACTGAAAGTAATATCGAAGTAATACTGCTATAAGGGCTTGTGGTTATACCCCTGGTTGCAGCTGGGCATCAACTTGAGTAGCTAGTACTTCTTCAGTTTCTTCTGAAGATGTTTATAATAAGAAAACATTCGATAAGCAGGTAAAATAAACGTGTTTTTCCGCTTCAATCAAAGATTATTTTCTGTAAATAAAATTGCTTAATCCTTTAAGATTAAGATAAAGACTGATTAATTCTTTTTTTTTAATAAAATAATTTAAGAGTCGAGTTTTTAACAGACATCAGACATGGTTCTCAAAAAATACAATATTTATAAAAAGATAAATGTGTTGGTGTATGGTACTAACCTTGATTCTGAACTTGAAAATGCCGGATATTTGCGGATATTTGACAACTTTGACAGTTTTTGTATGGGAAATGTGTCAAAAATTTTGACGACGCTTTTCTTATTGAAACTATATTAAAAAAAAAAACTCAAAATAAAGAAAAGTCGGAATATCAACAATAAACAGACCATACGTCATTATCATATTTTGTGTTTGTAAAACAGGTGATGGCAATGATAAAAAAAACAAAGGGCATTTCAAATTTTATATTTATTAAAAATAGCTAAGACTCTTTACAGGAAAACCTTTAATGTAGCATTAAAGGTTTTCCTGTAAAGAGTCTTTAGCCATATTTTGTAGGTAAAAGTTCTAATACTATGTTGAATAGAACCTCATTGGATCTTCTTTGATTGTTTTACAATGGTTGCTGGCCTTCTTTCGTCGAAAAAGTTAGCTAAACGCCATTTGTGTTTCTTTTTTATTCCTCATTTTTCTTAACGAATAAAGGCCGTTTCCTGTTTTTTTTATATGACGGTCAGTTTTGAACGTATCTTTGAAGATGAGAAAACTCTTTCGTGCGTTTTATTAAATTAGTAAAACCTTTTTTTCTTTCTTCTCTTTCTCAATTCTTCTAATATCATGAATGTCAAGGTTTTTAAGGGTGTTTGTTACCATTTCACGCAAAAACTAATGAACAGATTTTGTTAAAACTTTACAGTAAATAGCCTATACATTAGAATAACAAGTAGGCTACATAACATCACGCTATGACCCACGGGAGCGGTTTTGTAGCTCAGAATCTGATATAAAGCGGGTGAGACCGCGGGGTACAGCTAGTTTAAATAAGTATGCTAAAGTTTGATACGGAGTTAGTTTTAATCTATGACTTTTGTTTATTTTAAGCGAAAGACCGGCTTAGTGTCGAATTACCGACTACCCTCAAATTCCAAGAAAAGGTAAAGTCTTATTCTTTTTTTAATCTGCAACTTCTTATCTGTCTGCTTTGCAATGACCGACATACCTGCACATGAAGTTATCAGATAAAAAGCCTGAAATCGCAAATGATTTGGGAGGGAAATCTATTCACGTTATTTACTAACGTCCTAATAGCTCTTCAGAGCCGTGGAACAGAAAGCTCCTCCATACGTAGTAAAAATCATAGTCGCTCATTGAGTTATAATGTACTACGTACTAGAGGAGCTATTTCAAACAAAATATGGCGCGTAATTTGGTGACAGCGGAGCATGCGCAGTGCAAGCGGGTGCCATAGATAACACCAATGCGCGCAGATGCGACATATTTCTGAAGTTGACTTCTATAGGCTTCTTTAATATTATGTGCATTATGGGTATCGTTATAAAAATAGTTATAATTAAAAGAAATGTATAACATAAAATTATGTGGAAAATAATAATATAATAAAATAAAATAATATTGAAAGGGTAGTGAGGAAGTGTAGTGTCGATTGTGTGATATCAGTGTCGGTCAGTGTATACGTGGAACTTAGCAGAGGCAAAATTAGTCGGGAAGTCGTGATTTTAGAAGATACATAGTATTTTCAGTTGCATCACAATATCTTGTATGATATTATATAAATGAAACGAATTTAAACTGTAAAAAAATTTATTCCCATGAAATAATATATGTACTCTTCTTGACTTTGTGGTGTATTTCTCGTTTTGCTTGAAATGAACGGAACATATTCGTGAATATTCTATTGGCAATCACGATTCTTCTGAATAAATTTAATCCAAAATAATTCTCTAGTACTAGGACACGGCCGACGAAACCTTAAAAAAATATATATATTTAATAAATAAAAAATATTAATATTACTTAATAATTTTTTTCTCATGATTATTATTAATAACATTTTGTTGTTCGTAATTGTTGAACGTTACCCGACGTTAGTGTCCATTCTGCGCATGCAGCAAATATTTTACTCTTTGATATTAACATCAACATGGCCGCCGTCGAGGTGACTCGTCATACATAATTACAAATAATAAAATTAGGCATGTTTTAAAGATAATATTTTGAACTTACTGGTAAAAAATCACTCCTTGAATTTTATTTATATTTCTCAAGCTGTTTGAACAGTATCTCAATGCACACGAAGGCATATTTTTTGAACAAAACTTTGCACTCGAAATAGTCTAGCTGCTGCAAGCGCTCGACATAGACTAAGCGAGTTAGGGTGCGTGCACCCTAACTCGTGTTACAAAAAAAATAGTTGAGGTGACTCCTCTAGTACGAAGTACATTATAACTCAATGTAGTCGCTCCCTGCTGTCTACCTATGTATGCTTAAATCTTTAAAACTACGCAACGAATTTTGATGCGGTTTTTTTTAATCGATTGAGCGAGTCAAGAGGGAGGTTTATTATATAACTAGCTTCTGCCTGCGGCTTCGCTCGCGTTAGAAAGAAACAAAAAGTAGCCTATGTTACTCTCCATCCCTTCAACTATCTCCACTTAAAAAAATCACGTCAATCCGTCGCTCCGTTTTGCCGTGAAAGAAAGACAAACAGACAGACAGACAGACAGACACACTTTCCCATTTATAATATTAGTATGGATAGGACATGCAAAATATAGTAGAGGAAACCGTTTATTTTTTTAGTTTTATAACACCCGTGATAAGATGGGTCAAATATATATATTGGGTATGTCGGAAGCTGTTTTAACTGTTCTGTGGTCGGAATCGTTAGACATCAACGCTCCCGACATGTAACAAGCTGAGGAAGTGCTTCTTTGGCCGCCTGAATAAAGTTTTAAATAGTAGACACAATCTTGTAGCTAGGATTATTCATCAGCAACTTGCCCCGAAATACAGTCTTGTGGAATGACGTGCCCGAAACAACAACATAGAAGTAAACCCAAGGGGGACAGATAGTTATAAATATATGACTCCCAGACAGATCAAACAATCATGCTCATCACAGTCACACATACATAATTTGCCCTCAGTGGAAATCGTTTTCACGACCTCCAGTTTTGTAGCCAGAGTCGTTAACTACAATACACACACACAATACAATACAAATAAATCTGTAATTTATCTATAATCTATAATTTTACATTTTTGTGTCGCGGTACCACTATAATATTATTATATTACTTAAATATTTTAACTTCCGAGTTCTCGACGTAAAAAGAGGGGTGTTGTTTGTTAGTCGGTCTTTCTGTTTGTTTATCTGTCTGTGCCTGTGGCACCGTAGCTCTTAATCTGTAGAACTGACTTAGGTGCTATTTCACGTACTTGTATTTGAAAATCTAGCAATGTTTCTTAGGTATGTTCCATCAAAATCGATTTAGGGCCGAGTCACACCGAAATGGCAGCGGCCGGCAGCGTCCGGTGGCCTCGCGACCCCGCGCGCCTGGTATCTTCTTGACGAGTTTACCGGCCTCGCGTCGCCGCTGGCAGCCGCTGGCGGCTTCGCGAGCTTTTCAAGTATTTCAAGCGATACTGGTCTTTTAAGTATGTAGTTAAAGTTTTTAATTATTTCACACTGAAAGTGCTCGCCGCGTCGCTGCCGGCCGCTGCCATTCCGGTGTGACTCGGCGCTTTGCCTTTTCCAATGATATTTTGGCCTTTTAGAAGTTATCAACAATTTTGTTACAATTTTTTTATTTACGCAAGTTTTTCTATACAGTAAACATTTATAATTTTTGCATTTTTATTTTTGTTTTAGGTAACTTCCGAGTGGTTCGGTTGGCTCCACTACAAGACAGATGAACTGCCTGCCGACGACGGCGCCAAACGCGAACTAATGGGCTCTAAGTTATCTCAAACTTGGCTCCTCCCATTTGTAGAAAACAGAACTATGACGAACGAAGCGTTCTACCCTTACAGTACCACCAAACCTAAGATCAACGTTTGGGACGGTAATGTTAGCTTTATTCAATAATAATAATAGGATCTATTGTGTTTTGTACTGTCCAGACTTCTGTAATTAGTACATAGTATAATTTTTTTGTCTGTCCCTGTATAGGACGGTATAATTCCTGTATAGGTAGGTATCTTTAAAACAACACAACGGATTTTCATGCGATTTTTTAATAGATAGAGTGTTTCAATAGTTTAATTTATATGTATAATACATGCAATCTTTGTATGCACTTTTGACTGCCCTATCAAATTTAATTTTTTCCCTTGCAAAAAGTGGCAACATACTCCTAGCTTTAAAACGCTCGTCTATTTAACAGCCTATGGTCTACCATTGTCCTGAAGTAACAGTAGGTGATTGGCCAGCTTCGATCATGGCACTTATTGACCAAATAACCATAAGCCAGATCTTAGGTCATGCATTACTTCTTCTCTCTTAAGATACTGATGCGTATCTGGTGGATACGAGGCATCAGTATCTATCTCAGAATCAATTTTCGCCAGTAGCAGGGTTTGCTCGATTATTCTGTGATCAACCGTTGCTGAACATTTCTGATTGTCATACAGGAACTATTGTTTATCACAAACAACAACGCGATTCGAAGTACCGTAGTTATCGTAATGTTCAATAATGTAAAGCAGCACTCAATGCTTACTTGATGGTCTACTTTATTAATGCGGTTTCCGTTAACTATAACATTTTCATTTTACTAATTTGTTTTATTTTAATTCAAATAATGTTGTCACTCACTTCAACTGCCACTAACTCTGTGGTGGTTTTACTTCCATGAATGTCTTTAATTCTTCATTGTGAATTGGGGCCCTATTTCTGCCACCAACTTGACGCCAAGTGAAATCCATACTAATATTATAAACTAGCTTTTGCCCGCGGCTTCGCTCGCGTTAGAAAGAGACAAAAAGTAGCCTATGTTACTCTCCATCCCTTCAACTATCTCCTCCAAAAAATCACGTCAATTCATCGCTCCGTTTTGCCGTGAAAGAAAGACAAACAGACAGACAGACACACTTTCCCATTTATAATATTAGTATGGATGGGAAAGTGTGTCTGTCTGTCTGTATGTTTGTCTTTCTTTCACGGCAAAACGGAGCGACGAATTGACGTGATTTTTAAAGTGGATATAGTTGAAGGGATGGAGAGTAACATAGGCTACATTTCTCTCTTTTTAACGCGAGCGAAGCCGCGGGCAAAAGCTAGTACCCTATATACATACTTGGTCGCGCAACTAAGTTGACACCAAGTGAAATTCTCTGCATACAATTGTACATACTCGTATATTGTTGGAGTAACCAGGGTGCTGTCACCATGGTATCTTGATGAAAATAGCGCCTTTAGGCCCGAGTCACACCGGAATGGCAGCGGCCGGCAGTGGCGCGGCGAGCACCTTCAGTGTGAAATAATTTTAAACTTTAACTACATACTTAAAAGACTAGTATCGCTTGAAAAGCTTGAAAAGGTCGCGAGGCTGCCAGCGGCCGCCCGCGGCCTCGCGAGCGGCCGCGCGCCTCTTGTTTCTAGCGACGCTGGCGGCCGCTGGCGGCCGCTGGCGGCCTCGCGGCGCCGCGGGCGGCCGCTGCCATTCCGGTGTGACTCGGGCCTTAAGGTCTACAACCGCTCATAACTTTCAGGAAGACAAAACCTAAAAACCGAGTTTTCTTTTAAAGTAGCTTCCTCAATTTCCTAGGTGTATAATCTGTTTCCATGTATGTAAGCGCTTTTCTACAGTGTTGTGCACCAGTTGAGTTTCCTATATTGTTAACAGATGAATACCACAATGTCAATGAAAACAATTGACGAGCTAACAATTGAATTGCTACATTCCAAAGGGTTAGTAGCGTTATGACTACATCTCGATAAGACTAAATAGCAGATATGACTAGTTCGCTATAGGACTTACTCTCGATACGACTAGATCTTGTTAGGACTATATCGTGATTGGACTAGATCGCAATAAGGCCAGATATCAAAATGACTCATTATCGATATGACGTACAATCGTATCTAAAAGTGGGATAAGTATAAGAACTTTATGGAGTATCTACTTAGCTTTACTAAAGTGAAAAAGAAAAAGAACAAAAGAAGAAACACTATATTATTCAATCGCAAGTATCAAAGACATTTTAATATACTTGAGACGAAGGAGAAAAATGTTAGGTTGTGATTCAAAGCGTAAGTTTAAATAAATAAATAAGTATTCTACAATGAAATGCTTTCATTTTAAGTATTTTAGTATAGGTACCAAGGAAAAATCTTAATGCTTTAACTTGATATCTGTACTCCAAAAAACAAACGAAAATATAGTCGTTACGCTATCTGGCCTTATTGCGATCTAGTCCAAACACGATATAGTCCTAACAAGATCTAGTCATATCGAGATTAAGTCCTATAGCGAACTAGTCATATCTGCTATTTAGTCTTATCGAGATGTAGTCATAACGCTACTAACCCATTCCAAATACAAATTATGAGCGTAACTTGCCACACAAGCCTAAATTTGAATTTGGAATTCCTAACTAAGCCAGCCCCAAATATTTGAAAGTTACCAATTTGTTTCGCCAATTTTATTATGTAGGGATCTAAAATTAGAATTTATAATGCCAAAAGTTCAAATGTTAAACAAAATAAAATACACCATATCAATGAGATTATTATTTTATTCTGGATTACTGAAAAACCTTTTTATAGCGGAAATATTTTTAAGATAGTTTACCTACATAAAAATAAAAGCTAAAAATAGATGGAAGCTTCGTTCCTCGTCAGTGTTTGTTTACATATAGATATGGAAACAAGATTTTCCCAAGTAAATCAGATGTGGGATCGCTACTATTCCAAGTTCTCTACAACATACTCTGCAGCTATATAACATTTATTTGAAATAACTACATAGACATACTATATGAATTTTAATACAGTCTCATCCGGCTGTCCTATCGAACAGATTTCCGTATTTTTTATTGGTTTTGATGCAAAGATTAGAAGTATTAGAAACCTCTTTAGAAATCTGCTTGACACGACCGATCTTAAGCTATACACATCCAGTTGTTCCCACCTGCCTTACTTTCTTTGACACTTTTTGAGTTAATATCTGTGCATTTCCTGTGCCTTTTATAGATTTCTTTCTCTGTCTTTGGTTTTAATTGAGGCCTTGGCACGTTTTGGTCTAAAACACTTGCTGCATTAAGCTCTTGTGGCGAGATAAATAAACTTTACTTTTTTTTTTTGGTGAGTGGGAAATCATCATAGACTGCTCCCGTCCTGGGTGCGGCGGGCGTGTCAGACTTTTACTGACTAAAACCCACTCATGTTCCTTCGATTGCCCTTTATGTTCCAGGGTCACGGTAACTATTATAAACATTCCGCAACCCCGGCTGGCGTTGGCCCTGTTGGGCCCCTTTCTGTGCTGACTACTTCTCTTTGAGGCGCGCGTGGAACACTAACGCGCCGTCGACGCGGTCCTGGTCCTAGCCGGGTGGCGAGCTACCCATCGCTCGCCATCCGCAGAACCGTGCCTACGGTGGCCGGTAGTCGTCTTGCGACTCTCGACGTCTTCGCCTGGGTCTTTGTCCGGGGCGAGAGGCTCGTCGTTGTCTCTCGCGCGCCGCCGCTTCCTTCACTAGCATAACTGCTTCGCAGAAGGTGGCGACGGCATCCCATTCCGTCTCGCCCCGCAGCGTGGCCTGAACCAGCGCTGGGCGCGAGAGGTCACCGCCGCCGATCGCCTCTACGAGGACACGTCGATGGTCCGCCCATGCGCGGCACACCTCCACTGTGTGCTCGACCGTGTCCTCCAGGCGACCGTTGCTGCAGTGGTGACACCCAGGCGTCGCTTCCGCTCGAATCCGACACAGGAACCTCCCGAACTGACCATGTCCGGTGAGGACCTGTGTCAAGCGAAACGTGAGAGCGCCGTGGCGCCTCTCCAGCCACTCCTCAAAGAGGGGTCTTACCGCCGCTATCACGGCGTGCCCAAAATAGACGTTACTAAGCACTGGCTTTGGCTTATGACTATAGCTGTCACTGTTACACAACTACCGAACGTCAAGTGCACCATAGAGATGGGAACATGGCTAAGCCAAAGTCAGTGCTTAGTATCGTCTATTTATCTCGCCATTAGAGTTCTGCTCAAACTTGACTTGCATTTTTTATACTTTTACGAATCCCCGCAGACTGCAGACTTTTAGCCGACTGTTTAGTCAGTAGGAGATGTATAAAAGTAATTGCAACCATTATAATATAATAAATCTTTATTGACATGATTTTGTTACAAATAAAACTTATGAAGCCTCTTACTCCCGAACTAGGGGAACCTGTATGACGGGAGTAAGCGCCCTCTCCCATTTAATGGCTTAATAAAATCAATAAAAATATTAGCGTGACATGTACAAAGTAAATTTAAAAAATTTTAAACAAAAAATAAATTAAATCAAATAAAATACAAATAAAAGAGAAAAAGTAACAGTAATATTAAAAAAAAATATATTAACCATGAAACGGCATTAGAATTAAAATTCAATCAATTTATTTGAAATTAGACAATTAAATAACTGTGTGGGGTATGAAGTTTGGTGTGAGGTAAGTCTAAGTGTGTGTGTGTATGTATGTATTGAGTGGATGTATGAAAGAATGGTATATACAATGTGTGTGTTTTTGTGTACATAAATAAAATGTGTATTATTTTATTATTTTCATTCTGTATTAATATAATAGGCCTATAATAAAATTTGTGAGGCTTTCAAAATAAACTGTCGGTAAACTGTCGGCAGACTGCTACCTGCCATTTTCAAAATTCTGTCTATCGGTGTATTAGGTTACTAAACATAGATTTTTGACATATAAGCTCTATTCATAACATGTTAAAATTCTATGTTTAGAAACCAAAGTAGAGGTATTATTGAAAATGTTCGTTAATGAGTATGACGCTCTACGCACTATGCCTATTGTTTAGTAAGCCTTGTTGAATATTTGGTTCGCTTCGAGCTTTAACCTTTAACTGATGGCAT
Source organism: Athetis lepigone (assembly GCA_033675125.1). Classification (NCBI taxonomy): domain Eukaryota; kingdom Metazoa; phylum Arthropoda; class Insecta; order Lepidoptera; family Noctuidae; genus Athetis; species Athetis lepigone. The sequence continues at coordinate 20,396,600 of CM066219.1, forward strand.
GATTCTGTGAAACTAGCTTAGGAGACCGCTACCGTATTTGTAGTATAACTTAGAATTAAACATGTTGAATTAAAACACAATTCCGCAATAAAAATTATGGTTTTCATGGATGTTTTAGTTTTTTTAATTACATTTTATTGTCTTTTTCGCAAAAACCAAACAACGTTGTCTTTTTAAAAAGGAAACTAGTTAAAAGCCAACTGTAAAAAATGATGAAATCAATACACAAAATAATGTATGCGGTAAAAACTTCGAACACACGTGATTCGAGACACAATAGAAAGACAATAGCAGCGCCACAGCCGGCTGTAGCTCGTTCGTCGAAAGGTTAAAGTATCTAGCGGTCTGAGAGACCTCACGGAATCTCCCAGGGTAAGTAGCAGATTTCTTGACTGACTGTTGACCCACCCCTACCAACCCATCTATTTCGTTTAATCTGGCAGCCTAATCAGACTCTTTTGTACAAGCGCATTAACTCGCAGCGGTTTGTCTGTAAAGTATAGCACGGGTCGATTCTCTCCGAGGCAGTCTGTGTGAGCGGTTAGCTGTCAGCTGACTAAAAATTTTAGAGTCTGCGCAGGCTTTTTCACAATGAACTCTTCCTTCTCACAATCGAAAATTGGTTATCTCCGAATCGGCTTGACCGATGTACAATCTACAAAATGGAATCATGACCCAACATAAGCTTATTTTCCTACAGAGATTCAAATACAATTAGGTCGACAATCGCATAAACATGTATTAAAAATGTCGCACGTCTAGTCTTATTATTTTGACAGCTTCATACGATTTGTCGTCGAAATGGGTCATGATTCAATGTTGTCGATAGTACGTTTACGGTCCCAGTTGGAACAAAAAGGTGGATACATTTTTTTGTTGGTTTCCTATACTTCCTTGCGTTTAAAAACAAATTATCTTACTTATGTTGTCTGTGGTTTTGGAAACAAACAGGTTCTTTGATTTTTGTATCTAAGATAGAAGTTGGCCTGGGTCTGATTAGATTAACTAGATTCTCATTCATTTAACTATTTTCTTTTTGGATCAAGCCAAAAAGAAAATAGTTCCAGGACAATAATAGTAATTTTAACAGAATTTATGTTTAATCCAATATAGAATTTTTAATAAATAATAAGATTTATAACAATAGCTTTGTGAGTGTATAATAAAATACAACCAATTTCTGCTTTTACTTTGTCATATTAAAGTATTGTCTGTATTTTGAAAATAAATACAGCTCAAGTATGGTATAATTCAGTTTCAAATTTAAAAAATAATAGATTCTGTTTTTTTTTTAAATAAAATATGTGTTGTATCTATAGTGAATAAAGTATTTCCATTTTATGAAGTTAGGCATCTAATAACGTATTTATGACATTTTATTAATAAGACAATAAATATTCTTTAAAATAGCTTCTATTATTTGTTATTCTTCTTTGCTAGTTTTATATAAATCTCACAAAAAAAAAGCTGTAAGTATCTCCAAATTACCTTTGCCTGATGGTGTACAGTCACGTGTATAAACATGTTTACACCACGCTAACATTATAACTAATTTTCTCTTAAAATAACTATAAAAATATTTAGTTTTAGGGCACATTTTATAGTAATCTATAACATAATTATTATAAAATAAGTTTTAGCTAAAAGTTGTGGCTCATTTAATAGAATATTGATTCAAATCTTTGTGTAGTGTACCTATACATGTTTATGCTCGTGACTGTACCTAGAACAGTAATGGTGTTAATGTTTATTATTATTTATTTTAAAAAATGTTTATTGTTTAATGTGTTTTTTATTAAATTGGGCTGCAGAGTAATTTATAGTAAGTGAACCACCTGTTCAATATAAATCTCAATTTACTGAGTCCAGTTGGAAAAAGGCTCTTACTTTAATCGTTAATTTGTTTTTAACTTTTTGTACGCTAATTTTTATTTCCAATTTTACTTGAAGGTACCTATATTACACAAACTGTGAAATATAACAACCGTGTGTCAGTACGTCTGTCAGTTAGCTGTATCTCATGAGCCGTAATAGGTAGAGCGTTGTTTTTACAGAATGTGTATTTCCATTGCCGCTATAACAATAAGTATGAAATTAAAATAAAATAAAAGTTAAAAATTCAATTGCATCGCACAAGAAACGCGATTTCTTTGGTATCTTTTGCTCGGTCTCAATATTATAACGTGGTAGTAGTACTGAACCCTTCATATAAGACAGGACTCACACTTGACCGGCTTTTGCCATTGGATAGCAGATAGGTTCACGGGCCGGTTTTAAATGGTCACCAGCTGTAGACTAATGTAAACCTGAAAATCTGAGCCATCCAGTAACACTTTGTTAATAAGAGAGATAACTGCTGACTCAATTCATAGATGGCGCTGCTCTAACTAACGCAATATAGGGACAATCTTAAAATTGCCGTGCCTTATTAGTGGGCGTAGGTTTAAGTAAGATTAATAAGTGTGCCTTTATATTCTAAAGTCTTAATTATAAGAAAGTTCTTACCTAACTGTTTTTTCTTTGTTTCAGGGTTAACAGTGAGCAAACGCAATCTTAAATGAAATCTCATTTTATTTGTTTCACTGTCAATATTAATTTTGGAATTAGTTTTTTACTATTAGGACTATGTTAAAGAAAAAGTTTTTTTAAACATAGTTTCTTAATGTTTTTATTAAGTTACCAAAAAATACCTATTTCGTTTCATATTGTAAGTTGAAAGTTCATTTTTTTAAATAAACAAATGTGCGGTAAGTATTTTGATCTTTTATTTATTCTGAGCTTTACTATTTCATATTTAGTTACATTTGGTAAAAAGTGTCACATAAACAAATTGCTTGTAGTAAAATTTGCCATGTGTAAGAGTTTAAAGAAGCACTTCTTAAAACTTTGAATATCAAATTTGTACCTATTTTACACAATTTCTGCTAAATTTAATAATACCTACTTAGTACTCACTGAGGTACGAAAGTACATATTTAATATTGTAACATATTATCAAAAGAGTTAATTTATAACGACATCGCTGAAAAAAAACCGATTGAAACCATATGCTTTATATGTTTTAAAAGAAAGTCGTAATGTTGGTACAACACTAAAGTAATTAAGCACAGGAACCAAAAGCTACCTTAGAGTCGTAATTACTCCGCAACGACCGATAGAAACATCTTACGAATTCAAAAAATAAAGTTTCAAATCATCGCCTATAAAACTATCCAAACAATATGATAATTTTAATATATCACCGTAGCTATAAATTTTTTCGGTACAAATGACCGAATGAAAAAATTGCAAGCATTTATTGCGCCGAAATGCTTTAAGCGGCAGAAAAAAATTCATAAACAGATTTGAAAAAAGTTTACTTGGTGGGGAGGGGCGTTGTTTTGGGCGGTGATAGGCCCACCTTCCCTGGAGGGGCAAAGCAAAGTGCTTGAGTTAGTTGCGCATCGGCAGCGACAAAGATCGCACGTATGTCTCGCGAGTGAGTGCAGGCAGTGTTGTGGGGCAGAGGCCCATACATTCGAAAATAGCAAACGAAAAAATTGAACCCCAGATGGGAGTATACGAGGAGAGGGGAACGATGCACTGGGTACGCCACTATTTTTTAGCAAGTTTTTTTTGTAAAGTTTTTGTTTATATTTTTTTTATTTTGTTTTGCTTTAGTCGTTTAGTTTTGTTTTACTTAGTTGAATTACAGTGTATTTTTTTTATTTTAAATTTTGTTTTCTTAGAATGCTTTTTATGATAATTAGATTAGATTAGATTGAATGTTTTGTAAACGTTGTGGATTCATTCAATACAATGCTAAAAAGCTTTAACATGATTTGGATACAACTTGAAAACATATACATACGAACTACCTACTTAGATAGTTGTGTTTGTGTTTGACTAATTTTATCTCTAGAAAATACCTTTGTTTTAAATGTTTTGAAACATGCATATATACACATTACATTTTAATGTATACTTTTTTCATAATATTAAACAAAAATTCGTTTTCTTTATTTAAGCAAAAATCACTAAATTATTTTTGTTAAAGTTTAGCAATAATATGTATAATTTATTGTTCCTTCTGCGATATAGAAGAATTTATACCTATACACGCTTTATCTATAGTTTTTCTTTGATTTAATACTAAGCAGGTATCTATATATATAAGAAATGTCTTTAAAATAAGAATCACACTAACTAATAGTTAAGAAACGGCTTAAAACGGCTTGGGATCTGAGCGTTATACAATGTGTTACAATTTCAAATAATTAAACAAAACATATAGATACCTATTACTTATCAATTAAGTACAATCAATATCTCTATTATTTTTATTAAAAATATACCTAATAAATAAATATATAAATAATGAAATTAGATTCAAATATTTTTGTCTTATTGGCCTACAGGCGCACTAAGCAATGTTCCTTTAGAACAAGTATTACATATTAGTAGTATTAATAAACTATTTATAATGCATTATTTAAACAAATATGTTTTATTTCTGCATTCATAATGGGAGTATTATAGTCCCTGGTTCTTAAAACAGTGTTTAAGACCCTATGCGTATGCGCATATCTTCCTTGTTCGTTGCATTGTATGTTGTAGATATTTTGTTTGTTATGTTGGTAGGCATTTATTGTAACTACTATTGATAGCATGCTTCCACGGCTTCAAATATAGATGAACATGTAATCAATATATTTTAACAAAAAAAAAAAAAGATTTTGCAACAGATGTGTAGTGTATATTCGGCTTACTGCAAAAACTCTTTAACTGTGATACACTAAACTTTGCTAAACATTTATTTACCTACTTTTGATTCCATTGGATAAATTATGAATTATTATTAAGATGAATACTTTTGAGCCCTATAAAATCAATTGTTAAATTAATGGAGTGCATTATAATCTCTTAATACTTTTTTCCTCTACACCAGTGTATGTAGAGAGTAGTTAAGTAGTTACCGTTAAATATTCGGCAAGAAAGTGTCGGCAACTGGCATGAGGTACTAACCCACCATACAATATTAAACCAACAAACAGAGCCGAAAAAACGGCAATAGAAACACGCCCACTATGAAAATTTCAACACTTCCTACTTATTACGGTTTATGAAATACAGCTCAATGACAGACGAACGGAGCAAGAGAAAATAATTACTAATGGCGAGATAAATAGACGTTACTAAGCACTGACAGTGGCTTAGCACTATGTCTGTCACTGTTACACAACTGCCAAACTTCAAGTGTACGATAGAGACGGAACGCAGCTAAGCCAAAGTACGTGCTTAGTCTATTAATCTCGCAATAAGAGTTAGTATAGATCCATTAAACTTGCCCAAAAGCAGATTACCTAAACAAAAAATATAAATATCATAGAATATTGCACTGAAGCATCACAGAAAACTAATTAATTACTTAGTGACAATCGTATCGTTGCATAAAACTATAAATCTATACTAATATCAAAGCTAAATAGTTAGTTTGGTTGAACGCATCTAAAAAACTAGTAGTCCGAATTGAAAAAAATATTTTTGTATTGGTTTGGCCATTTATTGAGGAAGGTTTGAGGCTATATAATATCGCGTTTTAACTTACGGGAGCCGAGCAGTAACAAAAAATACGGGCGTCAAAGTCGATACATTTATTTTGTTTAGGCCATTTACGGGTATCTACTTATTGCAAGAGATTCGGTAGGTTAAGGTTTCAAAATGTAAGACTCTTTGGTGAAAGACAAACAAGAAAGTTCATGAATACTCCTCACAATTAAGGTTTTACGGAAATCCTGGTTAGTTATTTGTATTCCTAATTTCCTACGTATGTTAACTTTAGGTCACATTCAAACAATAGTGCGTATAAAATTTAGGCTGATTTTAAGAAAAAAATATAAAGAGTAAAATGTGTCAAACTTTATTTATAATATAAGTCTGTAAAATTATTATCCTTCCTCGGAAATAATTTTTTTCCCAAAGCATATGTATGCCTAAACCTATTTACTACTTGACATTTGTTATCCTTTTATGTAAAAGCTGGTTATATTTTATTTAGGTACTATAATAGCTATATTGATATAAGTTTACCGCGACACTAAAAGAATATTAAATACCATATACATACATAAGAATAAACCTAGACGCATTTATTCATGAAATATTTTAATGTCAAAAAATTATACTGAAATTGTTATTTTCCTGTTTCCTAATTTTAGTAATGTACATTATATTAAAATATAACGTGCAAACTATCTAGAGATGTACTCAGTAGAGATGACGGCTGTCTAAAAGCTTGAACTACACCACTCTACGAAATTAAATGTGAGCTTTTTTACTTTTTAAAAAGAATGTTGCAAATACGAATTAAGTATATTTATTTCATATTATTACCAGAAATGTCTTACAGACTAAACCAAATCAATATTTAGGTTTCTTAAGTTGAACCAATAATAGTATTTGGCGCATCTAAACGTCCTGCGCCGGCGCCGGTAATTTTGTCGGGGATTTAAAAAAACTAGCAATACATTTCTATAGGCCTTTTCAGGTTGAAAACCACAAAAGTAGTCTACATTATTGCCAAATATAAATAAAAGTTACTTAGCTATTCGCCGTCTCTATCTTTTTATCGAAGTTACCCGAAGGACTAGCTAACCTGTGTCTTTCTCAGCCTATGAGTTCAATATTTCAGTCCTAACATTCCAGTATACATATACGGTCTCGTATTCTTCCAGTATACATATACGGCTTCATAATCTTCCACTATACATAATATACGGTCTCGTATTCGTAGGTCTTTTACGAATATAGGTTTAAGATCTGCGCAGACGTGGGACAATGGCGGAGAAAATGTTCTCGGTGCGCTCGCATTAGGTTGCTTTTGTCTGCTTGCAGTGCACGGACCAAGTGCAACCTTATTGTAGTACTAATAAATGCGCACCTCGGACTTTTTGTCCGTCGTTGTCCCTCGTGTGCGCAGGGTATTAGAGTTTAGAATAGTACGAATCCAAGACTGCAATCCCACAATATTTAATTAGTGGCTATGAAGTGCATATAAAACGCAATTATATTAGTTCAAAACCGTAACCCGCTTAATGTTTCAATTACAAAGATTACATATTATTACCGTTAAAATTACCGGTGGGGCTCGTTGAATTACGCTAGTGTTTGAGTTGTAATCGATTTATGATACTTTTATTGCTAGACCATAGATATTATTGATGATTATTATAAAATTCCACTTTCTTGCCAAACGCTGTGAAGGTGATTGGTTTTAACGCTTTCAAAAATGTTTAAAATGGACGAGCTATATGTTATTATCATCTGCCTAATTGGATCCAGCGGAATAACAGTGTAATATGGAGCGACTGCATGTTAGACCTCCGCAACTTTAGAACGAATTTTATTGAAACTTTATCGAAATACAGCACATACATCAAATTGATTGCTATGTAACTTTTCGCCATGTCAAACTGCAACGAAGTATAAACAAGAGACCTAACATAACGCGGGTGAAGCCGCTTGGCATAGCTAGTACTGCCTATTACAGTTTATATTTAAGTATAACTATCAATATTTATCAACAAGCAAGATAAAATCACGTTTATGTAAAATATAGGTAAGTAGCTTCATGTATACTTCATATAATTTACTTCAGTCCTGAATAAAACCAAGTTTATTTGACAGAAACATTCTTGAAGTTTACGAAAACCTTAAATGCCCACGTCTAAATGCCATAGGCATTCTCCACATATCAATCAAGCTACATATTTTACCAAGCAAATAATTTATTTTCAATTTGTTACTTCTAGTTTTCGAATGCAATTGATATTATATTTTATCATTGAGCGCAAGTAACTGCTATTTTGATCAAGACATTCCACATTTAATTAGACTGTACTTACTTACAGCTGATTAAAGCATGTAGGTTACATTCTGCGAATTCTAGTGGGTACCCAAGTAAGTAGTATAAATTAAACATTATACCCACTTTAATAATTCCACTGCTAAAACATTTTCAATTTTCTCAAGTAGCTTTTAATAGTAAATGTTAAAGTGTGAATTTGTTACAATTACTATAAAGAAAGTCTCCTGCCACGTCTGGCTGTATACCTGTTCGCAATAAACCTCAAAACCACTGAACGGAGTTATATGCGGTTTGCATTATTAGACAAGTAATTCACGCGGAAGGTTTATGTGTATAATACATAAATATTTAAGCAAAAGCAAAGACGAGAATTTTAAAGATTTTTACACTTGATACATTGGGTCGTGATTACCCTTTTCGATTTAATCTCTACTAATATTATAAAGAGGAAAACTTTGTTTGTTTGATTGTAATGAATAGGCTCAAAAACAACTGGACCGATTTTAAAAATTCTTTCACCATTCGAAAGCTACATAGTCAACGAGTAGCATAGGCTATATAATATCACGATATGTCCCACGGGAGCGAAGCAGTAACCAAAAACCTAATGTAACGTGCGTGAAACCGCGAGGAACATCTAGTTTTTTCATAAAGATCAGTAGATACAGATTGCGCATACTTTTTTTTTTTCGTGACTGTGAAATCATCCAATGACTGCTCCCGTCCTGGGTGCGGCGGGAGGGCGTGTCAGACTCTTACTGATTAAAACCCACTCATGTTCCTTCGATTGCCCTTTATGTTCCAGGGTCACGGTAACTATTATAAACATTCCGCAACCCCGGCAGGCAGATTGAGCATACTTTTGCCATAATCCTGTCTTGACCTTTTCCATTATTCAAGATTCGCCTTGAATAACGAAAAAGGTTACTAAAGTACCCGAGGCCATGTGATGGTCTATTGGCCCTAATGGCCGATTAATTAAAGAGATTTATCCGATGGTAAGTTTTTTCCGCGCTAATCTTGTGAATGTCGATTATCTTGACAGAAGAAGTCGAAAATAAATAAAAATAAGACCTTCCTTGAGTTTCAGGATTTCTCTATAGCAAATTTCATCAAAATCGATTCAGTGGTTTAGCCGTAAAAGGGCAACAGACAGAGACATATCTGTACAAGCTTGATCACATGAGTTTATTCAGCACATAGCTGCGTAAATTCATTATTTTAAATTGCACATTTTTACTCGAAATATTATTGCGAATTATTGACATTCACTTTCTCCTTTGCCACTAATAAAAATGGAAGTACTATTTAAAAAAATCACTCCATCATTTAGTTAGGATAACGGTTTATCACACCGATTTAAATGGTCACACTAAAATTATCATTTTGACTCCGTTGTAATGAAACTGAAGTATTTCAGCGCTTATTTTTTATAAAGCGCATGGAAATTATTCATCGATGTAGTTATTTTAAAGGGGAAATATTTAGATAGTGTTATTTGTAAATAATTTGAAATAACTTGTGATTTTGTAGTATGTATTACAAAATCCTTCTGGAAATCATTTAAGGCGCCCACTATACGGTAAATTTGGCTATCCCTTTTACCACGATCAAGGATTGTGCTTGACCTAATATAATGACTGATGCTTACATGATAGTCAGAATCCTCAGCAGCATCACTACAGGTTCAGTTCATGTGACTGGTTACTAGAAAAATCACACAAACCGAACCACAAATCCTTCATCATCGTGACTTCAATTAATTTATGACTATTGACGTTAAACTTACCGCGTAATAGGCGCCTAAAATCTAGAACTAAGCTCCAATATGTGCCTAACCGAATTAAGCTCAAACTGTGATTACTAGGCGTACAATTGAATCCGAGCGCTGCAAGTTACTGAAACAATTTGCGGTTAATCACTAATATTACAGAGCACAGTCTGTAAATGTTACTGTACTATAAAGGTCTTCTTTTTCCTAGAATATTGGTTGCACAACGTAGGGAAAATAATGTAAAGTTCTAGAGCAATTTAATCGGGGATATTTTAAAATATTATTAGCCTGCAAGTTATTTTATAGCCTAGCATTCGGGGATAAAAACTAAATTTTGTGTTTTTTGCGATCAGACAAGGATTTCCAGAGATTACTTCCTAATTATTCCTAATTATAAAAATATAAGCTTCATCTTTTTATTATACACGTCTAAATATACTTCAGTAAATATGTTTTAAACACTAATAGGTTTTATTTCAAATCGGTGAATGTGAGCCATCGCTTTCCGTCGGAACTTTTCCACCGCGTTCAGGCCATTTGAGCATCGTGGTTAAATATAAAAGAACTTCTGAAGTAATTATATATTTGCTAGGTTTAAATTTTAGTTGTTGTATATAATATTGTTTTATTTTATAAAACTGTTTGGATTTTTAATTATTTCAGATAGCTAGCTATACTAGCTTTTTAGTACCATTTAAAATATTGCTGTGTCCCTCGCGATGGTAAAGCCTTTCTGACACCGTGTCTATATAGTATATATGATAATAGCTTTTTTTATGAGACAATATACGTCAATATATCGTTTATTTTATAGAAACTAAGAAGTGCAGAAAGCCATATATATTATACACTGGCGCCGATTCCCTTGTACACAAACAAAACCAAACTTAGGTTCAGTGCATCCTTTTCTTTCCAATTCACTGAGAAAAGTACGTCTGTCTATTTAGCTATACCTAGTTTACATACATTCATAATTAACCAAAGAGGAATATCATAATTATCACACATATCGGTAATATTGAGACGTCTGACTGCAAGAGCAGCGTTACTGCGTTTCGCGGTGAAGATGGAGAAGATCTTATATGCTTGATATTAACAGGTATATAAACCAGGCCTCACACCGGCACTACGTTTATTTATTTTATTCTCAGCAATATCCCTGCAGACTAATCCAATCGATATTGATGTTTCTTATTCCTAAATTATAAACTAGTAGCCTTACTAATAATCGCTGCATAAAGTTATGGCAGGTTTATACGTCAAAAAATGTATGGTTACACAGACCTTATTCATTGCATAACTTTACACAGTGATTATTAGTAAGGGCATTATAACTACCGTAACCGAAACAAATTTTAAGAAGTTCTATCTTTGTAAATTCACTTAGAGTACAATAAAATATGTCCACGTCTCATCTATGTGGTTAAGGTGCCTATGTTAACCGCATCAAACATTGACGTCGGTCGCCACAATAGTTGCGCCGCAATTGTTTGCTACAAATGTATTGTATACCTAAACCCGCGGATGTATACAATACATTTGTAGCAAACAATTTAAATGAACGGGGTTGTAAATGTGTCAAATTGAAGATGTTCATTTTATCCCTGATGGCAACGCATGCAAGGCGGCTGTGACTATTTAACAACAATTTGAATTATATCGAAATGGAATCGTACTACTACTATTTGTGAACTAGTGAAACGATAACAAAAGTGAGGTTTTCGGAAAACAAGAAATAATAACTGATTAATTAATTTATTGATATGATTGATTAATAACAATGTCTGTATCTTACTTTCTACTAATGTGTGAAATTTGTGAGGATGTTTGCAACTGTCTAACCCCAAAAGAATTTTAAAATGACTTTAATGAAATGCTTATAGTTTATACGTCAGACTAATAGGCTACATAACATCACGCTATGACCCACGAGAAAAAAGCAGTAAAAAGACCTAACATAACGCGGGTAAAACCATAGGGTAGAGCCAGTAGTGATGCAGCGGCGGTCCATCTCTATCGCATTTCTTTCTCTATGCAAGTAGCAAAAACTAAATCTGATAGTTAATTATAAATTATCATAATTACATTCAGCAAATAAACTTAAGTAGTTAATAGGTAAATAATATCACGGTACGACGATCGTTTCAACATTTTTTTGTTAGCACTGCAGCGGTTTAAACTAATATTTATTTACTTAGATTACTTGTAAACTGTAGGTATACATTTGTTTTTAATTTTGTAATAGTTTTAAACATAATATTTTTTTTTGGTGAGTGGGAAATCATCCAATGACTGCTCCCGTCCTATGTGTCAGACTCTTACTGACTAAAACCCACTCATGTTCCTTCGATTGCCCTTTATGTTCCAGGGTTACGGTAACTATTATCAACATTCCGCAACAACATTATAATTATAGTATTAGCAGTTTTTTATGAGTACAATAATGTGTTCTTGAATCGGTTTCTAATTACCTGTCACACTATATCCACCATGTAATTTATAACCCGCGGTTTCTCTCGCCCATTTTCATACTTACAAACATTCCTCTGATATTTTACCCAGTTAAGCAGGCCGCACATCGGGCACATATTTGTATCTCGGTAAATGTGGCGCCACATTTATTGTCCCTGTATCTTAACGCGGGCACGCACACTAAGGACACATTTGTTGCGGGCGTATACAACACATTTGTAGCAAACAATTGCGGCGCTACAATTGTGGCGAGGTGAATGTTCGTTGCGTGTAGCTTGTGGTGCCGACGGCGGAGTGCGGTCTCGTATAGGGATATAATAAAAAAAAAAGCGCTTGTATCACGCGTCTAATGACCGAATACTCAACGTCACTTAATTTGAAGAAGCTCTAAGATGTGTTCCTGTCTTTGTCATTCTAAAGGAATAAAGTAGGGACGCGCAACATATGCATCTTAATGTGAAGTGATGTTTAAGTATTAGGCCATAGGGCATAAAATGAGACTTCAGTACTAGTTTCATGTTTTTAAGTCCAGAAATTTCGGCTGTGCGTTGACTGACTACCTTTAAAATGGCTGCCTATATATCTATACTAATATTATAAATAAAGAGGTAAAATTTGTAAGTTTGTAGGTTTGTAAGTTTGTATGTATGGGGTAATCTCTGGAACTACTGGTCCTCTTTTTTCAGTGTTAGATAGCCCATTTATCGAGGAATGCAAAATATATACCAGCACGCTACGACCCACGGGAGCGGCGCAGTAACGCAAAATGCGGGTGAAACCGCAGGGGACAGCTAGTGTGTAATATAAAGATTTAATTTTTCATCATCAATATCATTTTTTTTAAACTCGATACGCAATAGCAAGACTCTATTACTAAAACTTACGCTATCTGTTAGTCCGTCTTACCGTATCTTATGTACGGTGACAGATACAGAGTCGCATTTCTTACAATTATGGTATGCTAGCTTCTGCCCGCGACTACGTCCGCGTGGAATAGTTCCCGTTCTCGCGAGATTTCCTGGATGAAAACTATCCTATGTTCTTTTTCGGGTCCGGGACTATATCTGTACTAAATTTCATTCAAATCGGTTCAGTAGTTTAAGCGGGAAAGCGTAACAGACAGACAGACAGACAGACAGACAGAGTTACTTTCGCATTTATAATATTAGTATGGATTTATTACCGCTGTACCAACAAATTATTAAAATCAACTTAGACACGGCGGCAGAGGCATACGGTTTTTGTACAATATACGCGTTGTTTTTTCCCCGGTTTTATAAATGTATGATTTTTCGGAATCCATGTTGTGCTTCTGACTCGGACTTGGCCGGTTTTTTAATTAGTCGGTAACTAGTTTTGCAGAAAAACCGGTTTTAGTTAGTTGCACCGGATTTTAGTGCTATTTGATTTGAGGCAGACATAGCGCACAGCAAGCTTTTTTTTAGTACTTTTCCCCTACTTTTACTTGCAATTATTTTTTCTAAACGTTACTATTATTTTTTTAAGTACTTCCAGCCTTCTCAGCATTGCTTTTAAAAGGATTAACTAACTCTAAAGTAAGATAAGTCTACACTGTATCACATAACCTATCTGTGAAAGAGCCGTCAAAATTGGTCCAGCTGTTTCGGGGGTTAGCAGAAACAAAGAGAGCAACAAAAATAATTGTCTTATATTTCTTTGCTATAAGTATGTACCGTGAATATTTTTATTAGATTTTGAGAAACGCTGTGTTTTGTAATAATTAAATTATTTTACATTAACCTATATATTTATTTGACTCAATGAGTTGAAATATGAAAGGCTTTGGATTTTAAAATACATATTTAAGCGCCAGTTTTCACACACCAGTTTGCATTACAGCTCCAGGGTATTAAAAATAATACAATAATAATAATAATGTAATAAGCCAGGAGGCGGCCGGAGCGGCTTTAAGAGCAAATCCCTTACTATTAGCCTGGTTAAAATAAATGACATCATAACATCATATGATCTGCGCAGTACATAATCAATATTTACGTTACATAACTAAAGCAGACAATAACCGGCCTAGCTCTAAATCTTAAGATAAGACAAGGCGTCACCTTTGAACCCACTGACCCGCAGATTACCAGCGTCTAGACGTGTAAAAATTGTTAAACTATAATAGTCGTTGTTCTCATTGAAATAATATCTAAAATTAATTAACCCAACGTGCGCAGTCTAGCGCATACTCGCGCATTCGCGCGTATTTTCAGGTAGACATTTTTCTAATAAGTCACGCGTTAAGTCAAATTTGCCGGCATGCAGGCCCCTAGGGTTCCCTACGCGACGGGTATTAAGTTCGAAGCATTTGTTTCGCTTTACAAGGCGCTTATGTATGAATTAGAATCGGTTGGTTAGTTGAAGCTAGCTGCCCGTTCTACAACATAGCTAGGTCCAATGAGCAAGAAACTCCACAGACACTTATCAATCTAGGGTTTAAAATCTTTGGATACATTGTTCGTGATTCATAAGTAAAAATTATGAAGGTTATATAATATAAAATAATTTCAAAAAATAAAGAATTAGACCCTGTCCTTTCTTCCGATTGTCTGTTAGCGGTTGTATTTTATAAACCGCGATAGATAAACATTTAAATTTGTAAATGTGTATTTGAATCGCCGCTATTAAAACAAATAATTAAAAAAAATAATGTTACCGCAACGCAAAGCCCTAAAATGCATAAATAAAATAAATAAGTTTAAAAATAAAAGTTAATAAAATTAAGGTAAAATAAAAAAAAAAAACAAATAAATTAAGGTAATACTTCCATAGCTGTTGAAATCCATACTAATATTATAAATGCGAAAGTAACTCTGTCTGTCTGTATTTCTGTCTTTTCTTCACGACTAAACCACTGAACAGATTTGAATGAAATTTGGTACAGATATAGTCTGGGACCCGAGTAAGGATATAGGATAGTTTTCATCCCGGAATTCCCCCGGGAACGGGAACTACTATTCCACGCGGACGAAGTCGCGGGAAGTCATCGCCATGGATTGGAGAAGTAATATACAGTTTCTTAAGACTTTCGAACAATCTACGATAGCCACATGGTTCATTATATACCCGCCTCTATCTTATTACAGTTTATTTCTCTCAGTTATTACACAATTTAATTAGGATTTATCCTAGTTTAACACTGACATTAGCAACGCATTTTGATTCACACTCATACTAAAAAATATTATAAAAATAAATTTAACTTAATATACACTTCAGACCTAGTTTTATCGTGGAATCGCATGCTAAATTTTCATATGAAGATAAGATGAGATTTATTAGGTATATTAATAAGATAAAATAATCATACTTAACACTGTGACGGCAAACTAGACAGAAACCTGTATTGTGGGGTCGGAAATGCATTGATATATTTCTAAACTTTATTTTCAGGTAAATTTTGTGACTTAGTTAGTGTCACGATGCTAAAATTTATTTTAGGTAAATTTTGTGACTTAGTGTCACGATGCTAAAATTTATTTTTAGGTAAATTTTGTGACTTAGGGTCACGAGGTTACATTTTTTTTAGTGTTCGGTAGGTATGATAGAATTAAATATCATAAACAAAAATGATGTAAAGGTGTTCAAGTTTTAATATCGTAAATTATATTAAATAGAGTTGATTTTTTAATTATTTTTTTCAGTCATAGAGCTCCTCACCCCTTGCTACGCTGTATTTCTAATTTTCTCAATGTTTATTTTTTGTGTTCACTTTATGTATGTGTAGCAAAATAAATGGTTTAAAAGGTTTTTTTTAATGGTTTTAATGGTCACTAATGTTAATCTAGTCATTTTGACTTAGGTATGCCTTGATTCCTTTTCTGCCTCGAGTGATTATCATCATTGACGGCTTTTTGACAACTTGTGCTGTGTCAATGGCCGATGGTGTCCCTTATGGCCACTGTTTTCTATGTAATAATGTTTAAGCCAAACATCAAATTATTAATAAACGGTCGGTAGTTCTTTAAATTAACTTAAAAGAAAAATACTATAATATTCATTTACGTTTCTTCATTCAATGTGTAAGACGAGGGTGTAAGTGTAACCCACTTCGGGCGGAAAAGTGGTGGGAAGTATCCGATATCTGGGCTAACAACCCACAGTTCAAGGGCTCTAGTGTGGGTTTAAATACATGTACATTTAATATAGCAAGGTATTAATACAGTTTAAATATGAGGACTAATTTATTCAATGTTCTATATTAAACATTAACAAAATTAATTAAAAGTAGTAGGTACATATACTTGTAGTTAGATACAATTTCAGTATGGTGCTGGAATATAACTGCGTGTTTAATATATGGGCACAATTATAGCAACTGTTATGTTCATAATTTGCCATTTACATGAATTAGTCGTATGGAAACTGTTTAGATGGCTTCTTGTTTATTTTTACCAGCTAATCTAAGGATGTACTCAGCTGGGCTACATAAGGAGTGCTTTTCGCTATGGTCTATGTATGCGGCAGAAAATGTAGTGCAACCATGCTTGTTCAAACATGGTGGCTTTGTGGTTGAAAGGTTGTTTTAGCTGGGTTAGCTAAAACAACCTTTCAACCACAAAGCAACAGCCGGCTGTCGCACTGCTATTGTCTTTCTATTGTGCCTCGAATCACGTGTGTTCGAAGGTTTAATAGGAATGTTTCAGTATATGAAAATTAATTAAGAACGACTGGCTCCTAGATAAATTTATGCTTAGCAAGTGCTTTAACTAAGCTATAGCTAGAATAGCTAAGTTAAAGTAGAGGTAACGAATATCTCGGCGTCGGGTTGTGTCGCACAAAGATCAGTTCAGAGAATTCCTTCTCCAAGACCTCTTTACAGGATCTGTAGAAGAGGTCTCAGGAGGTATTTACCTCAGCACTGAATTCTCAGAATTTAAGATTTTCATTTTGTGCTAAAGTTGATGTTGAATATGCGCAGAATGAATATAGCTTTTTCGAAGTGGTCGTTGCCGGATTGTCGGTTGACAGATTTTCATGCAAACTTTCCAAGCTTCAAATCCGTGTTTAACATTAGAATTAGTTTACCTTCCCAATTTAAGGTAATAATTTGTGAAATTTTAAGTTTATATTCGGTTAGGTATCAACAATATTAACGGCACGAGCAGCTAGTATATGTGCTTATTTATTTTATTTATTATTATAGATGTTGGCAAAGTATCGCCAGATTCTATTACTTATGTACAATCGTATAAACTCTATTCAAACTTTGTTATATGTGCCATAAGCACATCTTGGCACATTAAGTTTCAAATACGTGTAAGCTAACATCCATACTAATATTATAAATGGAAAAGTGTGTCTGTCTGTCTGTATGTTTGTCTTTCTTTCACGGCTAAACGAAGCGACGAATGGACGTGATTTTTTAAGTGGAGATAGTTGAAGGGATGAAGAGTAACATAGGCTACTTTTTGTCTCTTTCTAACGCGAGCGAAGCCGCGGGCGAAAGCTGGTGTGCCTATATCAAAAACATACTAACAATATCCAAATATTTCTTCCCGAATAATTACCTAAACCTTGTTAATTTTGTATTTGACATACCTTTACGTATAGGTACCCAATTACGTAATAATTATATACATGTTTCTTATTATCCGATGTTATGATGAGAGATATTCAGATATCTGTTAATCTGTTTAATATTTATATTTAAACCTACATTTATCTCGGGCCTTGAATATCTAGCTCTGAGTTTGTAGGCGATGTTGATGCCTGACCTATGTACCTAGCTATTAAGTACTTACGACTTACTTGCTTCGACAAATTGATAGTATTTTTACAAGTTTTGGTCCCTTATTAAAAAAAATATATATTTTCATAATCAAACTAGCTCTGCCCGCGGCTTCGCTCGCGTTAAAAAGAGACAAAAAGTAGCCTATGTTACTCCCCATCCCTTCAACTATCTCCACTTAAAAAATCACGTCAATTCGTCGCTCCGTTTTGCCGTGAAAGAAAGACAAACATACAGACAGACAGACAGACACACTTTCCTATTTATAATATTAGTATGGATTCTGACATTCGGAATAATATCACCATCAGAATCAGTGACTGCATTTTTTTTATCTTACTAATTATACGTTATCGTGCAATGAACTAACTTTTTCCCCCGTCATTGTCTGCGTGTTAGTCAAGTACTTGTATCGTAAAACATAGCCTACGGCACTCGACGATACAGGGGAACATTTTCATTGTTCTGAATTTGTAATTTATTATCTGGAAATAGTCAGACTACAAAAAAACTCTCAAGTCTTCTGATGAGTGAAAAAAAAAATTAAAATTAGATTATTATGAGCCGTGTAACCTATTTTTGGTCCATAGATACCTGAATCACAATTAACAACCTTTATAGAAGGACTTTTCGTTGTTAATAAAAGTACGAAACTTCTAAAACATAAAATCTAAAGAAAGCACAGAACGCCTAGAGCCGCACTATTAAGCGATTTGAAAACTCTACCCCCCTTAGAAGACCAAGCGACAGCCGGCTGCCGGGCTGTTATTGTCATTCTATTGTGTCTCGAATCACGTGTGTTCGAAGAATTCAGCGTAAAATAAGGGATACTTTGTATGAAAACCAAGACCAAAACCGTAAGAAACCGCAACAGAAAGTTCACTATAAACATAGTTTCATGGCCAGGTCTAAGCGAAGATTGCGTAAATTTAAAAATAGACGGTAAAGCTATTTCTGCTATATAGTAAAAGTATTTACGGTTCGATTGTCAGTGTTGCTAGAAGAGACACTATTTCGGACCTCGGTTATACGGATTTGCCATAATTAGGATTGTTTTCGAGCAAGTTACAAGTCGTCTAATTATGTTTATATGTAGGCATGTTTCCACGTACCAATTTATGTATTTGTATTCTCTTTCTAGGGAAATAAATAACAATAAAAATCGTTTTTCTTGACCATTTGAGTATCCGGATTAACGATTTTCCGAATGCTTTGCGGCAACAATTTGTATTTTATTAAGACATTTCGTTTTTCAAAGGCTCAGATATTAAGTGTAAAGGAAAAGCTAATGAGCTGCTTTTACTCAAAGAAAAACATAATCCAGACACAAAGTAGGGTTCAGTAAGGTTCAGACATCGCTGTAGGTTGTATAGGGATAAACCTTTATTAGAATCATTATTTTAGATGTTTTGTTCGCCTTCATTAATTTGTACTTAGTTTACATTCAGTTAATTGATTGCGTTTATTGTCTTAGCAGTGATTACTTCATTAAAACCAGTTACAACGCGACTAACTGCATTGCTTCGAACAATGTAGTGTCGGTTTGTCAATTGTATCGTGTTTAACTAAGTTCAAAGAGTGTTTAATTGTACCAGTAAACAGTAATACGAAAATCGTATTGAAAATAAGTACTTAAATAACTGTCAAACTAGAATAAAAATATCGGAGTACATAAGTACAAGCCCCTTCTCGAAACTTCCCTGACCACCCTGTCTTGGAATGGCATACTGTGAACTCCGGACTCGTTTTCATAAGAATCCTTGTTTCAGCAACAAAGCGAGAGATACCTAACGTCGGCGTACGAGGGGGGCGGCGACTTGTCCCCTGTCGCACCCGCGACGTCCCCCGGCTCGCCCCGCGACTGCACGTCGTGTCGGAAGCGGGAGCCCCCGGACGAAACGCCCCAACCCCCCCCTGAAGACGCTTGTGCCGGCTGCGGCGGCCGAATTACCGACAGATACTACCTTTTGGCCCTCGAACGCCGCTGGCATACCCCATGTCTAAAATGCTGCGAATGCAAGATGCCCCTCGATTCGGAACAACGGTGCTACGCTAGGGATAGCAATATTTTCTGCAAGAATGATTATTTCAGGTTAGTCTTATTTGTTTTAATTATTCACCCCTGGGCAGGTTCCGCTTGCCAGAAGAGTCTGGTGCGTCATTAATTTTATCGTCATCAACGAACCGTTTTAGTAACTTTGCCAAGGGTTTAAGAAAAGCATAAATGCATTTCTGAAAACAGAAGACGACGAGTTTACAAGCATCTCCGGTTTATTAATTTCATCATTTTATGCAATATGTTCTACAAATTTCACGGTATAAAATTACGCATCACTTAAAGACATTTTTAAATCCTCGAGGGCAATTCCGCTCACATAAAATCGCTAATAAAGCGTACCAAAGTTCTAAAGTTATGATCAAAAGAAACATTTATGAAAACAACACATGTAACTGTCACTTGTTTAATATTTACGAGTGTTACGTTATTTAGTGTACATTGCGTGTGCGACAGGAACAGTGTTCCTTCTGCTTGTTATTAAGACAGCAATGTATCTCGTACTTAACGATAATTATGAGCGCCATAATTATATCAACATTGGGAATTACGGGCGTTCGTGGCGCAGCCGTTATTAAATTTTAATACGAATGGGATTACGGCTGGAGTCTGTACTCTGTATTTTTTTTACTCCGTGCCTGATTTTATTGACAAACCAGAACGCAAATAAAAATAGCTTTTTGTTTTATCGCATTCTCTAGGTAGTTAGTATCTATACTGATAATGTACGAAGAAAAATTTGTACTGACTGTGATTTGTAATGAATAAACTCAAAAAAAAAACTGGACTGATTTCAAAAGTTCTTTTACACATACAAATACACGTAACACATTAATTATTGAAGACTGCCATAGTCTAGGTATATGTATGACGAGTAAACCCACAGCGGACAGGTAGTACCTAAGATTTGCTTAACCATACCAAGACTAAATACACACCTCTATGCTAAGATCTACCCTCTTAGCAGAAGTCAACACATAAAGTCAACTGTCCCCTGTTAGATGGAAAATCCACAGGGAAATCCATATAGTGTAGCTCTGAAATGTACGGGTATTTACTCTGAAACATAATCTTCAATACTAGCGTGTGTATGACCTCCCGTTAACTGTCCAGTGTAAATCAGCTTTGTCGTACGGAATTCTGGCAATTTAACTGTTCTGTTGGTTAGTTATGTTGTTAATGACCCTGACTGTTAAGCCGATGGTCGTGGGTTCGATTCCCAGGACAAATCTTTGTGTAATGAGCATGATTGTTTGTTGTGTCTGGGTTTTCTGTAATGTGTATGTATTTATAAATTCTATAATTTTGTTTATCAGTTGTCTGGTTACCATAGTACAAGCTGTGCTTGGAATCAGATGATCGTGTGTAAGTTTGTGTTGTAACTTCGCTAGTTTTGACCAGTGATCATAAAATTGGAAATGACGAGTGAAACTATGCGGAATTGATAGTTTAAAGTAAAATGTAATAGATGCCCAGGTTTAGGAATCGAAGCATAGGTATATGTTTGTACACAGTTTGAAGTTAGAGGAAAGCGTAGGTTGAGAAAAGTAGATTTCAATTACTTTTGTAAATACAAATATGATGTTGAAATGTGAAAGCGCTATAATTTTATTCCATTTAACTTTCAGCTATATCTATCTATACTAATATTATAAAGAGGTAAAATTTGTAAGTTTGTAGGTTTGTAAGTTTGTATGTAGGGGGTAATCTCTGGAACTACTGGTCCGATTTGTAAAATTCTTTCAGTGTTAGATAGCCCATTTATCGAAGAATGCTATAGGCTATATACCATCACGCTACGACCCACGGGAGCGGAGCAGTAACAAAAAATGCGGGTGAAACCGCAGGGGACAACTAGTAAAATATATAATGGTAAACTATATGCTGAGTGTTGATATATTTACGGACAGCACAAGTCACTGTTCCTTAAGACATGAAACTTGGAGGGTGGGTCTTTGTGAAGGGTTAGTATCCATTAAGAAAGGATTTACGGAAATACGACGCTTATACTCGTAGTAGTAAAATAGGGGATGGCAGCTCGATGTCCACGCGGGTGAAGCCACGGGCAAAAGCTAGTTATTTGATATTTGTTTTGTTGTAATATTAAGAGTGATTAAGGCGGAAGGTTTATATTTATAATACATGATAATATAGTACAATAACACCGAGACTTCCGTGGCGGGCCGTTAGATCTATAAAAATGAAAATTAATCATCAAAATACATGTACCAGCATATCTTCCAAACGTCTGCACCAAATTGAATAAGTATTTAATTTTTTTTTGTGTTAATTAATATCAGGATAAAAATTACACATGAAAGAAAATTATACGACGACGGGACGGGAGTGGAGCAGTTACAAAAACCTAATATTAATCAAGTATTGCCGCAGGGAACAAAAGGGGCTATTCATAAATATATATAACTGGTTCGTATTTTCAGTAAAAAAAGTATATTTTTTAATAATATTTTTTTTTTCATGCGCTTCCGTGTCGACCCCAGGGGTGTATCTTGTAAGTTCATAACCCTTTTAGAACCGGCCTTCTCCCCTTTTGAAGAGCCCCAAATCATACATAATTATGACATTCACCGCCTCCGCTTTTGCCCGAACCCTGAAACCCAACCTTTGTCGCAATATTCATAGAATACCGCATAATTTGCCCGATCCGATTCCCGTAGGTGTCAAAATGCTTTATGTATTTTAATTATTTCTGTGACAGAATTTATTATTAATTGAACCAAGCCTACGATAGGTGATAAAATAGTTTAACCAACATACTATCTCGCTCGTTTTAGAACGGTGTATATTAGCACAAGTTACGTTACCATTTTGTTAAAAGTAATATACTTATGAAGAAATTAAAATCTAATTGAAGTTTTAAGATAATTTTCTGGTCTAAAGGTTTAGATTGCTATCAGCGGATTAAGAAAGAGTTTTAAATGTTGCTGCCGAATATTAAGTATAATTTGTGGCAGTTTACATAATCAGAAGCCATTTAATGTTTAATACATTTTAATTTTAACATTAGTTTTAAGTAGGGCTCTGGAACTTGGTAGCTAAAGAGCTGCTCCTTCAAATGTCTCGCGGTGACTGTGTGTTGTATCAGTCGGTTCCCTTCCAAATGGTTGAGACAAATGGAGCCAATCCTACGTTCCTGGGCTACTCTAGACCTCTTTTAATGTACACAATTCTCACATCGTACAAGTTCAAATTGAATAATGTGACCTAATAATTGTAATATTGTATTGATTTCAAAGTTGTGTTCAAGGAGACTCATTCTTCTCCATAGGAACCACTTAACTCCATAGGAACGGTTTTAGAACAAGTAATTTGCTTTATTCTTTTGGCATACTTTCTTCTTGATAAATCAAAAGTACCTGTTAATGGTTTAGATTAATTAATTATTTTGAGTTAGAATCTTATAATCTGTTCTCCTGATCTTTATTAAGAAAATAGATGATAAATTTATCATCTGTTTTACTGATTCTAAGGAAAATAGATGATAAGTTATGATTTGAAACATTTCCCCTGTCGGTGTTGCTTCCTAGGGGAACAATATGCTCATAAGTAGCTGTTGACTTGTATAGTACAGCATGGAGGCATCCTCTAGCCCTATTTGGCATATTTGTATGGACACTCCATCGTAGCCATGTAATTGCATCCGTGAGATGAAATTTTTTTGTAGGGTGTTGTCTCCATTATCTACTTCCTTTATTTACTTAAGTATATTATTGTTTGGTATAATCAGAAAGCCTTCCACTATTAAACCTTCGAACACAAGTCATTCGAGACACAATAGAAAGACAACAGCAGCCCGACAGCCGGCTGTCGCTTGGTCGATAAAAGGTTAATAAAAAAATTGAAGCCGAGTAACGTTCATGATATTTTGAACCTTTATTTTTCTACAAGAATATATTGGTATTTTCTGGTAAAAAAAAAGTTTTTCAATTCAATAGTTTTTCAATAGGAAGTATAAGTCAAAGGCCTCTTCTTCACATTGAGGAGCACTAACATTAATCTCCACAGCGCGCGGCAGATCGGCTATTCCATACATACTCATAAACCCAGGTTTCCTTACTAAGTTTATATTTTCCAAGCTTTTAGGACAGTATCTAGCTAGCTCTCACCTCCGTT
The DNA here is from genome assembly GCA_033675125.1 of Athetis lepigone. Taxonomy (NCBI): domain Eukaryota; kingdom Metazoa; phylum Arthropoda; class Insecta; order Lepidoptera; family Noctuidae; genus Athetis; species Athetis lepigone. Next base: position 20,420,634 of record CM066219.1, read on the forward strand.
TTCAATCCATTGTGAATGAGCTGCAGATTGCAGATGCAAAACGAATAATGGCCTCTCAAAAGCCTTTTAGCGGAATGGTGCCATATAAAACACTTTACCTTTAAGGCATGCCATTCATCGATTTCCAATGAACTATGGGGACTCATAAATTTGTGCACCATTCACGCTAACACCATTAAAATATGCGACTAGTGTGGGCTTAGCACGACGGTGGGATACCTTAGTGTCAGACATGTTGAATGTCCTATAGAGGCATTGTATGACACCTAGCTTCTTTTTTGAATACTTGTTATTCATTTGGTAAAATTGAATGGCTCGTGCGTCAGCTCGTCCCAAAACAAACTCTAGTTCATATCTGTCAGTGAGTGTGGTTAGGTCTTAAAAGAAAATGCGAGAAGTTAATGAAACACAGTATTCAACTCTTCCATTATATCGTGGGAAACTTTTTTCAAAAAAATAATAACCCCCTTCAAAAACTAAAAACCCAAAAATTAGAAACTTGAAGAAAAAGCACACATCGTCTATGAATATTTCGTCATTTTTTTTTGTTCTTGGTGAATTTTTCAAGGAACACTGAACCGATCGCTACAAAATTTATATGGGACCACCCCTGAATCATGACTTATCAAACAAAAAAAGAACCATCAAAATCCGTTTACAATTGACGGAGATATCGCGTAACAAATATACAAAAAAAAAACATACAGACGAATTGAGAACCTCCTCCTTTTTTGAAGTCGGTTAAAAATTATCCTTTTCTCTGGGTTATTATCAAAGAAACAGATAATATTGAAATACTTAGTTATATTTGCCTACAAATGGAAGCACACTCAACGCACCCTGTTTAAGATAGTTTTGTAGATGATTGACAAAGTTGAACATGCAGGAGCAATTAAACTAATAAAATCAGTGTTCTAATATATGACCTTTCGGTAGGCCTCGGACTCGTATTATCTCATCAGAGCTCGTGCCGTGTGACTGTAAAAGCTTAAAGATTTATGTGCCTCCGTCAACTTGCGATTTGAAACTGCTCAAAGTAAATCGTAAAAACTAAACTATCTGATCGTTTCGAAAGTGCATCCGGTCAGATTTTAAATTGATTTTCAGATATTTTCGTGTGTGTCAAAGTAAAATCTTTGCTTAGTAAACGTATTCTATTTTCTAATAAATTTCGGTTTAAAAGAGATTTCGTGTTTAGTTTGTCTCTCTTATAAAGTCTAAATATGATAAAAACTTACATTAAGTAAAATATTACTTTAATAATACAGAAGACACACAAGACAAGACACATTTACGAAGACGAAATAGTAAATAATAAGAAATAACAAGTACATATCGCTAATAAAATAGAAATATAAATAAATTTATTCAATAGATTTTTTCTTGAATGTGTCAAGGCAGATTGAGTAACTAAAGAAATAAAAAGGTCCTATTATTTACTTTATTTACACCTACTTTATTTAACTACAGAAGAAAACAAAAAATATGTTAAAAATATATAACATTGATTAAAACAGTTTTGGGCTCACGTGGTAACGTGTGATAACTGAAGGCTTTTAAATAAATAAAGATAAAAGAGTATGGAAATGTTTCTCCTCCATTAATTTTCATTGAACACTTTTCATAAAATGGAGTTCTCCATTGTGTTAATTATTATAAATAGTTACCTCGGATATTTCAATCGTGATTTGTATAAAAAATAAGAGGCGCTTTACTTTCATCAAGTTAGAGTAATCAAAAGTTACGAGCTTTCTCATTTACATTTTATAAGGATAACTGTATTGTGAACGTTACTAATGAACATGAACTTGTAAGTACGATTTTCATTTCTATTTTCTCATTTGCGGCTTTTTTCTTCAGCAAGTACTTAGTGACAGTCTTGAGTCTGAATAGTTGGACCTTGAAAATGGCTGACTAAATGTGGATGGTACACGTGCCAAATCCTTCAGGTGTTATGTCTAGTATGTACATAGTATTATGTATAATTATTTATTGTTTCCTTAAATTATGCCAGTAAAAGCATCAATGATGGATTTCTGCGTCATACATTTCAAAATACCAGTGCACTCTACCAAACCCAAAGACCTCCATGCCTTTTCGACTAGAGAAACATTCCGACTTTCCACATTTCCGACATACCAGGCACCCAGTGACTCACCGGTAGCGGCCTCACGTGTACATCACCTACTGCCTACGAGCCTCTATCAGATGTACGTTTTACATCCTACGTCCTACGGGGCCCACAGTCCACAAGTCACCACGTTATCTGCCCGTTTACTTAGAACACGTACCGTCTATCTCGACGGGATGTCGGTGTGGAACAAGTAATGGGAGACGGACGTTTATCGTTGGTGGTGGTTTTATAGTTTAAAGTTGAAGGCATCTGTCTAATATTGAAGGGGTTTGTCTTTGCTGGCGTTGTCTTGGAGAGATGATGCTTGATACTGGAGTCCTTCATGAAAATCTTTGTGCTACAAGTGTAGATGGAGGCTATCCATCCTTCCAATGTCCATCCCAATAGACGCTAGTTTTATATTATGAGAGAGCTCATTCGTGTGTTGTTTCACTTATCGTTCGCTACTATGTGGACCTCCTAGTTAGCTTAGAACATATTCCATATCCTTCGTATTACATATTCCGATTGTCGAGTAAAATTGCGAACTGCATAACATCACGCTATGACTCGCAAGAGCAGAGCAGTACTTAAAAGTAGAAGAAAAGCTTCTAGAGGTTATAGAGCTCGCTCACCTATGTTGGTGAGTGTAAGTAGCAAGTACTCCATGGAAAGTGAGTAGTATTTGAAATATATATGTTGTCCAGTCTAACGTTGAGACACATATATTGATGTTAAATTGGCTTGGCTAAGGTTGAGGTACGCTCGGCTGCTTGCTACTGCCCTGTGGTTGCTGCCAAGATTGAATGTCGCGCGTCAAAGGTCGCGTCAAACTTCTATTGCGCCATGTAGAAACGTCACTAGCATTTCACACGAGATCCGATAGATGTGACGACGTTCAAAAAGTTATTGTTTAAGCCCTTGGCTTTAATAAATACTTATAGTACTCCACAATATTAAGTTGTGTGGGACGATAATGTTATTTCCAAACTAGTATGGGAAACTGTTTCGCTCTCACGGTTAATTGCGATTTTATGTTAGTAGTTACTTGATTTAACTACTGTATCAATTTATGTGCAATAAATTTTACGATAGTGTTTTTGATTTTTTATGAGTTTTCGTCTTCCTGGAACTTGGTGTCCTAGTAACCAAAAAAAGGTATAAATGGTTGGGTGCGAGTCGCACAGGAACGTTTCTGTACTTTATTACCATACAATAAAGAATTGAGCAAAAAACATCGCATGTCTCACTTTTTTAACTTCTTATTTTTAAATTTATTTAAAATAATTTAAGTAATAACCATAATAAAAATACACACCGTCAAATTTTGACCCTACTGATCGGGGTTCATGGGATCCACTCACTGACAGATATAGAGACGCAAATCTTTGGCACCTTCAGACAACAAATCAAAGCTAAATTGTATAAAAACTTCCAGATACACTAAAACGAAAATAGACTAAACCTTTTTATAACCGCCATTCGCTTATCCCTTCCACCCCACCTACTCCCGATATTAGCCAAGTTTCATTTTTATATCCCTAATATATTCACTTTTTACTGTTCAAATTGTCTTCGATAATTCACGATAACGTACCCCGCTGACGTCATTGTTCACATCATAAACTATGAGAATTATTATGTTCCGCTTTGTAACTGATACTTTGATACTTTCAACGACGGCTAGATTATGACATATTACGATATAATAAAGTTATTCTATCTGATAGTAGACATTTACATAAATAAACTATTGAGGAAGAACATAATTTTTTATGTTAACGTGTACGCCAATAGGCTTCTGTTTTTGTTTGTTCAAAGCACTGGTCGTTGTTATGTCGGAATGAATTAATATCACAGACAATTACACAACAAAATTATTGCCAGTCTTAATAATTTATTAATCGGCCTACTAGAGATAGCATTTTAACATAATGTCTATTAAGGAGCTTATGTCGAATATCTGTTACTTAAATCCAACCAAATTCACGGTTATATTAAAAAAAAATCCATTTTCAAATGTTAGTGCGTGGATGAAGTGTTAAACATTGTCAATGACACTAGCCACAAGAATTCGAAATTCAAAACACGAGATCGGAGGGAGGTGCCAAAACCATAACCTTATTGATTTCAAATCGATTAAATGTTCGATGACAGATTCGATTGCGTGCATCGATATAAACTATAATCGGTATTGACGTCACCCGCTCGTCGCCTTCAATACGAACCGACAAGCTCGTTGATATGTTTTCATTCCGTCATGACAGTTTTGATTAGGTCGGACGCGTTGACCGACCGCGGCTAAAAGAGTATTCGTGTTGTCAAAAATCGGTGACATCGATTTCGTTGATAATTTTTTTTGTGGTCTAGCCAGAGGAAATGACATTTTATGTGAAATTTAAGCTTTGTGAATTAAAAGTACTAGTATTGAATCATGTGTGTAACGCATTACAAGCAAGACATTCAACATGCAAGTGTAAATTTTCAAGAAGTGTAAACTGGCTACCTCTATGGTACTGAAAAATATGACCTGGTACCTGCCTCCCTCTTTACGCTACAAAAGTCGTTAAAAAGCAGGCCAAAACCGCCACAAATTCCGATCCACCTCGAAATCTCACATATCGGCACCCAAACTTGATATACAAGAAACAATAAACGTAAAACGTGCATTATGTGAACATAAATCAAATCGTGGTTCGTCCACGACACTTGTTAAATTGCTAATAAAAGTCTTCAACGCGACGCGTACGCATATATTAGAGTGGTTTTATTGCACCCGAGTGCATCGGCGCTTTTGATTGGCCCGCTGTCGGCGGCGATCGGGTGAAGTCGCCTGTTCGAATTTCAAACTGACTGCGAAGTCAAATAGAAGGGTTGTGGGTTTAATGTCTGTATGTTTTACCCTCTTTACATGTTACCGACGTGGTTTAAGTCGGCCTTCTGTATCTGGTATCGAAGACAGTAAGACACTTTAAACCTATAAAAAACTCAGCTATAGTTCTGTTCTCTGTTCTTTACGCAAAGATACTGTGTACTAAATTAATAAGCTGATGTTGTGATTACAAATACCTTTTGCGTTAAGATCTATAGTCTCAGTATCATTGTTAATTAACTTAGACAGGCTTAAATTGAGTAAAACGTACTTACTTAAGTTAGTAGTGTAAATATTAATAAGGGGAACTTATGAAGTGGCAGCCTACGCCAGCCGCTTCTTACTCTCAGTGAAGAAGCTTAGCCTAAGAACAACATGTTAATGATATTTCGTCAAAACAAAACATTAATTAATTAGTTCATTATTTAGAAGGTTCTGATATGAATGACAAAGTTAATAATAATAAGCTTGTGTTAATGAGATTTTCTGCCATGTGAAATAAACAATTTACTTAACTATCGTAGCATGAGTGATTAAATCCTTTCACATCGGCTGAAAGACCTTACCTATAGAACAAAAATAATAATATAATGAAATAAACTAAATAAACCCAACCCATCGTATTTTAATTTCATAACTAAAAACAAATACGTTTTAAGTTAGAACACATCACATTATATGAAAGTCAATGAAATAAATTATTTTTTACTAAGGCGCCCACCGGTTGGCCTTGATCGCACACACATCGAAGGCGCCCACATATGCCGCGACTATGTACCGTTAATAAAAAACTAGTACAGTTACTAACTAAACTGGATTGCGTACAATTTTTATAATAAAACGTATAATGTTTAATATAATCTCGGATGAATGTGGGAATTTTGCGGCCATTGTTAAAATGGAACGTTCGTCTTAACACTGTTGATTGGTCTCTGTTGCAATTTAATCGCCGGTCGCGTTTATTTCTACGTTCTAAAAACGCTTCTCTATTTGAAAATTGTATGAACATCAATGAGGCTCTGCACTAACATAAGATCCTATTAAAATAAAAAATTCTTAGCACGTACTTCGATTTATTCTCTGTTTCTATTGCAATCGAAGTTTGACAGTTGTGCAACGATGTCAGTAATATCACAAAGTAGATTAGCTACTTTTTGGTAATATTGCTTAGCTGATGGTTCTGTTAACTATGGTTTATTAGGCACTAGCTTTTGCCCGCGACTTCGTCCGCGTGGAATAATGGTTTCCGTTCCCGGGGGATTTCCGGGATGGAAACTATCCTATGTCCTTTCTCAGGTCCCAGACTATATCTGTACGGCTGTACCAAACGTTTAAATCGGTTCAGTGGTTTAGGCGTGAAGAAGAGACAGACAGCAGACAGAGTTACTTTCGCATTTATAATATTAGTAAGGATTATTTCTGTCAATCTGTAATGGCGTGACTTCACTTGGCGTCTTTTGGCAAAAAATTACAAACCCTGTTGCACAGTTTTAAAGATTTAAGGTACAGACAGCGGGAAGAGACTATACTATGTATTGATATAGTATGAAACTACGGATATATTTGACATTATCCAAGTTTATCCAGTTTACCGAAACGTCCTGGAACTCAACAATTCGATATTGGATAAATTAATATAGTTTAACAGCTTGAAGTAGGTATAAATATTTTAATTTCGTACTGCATTTACGCTGTCCGGTAATATGATTCGTAATGTTAAAATTTCGATGCTTCGAAATTATTTTGTATGCAATAATTTTAATAGTCAATTAGACCATAAATTAATCAATTATTTAGTGTTTAATATTATATACTTATTATAAGTGAACTTGCACTTGCTTTTAAGGTCATAAGCTCATTACAGCCACCCGGCAGCCACTCCGCACCGACTCGCCTCCTGCGGCTAGTATTCTTTACATGGACTTGTATGGGCATGCGCTCACTATATCAACTCCGTACCATCACTGGATCGCCTCGGTTATAAGGCGAGTCGGTGCGGAGTGGCTGCCGGGTGGCTGTAATGAGCTATGGCCTTTAAAGCTTACCGCAAGGCAATTCCCTTCATCAAAAGAATTTTCATCAGAATATCATATTTACCTCAATATCGATTTGGTTTAGTCTATAAGGATATTGCTAGGAAATAAATAAATGATGCTTGAGTAGATTGTTTGTTATAATAAGTAGAATTGGCGTTTAAATATTGGTAATTAGTGACCCTTGCCCGATCAGACTGGTCATCTGAAAATTAATTACTAGTCACCCTTTATGAGCCCATGAATACAAAATCAAAATGAAGCGTCACTTTTATAAGATGTAAAATATACATTTTGTAATAAATATAATGATACCCCGAGTTAATTATGCTGTAACTAATACTGTCACAGTGGTAGCGATTGTATCAATGCTTTGCATATCTCATCTTGTATCTTGTAAACCGATAGTTTTTCGACGTTACGTAACTTCTTCACGATCGCGTCAAACGAAATTGATAATAGAAGCAGTAGTGCTTTTTAGATTTATTGAAGACTAGTTGACTCGGCCACGCGTTGTTTTGGTTATTATCGAAGTAAAATACGGCCTATCTTTCAAGTTGTATCAAACGGCATACGGTGTGCAAAGATTAAAATCGCTTAAGTAGTTAGGAGTCCATCTTGGAGAAACAACGTGTCGCGTAAGTTTGTGTATCTCTACTTTTCGCGCGCATTAAAACTTCGAAAAGAACTTCTACAAAGAAAATAGCCCCCAAGTTTCATGTCTATAGGACCAGCGGTTTGTTTTGTGCGTTGATATTATGAACCAGTCAGTCACTCTCTCAGTCTGTTTATCATTTTATATGCATAAGCATAAATATAGACAGCTGTCTGACGTAGTAACGGCTTCGCTCGCAAAGGTCTTTGCATAACCTTCCTCAGTAAACTATTAAAAAGATGTTTTCAATTCGAAACAGTGCTTCCTCAGATTGCGCGTTCAACCAAACAAACTCTTCATCTTTGTAATATTAGTAAATTGGTTAGATTTGTCTCTTCCCAGAATAGCAAACTATCTATTGAAGAAAATATTATGCCCTGTAAGGGCTATGCCCTGTAAAGATATGGCGGGACGACATGGTCGGCGAGAGGATTGGCAAGACGCAGCGCTAAGTCGTGAAAGATGGAAGGGATGGAGGGAGGCCTTTACCCAGTAACCGCCATCTTTAAATCATGACAGAAACAAAAGACGCACGAACATCGATATGGTGCTTTAGGTGGCTGCTGTTTGGCAAGACAGGGTCTGACAGGGACAGCTAGTTTTGAAAATGAATAAATAAAAAACTCAAAGTGCGTGATCTTGTCTTATTATAGTGTTTTGTTAGATTATCTCATTAATACAAGTATTTGTAGTTATGGCAGTTAACCTGAAATTACGTTCTCTAAGCTAGATTTTTCTGCAGATGCAGGTATTATAATTGTGTTCTGGTGCATTCACTATATGAATGAAAGAATTAAATGAAAGCAGGGAAATAAAACGGTTATTGAAGTTTACTAGCCGGAGAAAACAGCTTTTTTAATAGGTAAATAAAAATAAATATAATATAAAATGATAGTATAAATACTCTTGCTTATCTATAATTATTATGTTTTATATTTATGCAATGGCATTAGTTACGCGTTTCGAATGTATATATTTTAATTAGATTTCTTTCTTTCTAGAAAGATATAATTCCCATGTCTTAGGGGTAATAGGTTCTCATGCACCTATTTATTTTTATGATCCTATTTTAACCTATAATCCTGTGTTTTCTATTCCATTTTATAAGAAAACAACAATTCTTATATATTTCAAAAATTACAATCAAGACCTCAGCACAGTTAGGGCATTGGTTAATAAAAGCGATCGACAGCTGAACTGCGAGCCGTGGGTTAGATTCAAGCGACAAATATTTGTAAGGCATGTAGTTTGTTTGCAAAACCCACGATGATGGAAAAACTAAGCAATGTTTTTAAACCAAGAAATGGAGAGAATAGTTTCTTCAATTCAATCTCATCAAAAACCTAGCTTAAACCTTCGAAAAGTCGTGATTCGAGACACAGTAAAGAGAATAGCAGCTCTCTCAATGTTAAAAGTTTAACAAAATGCAAGGCCATTGCAACCAGTGCAGTGCGGAGCGGTGCTACATTCTAACTAAATTCTTCCGTTCATGAGATGCACGTACTAACGTTATGCAATGCCTGAATACCTGATTATTGTTATAATGAATAGCATTATTGTGATGAACCACTGTCACCAGTTGACTTGATCATAATGAGGTAACTGCAATTATCATCATTGTCGTTCCGGGAAAATTCTGCTTATGTAATGCTGGTGCATTTCCTTACACCTGTTGATATGAGCGAAATATTCTTATCCTTGTTTGTTGTTGCTTTTATTACTGTTTTCTGTCTGTAGCTGTTCTTAAGCAGGTCTAGGTAAGCTGGTGATTTTATCAATTTGATCGGTTCCAATTTAAACTTATATGTTATTTTGTAACCTTTTGAATTCCTATAACTTTCATACAATTACGATGAAAGGTTCCAAAATTTCTGAGTTAGTATAGCATCTAATAACAATGAGGACGGCTTAAGTTAGTAATCAATTCTCTTCTTTATTCTCCCACTAAAAGAAGTCTCCGTATGAAGAGGCCTAAAAAAATGAGATGATGATGAAGTCAGGTGTAGACTAGACTTCGTCTCGATATCTAGAAGTCCCAAAAGTATATAATAGGCGCTTTGCAAACTTTTATTCAGTTCCTCTTTCGGACAACTTTATCGCTTAGCGATATTCCTATAAAAATAAAGCTTCACGTTATTTGGTAAGTCAGTACACAGTATTGCAAAAAGATATTTATTTGCCTGTTTCCTAGGAGATAAAAAAGTAAGTAAGTTTTTATAACGAGTGTAAGCTAGACGTAAGCAAACAATGAATAACTTTTTCGTTTGCTCATACATGCTCATCTCTTTTCAAAACGAACTGTCGCGATAGCTAGTTGAGTTTCAAAAGAAAACTTCCATATTCGCTCTTTCAGTAACTAGAACTTACATAATTATTTGGAAAATTCATGTTACGAACTTACGAACGACGAGTCAGGTAACAAACATCGATTCGGAATATCTTTATCAAAAAGATAACGGATAATAATAATCTTTGCCTTTTATGGATCATAACTGGCTCCCATGGTGTTTTATCACCAAAATCTCTGTGTTTATGAAATTTAGATGTATTTTTATGGTTTTTCGGCTATCCATGGGAAAATACAGTGGCTTCATCAAGTTGATATTATATGCGATGGGCTTCAAAGGCGTGTAGACGAATTTCGTCCCAACATTGCTGTGATACAGTTTATATTTGTGTGAATAATTTTCGAAAGTTATTGCTGTAATACGAAGAAGTGCGTTTTATTTTTTTAACATGCTGTGTTTGGAATGATAAAAAGTACATATCGAATTAGCTGCTTATTAGTCAGCAATGAACAGTTAGTAGTTACGTTGACATGACATCGAAAATTAGACTTTAGGTATTCTGGCAATATTTGAGAGACTAGTAGAAAGTAAAGATAAAGATCAGCTTCACTTAACAACCATCGCGTGCCATGCTTAGTCTTTTCCCATAGTTAATCAAACTACAAAACATACCAGAAAAAAAAGATCTATCTAATCTAATAATATTTGTGGTGTGTTTACACTGCAAGTACATCCGACGGACCCACAGGAGATAAGTCTTAGTTAAATTAAAATTTTTACCAGCCATTACGTAATCGAGAACAAATATAAACGATGTATCAACATTGTATGTCCGAGATTATGAACACTCTGCAGCAACGTGCGTGACGGTATCTTCCATCTCTTAGATAGTTCTAAGCAGACCTTTGAAGATTAAAGTTGATATGATTTAATAATTTATGCAGAAGGTACACGATTTGAGATTGTAGGTGATGATTTTTGTCACCGGATCTTCGTGTAATTTTAGTTTTTCCCAGTGAATATTTAGTCGGATCAAGAGCGTAACTAAATCATTTCTGCTCACTCTAGGGTGTGTAAATAAATAACGTTTTTTACCCTACTTTGTAATGTATACTTACTGGCATTAGAATGAAAGAATAGGTGTAAAGTGCACCCAGTGTTACGTCATTTATCATTCTAGTCATAGTGCGGTCAGTATTTCATAGACTTTTCAACGATCACGATGAAGGGAGTAATTACGCCCTTCCAGGTATGTATAGCGTTCCCACCCTTGGGCATCGGGAAAAAAATCAATTACAGTTCGCGTGTTCCGAAGGAGTTTGATCGCGCTAATCCACCGGGCAGCGCGTGCGCAAACCGTGACGTCACGCGAGCTTCCGGCGGGAAAATCATTTTAATTCTTTTAATACATCCCACCAACCACTTGCTGCCTCATTCTCAACTCTATTTCCAATCTCATAAAGTCCTTTGCTCACTATTTTGGGTGCAAATATATTTGTCAAGTTTATGAAGATACGGTCTGATAAAGAAGTGATTTTAGACATCCAGGTCCAAGAGTTATGTCTGTAAGTTTGTGCATCCTACTTATTTATGGTATTTGGTAATACGTTGACTGTGTGGTATGTGTATGCCTATTATAATAGGTTTTTGTGGGTTGCCAAGTCCAAAGTAATGGGGGAAACGGATTATTATAAGTAATGGTCTAGTGAAAAGACGCTAGCTTTGTTATTATAATTATCTCCTTGGCTCCAACTGACGTATTTCAATTATTTTCATGATCGTCCTCCTATAAAAAATACGTAGTGATTCTACTAAACAGTTAACTTTTAATGAGTTCAGGTTGTTATTGAGCCCAGCATTTTATTTGTTATTGTCATTATTTATATAGTATCTAGGTATTTCTATAGTAGTACTTCTTCTTGGACACTTGACTGTGAGACAAGAATAATCTCCTTTAGTTTGAATGGCGTGATTTCGGTCTATATTTTTTGGCAATTCCTGTTTGTCTTCCTTAATTCGTTCCTGTCACAAAATCCGCTGTTCTTATCTGATCTCTCCTAAATACATCTACGTATAGATTCGTTTGCGAGATTTCCATTTTAGCTTTTAACTAGCTTTTGCCCGCGACTTCGTCCGCGTGAAATAATGACTGCTGGCATTTGGGTTTTTCACTTAGTTATCACGTTGACAAACGTTTAAAACATCAAATTGTCTCTCTTTATAATATTACAGTACACAAACAGATTTAGAAAAGGTAAAAAGAACAAAATCACAGGCCAAAATAATAATAAGAATTATACAGGATGTAAACGACACGACGCAACGCTTAGACGTCGTCTCCTCTATCGTTGCTGACACCATTTAGCACAGGACTGACTATCGTGGAGATGTCTTTGGGCAGGCCTATGTCCAGCACTGGCTGTTTATTAGCTGACAGATAGATGAAAGATGTCTTGCAGGATTCCTTGTATACAATATAAAAAAACTCTATTTTCCAGTATGAAGATGTTAGAGGGAGAGCTGACACGTGAGCAAGCGAGTGAGAAAACAATCTTCTCTTAAATCAACACCTGTGACTTTGAAAGATTGCCCTTGTGATTTATTTATCGTCATCGCATGGCAAACTTTTAGATTAAATAGAAGGCGCTTAAAGTCAAATGGAAGATCATTTGGTATTAGAGAAATGCGAACAGACAGTAGCAAATTATTAATATTATCTATACTTCTATACTAATATTATAAAGAGGTAAAATTTTTAAGTTTGTAGGTTTGTAAGTTTGTATGTAGGAGATAATCTCAGGAACTACTGGTCCGATTTAAAAAAATTTTTCAGTGTTAGATAGCCCATTTATCGAGGAATGCTGTAGGCTATATACCATCACGCTACGACTCACGGGAGCGGAGCAGCAACGAAAAATGCGGGTGAAACCGCAGGAGACAGCTAGTTATCTGATAAAGGATGATGGGTGGTGATGGTCCTGTGGCTAAGATGCCCGCCTCTCGTGTAAGAGGTTGTGGGTTCGAATCCGGGCAAGTACCAATATAAGTTTTTCAATTTATATATACTTTCTAAAGTCTATCTTGGACTTCACTGAATTCCCGTGCCTCGGAAAGCACGTAAAGCCATTGGTCCCGGTTGTCGTTCGTGGAACTTCACACACACACACACATGTTCGTGGACAGTCGTTACGTCTGACCAGTCTAACCAAGGGGTATCGTGTCGCCCAGTTACTGGGTTGTGGAGGTCTGATAGGCAGTTGCTCCACGTAAAACACTGATACCCAGCTAAATCCGGTTAGGTTGGAAGCCAACCCCAACATAGTTGGGAATAGGCTAGGGAGATGATGAGAATGATGGGTAACTTGATGTGCTGTCTGAGTTACCTAGGTGTTGTTGCTATAATCTGTGTGTTTGGCAAACAATGATAAATGTATGGAATGACAGTATGCTTTTTTGTATGGTAGCCCCCTATTTTTTTTGGTTTATTCTGTTTTTTAGTATTTGTTGTTATACGCGCCATGGTGGTTCAAGGCCCGCCTCTCCTAGCAAGTACCAATGTGACTTTTTCCGAGTTTTATGTTCTTTCTAATAGTATTTCGTCACCACTGACTGGCGGTGAAGAAAACATCGTAAGTAAACCTAAATTTCAAATTATAAGTTTGAAATCAGCAATCCGCCTTGAGCAAGCAAGTGATTTTTAATGCTCTAACCTCTCTTCGTGAGAATAAGCCTTTGCCCAGTAATGGGCACTTATAGGCTAAAGATGTTGTTAAAGCGACAACAGATAACTATGCGACTATCATGGTGCATGAGATACAGCCTGGTGACAGAACAAAAATCCAAAAATACTCTCTTAGTGCTCAGTTGCATCACTGGTGGAACTTAGATACAAAGTTTTAAATGAATCCATAAAGATATAAAAACATTAATTTTCCCCCCTTTCCTCCCCCATGAGGGGGAATTTCCAAAAATCCTCTCGCAGTGCTCAGTTGCATCACTGGTAGAACCTACATGCAAAGTTCTAATTAAGTGAATCCATAAAGAAATAAAAAAAGAACAATTTTCCCCCTTTCTCCCCCATCGGGGGGAATTTCCAAAAATCCTCTCGCAGTGCCCAGTTGCATCACTGGTAGAACCTACATGCAAAGTTCTAAGTGAATCCAAAAAGAAATAATAAAAAAACAATTTTCCCCCTTTTCTCCCCCATTGGGGGGAATTTCCAAAAATCCTCTCGCAGTGCTCAGTTGCATCACTGGTAGAACCTACATGCAAAGTTTTAATTGAATCCATTGAGAAATAAAAAAAATCTGTTTATCCCCCTTTTCTCCCCTTTAGGGGAGAATTTCCAAAAATCCTCTCTTAGTACGCGCCTACACCCCCCAACAAATACACATGCCAAATTTTAGCTCCCTACGACCAGTAGTTTCGGCTGTGCGTTGTCTGTCAGTCACTCAGTAACGGAAGCGTTTTATATATATAGATTGTTCCAAACACCATCCTACTATTCTAGTAATTGCTGAATGTTTGTTACTCTTTCATGCAAAACTTCTGAATGGGTTTTGATGAACCTAGTATTATATCTTATACATCATAATAACATAAATATTTAGACTATAAACTTCACGCTCTGACCTGCGGTAGCGGAGCAGTAATCAAAAACATTACCTACCGCGGATAAAGCTAGTTATCCATATTTTCAAAAACCCGTAATTCAACAAACATTTTAAATCTTAACACAGCTTACATAAATAACACAACTTGATAGCACCATAGGCATACGTGCAAAACTTGCAGAATTTTACCGCAGTGTGAGCGGCTTACTACACAAGGCCAGAGTCTTAACACCAACGCGTGAATTATACGGTGCGATGTTTTAGCCTTTTATCTAGCTAACGCTAAAGTTAATCCATTTCTAAAGAATCGCTCCACTGACTTTATTCACGATTGCTATCGTATGGGAGCGGGGCAGCATTGTGTTTCAGTTCACACAGCGATGCTGGCGATGGTTCAACGTTGCTGATATGTAGTTAAAGCAGGGCTATTGATATACAAAGATGTGAAAAAAGTATTATAAATCGCTGTACACAGAGCAAAGATCTCCTAATGTAAGAAATATATCTCGTTCTGTATATCTTTCTCTAACTTACACTTTAACGACTGACAGTGAAATGATTTTGATGATATTTCTTACAGAGACCAGTTCTGGTAGGTCTTTTTTTCCAGGTCATTTAAGGACCTGTAAGCCATGTCTTTCCTGAACGACATTGGGCCCGCTGACCTAAGCCTTACTCAAAGGTCCAATGACTTTGAGAGAAGGTCATAGGCTACATTTTCATCCATGACTTCGTCCGGGTCCGATAATACTTTATTATATATTAAACCAATGATATTTACAAAGTAATACTCCACACTATACATGTAGCAGTAATAAAAATGTAAGCGAAGTGATAATAGACCTTTTTGAGTCATTATATTCGCATGTAATACTTATCTTTACGCGGCTTTTCAGATCAGTAATTATAAAGTAATTTCTTATTTATAATAATGTTTGTTTAAGAGTTAAAACTTGCGATTAAGACCGGACTTTTGCACTTTACGATTCTGTTAAAGACACTTTAAGTAGACCTGTTTCTCCTTGATGGAGACTTTATTCCAATCGTGCTATCCATATTTCTTTACATGGTATAAAATGAAGGCTCCTTTTATTTTGTAAGCTTAGATCTTTTGATCTACGAAACGGATTTTAATGCGGTTTCAAGCAACAGGTAAAGTGATTTAAGATGAAGGTGTACATGATATTACATGTATATTATTATTATTATAGTAGAGAAGAGGCAACAAATAAAGATTTTAACACCCGTACGAATCAGGGTTGGATCCTTAGTAGTATTATAAATGCGAACATTACACATCTAAACTACTAATTTTTCATGAAATTTGGTTTAGAAAAAAGGTTGTATCTTTATGCTTTTTCCATTTTCCAAATATCCGCCAATTTATCTGTGTACACGATTCCTATCACGCAAAATCTCGGGCAAAATGTAGTTAACTATAATAATAACATCATAATACTTAAGTAAGTACATAAACTTGTAATCTCTTATATCTTACGTTCGCTAATAGCTCGCGTAGCTGTGTCTAGACGCTAAGCATAAAACTGCATGCTCCGATGTCTCTGTATAACGGAATATGAAATGCTTTGTTTTCGGCAACTGATATGTAAGGGGGATATGATATACATACAGATATACATTGATGTTTCATAACTTGGTAACATGCCGATGTTTCGGCCGAAAACAACAATTAGTTATCTTTCCGGTTGGTTTCTCGGGCAGGGAACAGAATGATGAGAGAACAGTGGAATGGCCTAATAAAGTAGAACGTATAATGTTTTGTGCACTTTCGATAATGAACTTCTTAGTGTGTTTATAGGTATTGTGTTGACCTATAAACTCAGGCACAGACGTGGTTAAACCTTCAAACACACGTGATTTGAGACACAATAGAAAGACAATAGCATCGCGACAGTCTGCTGTCGCTTGGTCGTCGAAAGGTTAAGGGCGATAATTTATTAGGACACAAGGTTTCGCAAATTGGTCGCGCCACCAAATAAAAATATGGCGATGCACTTGGTAGCGCTACCAGTTGAGACACACAATGACACCCATACATTTTATTGGTTTCGCGACCCGCGTCGCGCGACCAGGTGATCGAATGACCTTATGAGATTGGCCCTAATAATATCTACGATCTAAATACGATTACTTGATGTTATGTACATTTTGATACTGTCGACCAATTTCACTTTAGCAGAGATTATCTATAACTTTGATAAATTGGCGTAGACGGGCCCAACTTAGGCCAGTAAGGAGGCTTGTTAGCAAGAAGTTTCACAGTAACTTTAGTTCTCTCGAAGTCTGGGAAAGGAATTAAAGATCCTTCAAACAACTAAGACTCCTGTCTGATTGCTTTCCAATGAAAAGGACTTAGAGACAGACAGCGCATCACTACACAGTATAAAACAAAGTCCCTTGCTGCTCTGTCTGTCTCTACCAATGTTTAGATCTTTGAAACTACGCAATGCATTTTGATACGGGGTTTTTAATAGACAGAGTGATGCGAAAGGCTTATATATGTATGTGTGGCATGTATAATGCATACTCTAAAAGGAAAAAAAAAACGGGTTGCTATTTCTGTATAAGCGTAGTGAGGTTGGTTTTAAGGCAAAACTAAATATAAAAAAAAACACCTGCCTCTGTATTTCTGACCTTTCTTTCTGTTTAAATCACCACTTTATTAAAGCGGGGAGAAAAATGGCTTTATATGACCACTTTTTAAATTAGATGTGGTTGGTTTTCTTCAGCCGACTACTTGAAGAAACACGGAAAACTGGTTGAGTGCATGTCGTGCTCGCAAATAGGATTAATTCGATTATATTCATATTCGGTTGAATACTACTATTAAGGCAACGAATACAATCTTCTAGTGATAATTTTCCTTTTAATTTCTTTGAATATGCCAGATTTACAAAACCAAATATTTTTATACCCGGCAGAAAGACAATAATAAAATTTTATTTAAATACTGATACTTTGAAAATGTGTACCATCATATTAAAGCGGACTACTTGTGCAAATAATAATAACATACATAATTCACCTATTTCAGGATTATATACCATAAACAAAACCTAGAAAAAAATTCACCGAAGATTTTTGCACTATGACACAACATTGCTGAGACATTACCGCAGCTAGACTGGACCGAGCAAAGTACAATCGAAAGAGAAGTCATGTAACCAAAAGGTATAAAGATGATCCACACGCTCGCGTGCCATTCATCACAATATCCGGAATCGGGCACGAGCGTAGCAGTAAACATAAACAATGTTTTCACGCGCAGCGCAGACGAAGTTATCGTTCGCGTCCGGGTCAGCGGGCCTCGCGCACTTATCGGCTGGATAGGCGATGTGCACACTATAGTACCGACACCGCACCGATACAGCGCGACTGCAATACTACAAATAAACCGTCATCAAATCGATGTGATCGCTGCTTACACGACCATCAAACTGTCATTACTGTGACATTTGCTACCGCTAGAAGATAATTCGTATTGTTAGTAAAAAAAGTGATCAGAGCGAGTATGATGCAACTTTTGCCAGATTGTCGTCATCTATATCGCTAGAAGTTTAACTCCGATCAGATTTGAGACTTTAACTACCATATTTGATGTTGCCGTACTTACTAATCATTGTTAGACTCTTATCTATATCATTATTCACTTTCGCAATTAATTTATTGCCCAATAGATTTTTGTCACTTCACCAGAAGTGTAACCACGACTTAATATTCGTACTCGCATAATTCGAATAAAGTTTAGTGGTAAATCGATAACACTTTGCACACTTGTTAAGAGCTTCAATAGGGTCAAACTGCAGTAGATCACAGGACCAACTATTCTGGGGATCGGCAGAAGTTCAAAGAATATGAACCTTTGTACGATAGGTTAACTATTTTAAGATCGGTTATCGTGTAGCTCTATTTTCTCAATGAGTGAGATTCCTCTGCCAAATATAGAATACGTATCAGCTCCTTATCGCCCTGCGCATGAGTGGTAGACGTGCGAGTAGGCAGAAAATCTTTAGTAGGTACATTAAATATTTAATAAACATTGGTAAAATCAATATCATGTTTGAAGTCTTTGGTCATACGACATTGATAAGAGCCAATATCGTTTATGTCAGATCTATTTATTGTTCCTCACATAGTGTATCAGTGTTAAGGGGGCTTAGCCAATGTTACATCTTCAATAACGATAACGAAAGTAGATAACTCCAAAATGTATGGAGATGACATAAGCTTACGAAAGGTCACGTGATCAAACGTTTTCGATCGCTAATTGCTAGACAATGTCAAACTGCATAAAGAAACGATAAAGAAAACGAATGTCACGAACGATTTATTCATACAAATGCGTAGACAAGTGGCAGTTTTGCCATTCGTCATCGTTGAGATGTCGAAGCGATCAATCGGTATCTTAGCGATCACTAGGACCCTGTAGATAACTGAAGAAAATAGCTCAATGTTCAGATTTTTTTGTTTTTTTTTTAGTTGCGGCCCTAGTTGATGACGCCTGTATTAAATTCTGGGACTCCAGGAAAAGATGTACACACGACGTCATGTTCAAGCCATTTCGCATTGAGCGCTGTTTCTTAAGGCTTGTTGGAGGTATACACCTCCAACGAGCCTTAAGAAGCCTTGGACACAGAGTTCTTCACTATCACCCTTACATGGCGAGCAAAATCACTAATGCATGTTGTGTGCTGCACTACATTGCATTAGATGCTAGAATACCTCCTCGAAGTGATATGCCAGCCGAGGTTCTAGAAGGTAGTAAAGATCATGCATTGCATGACGGGCCAGTTGGTCTAGTGGAAAGTGACCCTGACTGCTAAGGCCGAGGTCGTGGGTTCGATTCCCACCCAGGACAAACTTTGTGTGATGAGCATGATAGTTTGTTCTGTGTCTGGGTGTAATTTATCTATAAAATGTATTTACAAAGTATATAAGCATGTATATCAGTTGTCTGGTTACCATAACACAAGCTCTGCTTAGCTTGGGATCAGATGACTGTGTTATTTATTTATTTATGCTGTACAACATAGCATCTCCACCAATGATAACCAAAATTAACCAATCCGAGGCAGGGCTATGCGCAATCTCATAGTTAGTAGGGTGTACTAGAGGTGTATAAATAAAATTACTAGTAAATATTTTTGTATTTTTATTAACTCACTTGATAAACTCAATATTAAACACAACAATTAATTATATTAATTGGCCTTTACCAAGCCAAGACAAACCTTACCTCAATAGGCTATAACCCAACATGAAAGCTACTAATATTATAATTGTGAAAGTAACTCTGTCTGTCTCTTCTTCACGCCTAAACCACTAAACCGATTTGAATGAAATTTGGTACATTTGGTATATATAGGTTATATACATAACACTTTTACACGTCAATATTTTGATTTGTTATAATAATAATAATAACCTTTATTATCAGGCAACTGAGGTCCATAGAAACAATACAGAAATACTTAAAATCATAAACTAATACATATAAAAGAAACTGTAAACTAATTCTAAACTATTGCACACGAAGTATCGGCGTCGTGTTTAGCTGCGAGGTCGGTATACTTCCACGAAAACGTCGATACACGACACTCTTCGGCCAAAACTCTTCTTTGAGGAAGGTCTCTAGATGATTGGTCGGCACCCGCACCACGAACGACTTAAAATTAGTGTTATGGCGCGATTCCAACTGCACAATTCTCAAAGTCCAGTTCGTCTTGACTCGTACATATTCCACAATCTCCTTAACCTTCGTGGAATGATGGAAGCGAACGATGGGGTCGGTGTTTTGTAGCTGGACTGCTCTGAGAAGAAACATCTGAACCAAACTCAGAGGAGAGGGAGTCTCTTAAGTCCATACAATCGTATCGGTTTTCCACTGTCAAAATATTGTTTAATTAAAACTTTGAATAGATTAGTCACGACACTCCCTTACATATTCTTAATATTAAAATTTTAAAATTACTTTATCTCGCGGATTTTGATCTGAAACTATTTGACTGACACTGACAGCAAAATTTTCGGTACCATAACCAATATTTTTGGTTTTTAACGAACAAAACAGTTCGTCATAACAATCGCGACAATAGTGTTACATTGGCTAAGAAATGTTTGTCGTTATCTCAGAAACGATGACGAATTTAGATATCGTTTCGCTACGAGTCGATGTTACTTTGGCTAAGCCCCAAGTTTAGATTGTGCAACAAAAGTAAACAGAGATACAAAGGTTCCTGACTAAACTGTCTCGAAGAGAACTATATGTTTTTAAAATTGTGTGTGAAATATACGAGTATGTTTTTAAAAGTGATTTATTGTAGCGATGAGATGTATAATAATATAATCTAGATCCAATGAATAATCTTATTGAAATCCGGTCAGGGCTGCCAATATCAGTAGCACCATTGGCGATCGAGACATTACAGTGCTCAAACACAGCACTAACTTATAGTCCGATGGAAGAGCCATCGATACGACTGAGGAGAGATCTGGAGATGCAGAGGTATACTAACTCCCAAACATGTAGGTAGTGCCTATTGCTATACTGACAAATGCCTTTTGGAGGCTTCACCATAGGTGTTCATTTAGGTGGGTAGTCTTCTTTTTGGTGATCAACAGCCACTTTGTATTGCAAAGCGTTCCTTTCCGAAATGGTCTTTGAAATTACTTTCTAGGTTGGTTGGATGGAAAGAAATTTAGGTAAAAGATTGGCAACTACTGAATATTCATCTCGATTATCAGTTTTGGGAGCACATTATATTTAGAATCAGCTATAATAACTCACGAAACAGCAAAGCAGATGTACTGCTTGCCAAAACGATTTGACACATCTCTCCCAATTTCAAGCCAAAAAACGTAAGAGCGAGCAATAAAACGTTACAGCTGAACAGGTGGATGGTCCTTATCTAACATCTTAGTTCCTAAACGACACCCACTGAAAGATATGACATATTTGTCATTCATAAATGTTAATTTCGGCAGTTTAAATTCTATGTTCGTAAATATTCGCTTATCACGAAGTACCATCTTAATCTTTTTATCCAGTGGTGACCCCCCGGCACTTCGTTCTGATGATATGCACTCTATGACATACGGACTACTAATTTCTATCTGATTGGAATGTCTGAGCTGAGATAAAAGTGGAAAGTTGCAGCAATCTCTAGGCGTATCGACATCCCTAATTAACGACAAAAAAAACCTTTTAAATGTAATGACCATCCCCAATATTAATATTGAGCAAAAAAACTGCACTTTACTCTACATTGTTTTTTTTTACTTCTATTACTTGATGATACTTCTATAGCTGCAATGACTCATATTAGAGATACTCGCTGACAGACAGACTGGCTAGAGGAGCTGGCGGTTAACACCCTCTGGGTAGGAACCTGAAGTGACAATCATAGAAACATCTTCAAGGCCACTCGAGAGGTTGACTGTCCAAGTAATTACTGGGCTAGCTGGCTGTTCTAGTGCACTGGACTGGCTAGAGATGGGCTCCTTCCTGTACTGGCATTGGGCTGCGCAATGAATTTTAAATACGCCTTATGATTTTTTTTTTTCAGAGACCTGTTTTTCAACTGATTGACCTTCAATATTATTAAGAGTGTGTTGAGAATCTATTGACATACTTTTCGCAGCCTTCTTTTTAGAAGTAGTGCTTAGACATAAAGCTAGAAGAGGCGTTTAAGAATCTTCGTTGACAATAAATGTTGTCAAGATTTTTTTAAATAGAATATCTTTAATGACTTTCATATCTAAACATCAGACTATTACGTACATTTATAAATCTTAGAACATTCAAGCCAAGGCCTTATCTACATAAATTAATTTATTATCATCTTTTATTTATTATGACTAGTGTCAACTAAACATTTATATATTTTTAAACATTTCATAATTTTTAAGCAGTCATCATTCGCAGTATATTGTGTAAATCATCTTAAAAATGCTTTTAGTAAGATTTAGTCGATCAGTTCAGGTTTAGATCATATTATTTTACATGTTTCTTTCTCCCTCTTTTTAGTCAAATTCTAGTATAGTCCTAGTAATGAAAACTTAGTTATGATACCTGATTATTATCATGGAACATTTTTTGGAAAGCTTTTCTAAGTCTCCTTTAATTACACAATCGCCGGAGATAAATGTCCTTTGATGGAATCTCTGTTAATTCAAAGTCAAATAGTTTTTCCATTAGATTATCTTTAAAACGTCAATTCCAAGTAAAACTATAAATATAACCTACGAATAGGTGGTTTCGTAGAAGAATGAATAAAAAACTTCGTACATAGGTATCCTTATAAAATTGTTTTATACACTGACGTAGTTATCCGTGGCTTCCTTTGCGTGATAGTAGTTGTAGTAAATATATTGATTTACTAGACAATATGTAGGTATTTACCTAAGAGCTATGTAGGGGCAACCTCTCGCGATAAGCTATCGGTCAAAGTGCGCAGACTTTGTGTGGCTTTCATTACTTGTGTGCGTGAGAGGTACCAAGAGGTATTTTGTCTGGATATGGCCGAGAGAATTGGTGAACGACGTAAAAAAACGTAACTAAAAATACGGTCAAGATAGTACTTTCTTTCTTTTTCTTACTCCTCCGCTGTTCTTTTCTGATTAATTTCGTTGCGGGATCCAAGACAGTTAAATCGTTTCTCCGGGACTCGTCGAGCTTCATTGCTCGGCGCTTTTCTGGCGGACTCCACTGTTGATTCTGGCTTTCAGGAGTTGCAGTGGTTGGGAATAGTGTGGTGGGATTGTCCCATTTAAAAAAAAGGTCTAGGTAGTACAACGACCCTAATTCTTTATAATGTATAAGATCGAATAAGAAACTCCTAACAACTTAAACTAGCTGTCCCCCGCGGTTTCACCCGCGTTATATCAGAAGAGCAATGTATATTTAACATACCTCCAACTAAAAGGTTCATGGAATATAGTCCGCCGATGGACGGTCGGACAGCGAAGGCTTAGTATATCAGTGAGCCCTTTGTAAAAGGAACGAAAAGATGTCGCCATTTGCCCAGCGGGTACCAGAATATGTACATTTTGTTACTTGTTGTCATGAGAGGTCTACGAACGTGCCGTACCGTGACCTCGGAACATAAAAGGCAATCGAAGGAACATGAGTGGGTTTTAGTCAGTAAGAGTCTGACACGCCCTCCCGTCGCACCCAGGACGGTGGGAAAATACGAAGTCCCGGTTCTATCACAAAGAATGTCAAGAACTTCATTTCTAATAATAACTTTGTCCTGTACCTTTGTGTGTATTGTGAATGCTTTACTCGTTGCTAATATAGTTTAAAATTAATTGTTCCTGGATTGCAAATTGCAATAACTATGGGTTTTTACAGAAACATATAAGGAAAATGAATAAAATGGAAATTATTTTATTTCCTTTAATCATTGATGTCGTTTTCAAACATTAGTTACCTGAATTAAGATTAAAATAAACAAATGCTTTTAAACTGCATTTGTTTATTTTAATGAAATTGAAATTAGAAAATAAAAAATAAATTCTAAGTTAATCCCGAACCATATACCAACCGGGGTTGCGGAATGCCCGGGGTTGCGGAATGTTTATAATAGTTACCGTGACCCTGGAACATAAAGGGCAATCGAAGGAACATGAGTGGGTTTTAGTCAGTAAGAGTCTGACACGCCCTCCCGCCGCACCCAGGACGGGAGCAGTCATTGGTATATTTCCCACTCACCAAAAAAAAAAAAACCATATACCAAAATATGAGATTGAAAACAATTTGCAAACGAAAATTATACGGAGTTTTTATATTTCGAAAACTTTTGCTGCAGCCTTTAATTGGTGGATATTGAATTGTTTGCGTCACTGCTTGCCGGTGCATAGTGTCGATTGGCAGAAATTTTTCAATGATCTCCACAAAATACTATGAGCCGTCCAGTGGACACAATTATAGCGCTCCTGTTTCAATATAATGGGCACTCGCCGAATATAAACGTTCGCCGGACACGTTTTTTTTTTAAATGGCAATTTTAAGTTAATTGATCCATGTGAACAAAGTCAAGTCAATAGCTGGAGTATTGTTTACTTAATATAGATACTTCATGCAGTAAACGTAAAACATACTCAATTGTATTTGTACAGCCGAATGCAATGAACTTGAAAAGCTTTTTAACTTCGTAATGAAAATGTTCGGTTTCCTTTTAATGTACTTTAATGTTCGAAATTCGACGGTAATTAATTAAAATTTTCACTTTATGTAATCCTTCTCCAAAAGAACCATAATTTTGCCAACTTTCTCACTTCTTCGTGTGCAAAATCAGTGGGTAGAAAGTTCTCTAGATTACCATGTTAGTTGGTAACCTTAGTTCTATCTGATCTCCACTGCTCTCAAACCTTCAAACCTCTGAAACCACATTCAGTTCCCACGTACATACAAACGAACATTCACCACCCACAGGCTCATCTATTCGCCCTAGCTCTACGTTTATCGTCCAAACATCAGAAACAGCCGCGTTAGTCACCTCAGCATGATAAACTTTGTGGCCGTTACACGTAAAACAATGCTGCTTTATCATCACGTTTATCACACAGTTATCACTATGCGCCATTTGCATCAAACTGCTTACTTCTTCACTAAGAACGTGTCTTGTACTGGGTGCAGGCGATCTACGAGTGATTCATTTGTTTATTGTTTTCTAGCTTTGTATGTTCCGTTGTTTTGTATTTGTTGCTTTTTACTTCTTTAATTGTAAGTCTGCTTCGCTGTGTTAGTTTTTCTGATAGCATCGTGATATTGTGATTTTTTTCTCATCACCAGAAGGCACCATTTAGCTGGCACTGACTTGACTGTAACGAAACTAATATTTTAAATTTTAATATTTCGCAAATGGGTTTCTATATCCATGCAAAGTTTCTTGTTCCTAGCACTAATCGTTTGGACGGTAGGCCATGGACAAACGGCGGACATACACGACAAAACTAAAAAAAATGGACTTAGTAGGGTACTACACGTTCTATCCTTATCCCCGTATAGATATTGACATTCCAATGTGCCTTTTTAATGGTCTAATGGAAATAAACAATTTGCCTTTGACCCATTCAAGTAATTATGAAAAAAAAAACTCCATAGATCTTTTTATTCAAATTATTAGCAGAAAACAAACAATCCATTAATTGAATTAACTAGCCGTAGACTTTCATTAGTAAGAAGACTTGGACTTAATCACTTGTTTTTATGTGATCACCTCTTTTTTACTCTGACAGTACATTGAAGCACCATTATCCATTGAATAAAATTGCCATTAAATTATGATTTCGGCGTAAATCTGTTATTACGGAATGATAAAGTAATATTAATACTAATAAATACTTGTACCGGGAAATTTTAATTGCAGCACTTTGTAGTGCCTGGCTTAAATAGCACGTCCGAAATAAATCGTTCATTATACGATATTGTTCCCTACGTTGTTATCATTAAAGTTTAAATTCACTGCCTACTGTGAAAAGAATTTTCCACAACATGAATTTGTGGTTGAGTTATTACAGAACTTCATTCAGGATTAACAGTTATTAGCAGGACGGTATAAGTTAAGCTTATTTAACAAAACGAGTAAGTTAAGACATTGCGATAATACTTTTTTTCTCTTTATTTATTAGGACTTAAAAATGTCAGTCCATAAGGTTTAACCTTAACTAAGACACACACCCACACAATTACAGCTATATTAATTATTCCTATTAGAGAAGGCTAGCTCATAAAGCTTGAAAGCCCGCTCCGATGTCGGTACAGCCAAAATACTTTGGATCATACCGACATCCTAGCGATTTACTCCCAGCTCCTCCAAAATCTTAATCCTTTCGCTTTGGTTCTTGACACATTCCATCAACATCTAAATCACCACAAGTATCGCAATTTGGCGAATCCGCTCTTCGAATAGGATGTTCAAACCTTTTTGATGGAACGTGCCCAGAACGTAATCTATGAGCCATTGTAACATAACTTCTTTTTATATTAATGTTGACAAACCATGGTATATGAGGAGGCTCTGACTGCATGGTCCTATACCAAATCCCTTTTGTTTTAGATGTCTCATCGAAGTATTCTTTCCAGCTATTTTAACATATATTTTTATGATTTTGTAAAGTTTCTGAATAATTTAGTGCACTATAATAATTGTTAACTTCTGTAATAGCTAGTTTGGCCAAGCGATCGGCCTCCTCATTCCCTCTTATGTTAATGTTTAACATTTTTTCTTCTTAGAGTTTTTATTTGAAGAATCATAATATTTTTTTTTTAAAGCGCTGAATTTTAACAGTTTTTTACTGATTGCTAAAAACGTAATATTAATTGTACTTTTTATATATTTGAAGTGCAATAATTAGTTTGTAATTCTTTCAATCCCGGGATTTCTCAGCAATTTTTGGGACTTTATTCGTAGCAATTTTAATCACTTTATTTCTTATTTCGAAATTTAGGAGTATACGCTTTGCCTGCTCCGACCCCTGCCTATCATAAAGCTAGTGTAATTAGTTCTAATTTTAAGCAATGCGAACAAATCAGAGTAGTTATTTAAACCGTTTATCGCGTTAACAACCAACTACTAGAAACTTCGTTTATGTTGAATTTTATTATGAACTAGCTGTCGTGGATGTTGATTTTAGCAATTCCTCGGCATCATTGCTTTTATGAATTAAAGGTTGGTTTAAAACCTTTAGGCAGAAAAAGTGTTTACAACTTCAGTTCTCTCGGTACCTCTGACGTCGTGAACTTATGCAAAATTTCACGTTGATTAGTTCAAGAGTTAAGGACGTGTGAAGGCGTCACAAAAAATCACATTTAAAATATTGGTTTCAATAGAGTTGTTCTACAAATGACCCACATTTATACACAACCTAATGCAAAAGCGACACGGCAATGCAAGAAACTGAATAAGAAACGCTTTACAAATTCATAAACCGAAAACTTAACGATACCCCAAACAATCCCTGTTTACGAAAGCGTTTGACCTATAAACGTATTGTTGTGGCAGATGCCACAAGCGGAAGCTTTTTTTCTATGATTGCCATAAGTCAGTTCTATGGCGTTGTAATAAGGTCTGTTGCATCCCCGCTTTGTAAGGGATGTTGACAAATGAATGATGACAATATTATTGTGTGCCAGCCTTTGTACGGTGTGACGACTATATTATGTTGTGGTGGGACCGTTGGGAAGAGAATTGTTCCGCGTTTTGGTAAATTATTATTCACTGTAGCTAATTGTTTTGTTAGACTTTTGTTTGAGTGCTCCTGGCGGCAACTGGTAGGCTGCCAGTAGTGCAATAGGTGTTTGAGTTTACAGTTTCATTCTCATTTTAATTATGAACTGCTAATATGTCTGCACTCTGGTTTTATAAGTTCTTGGAAGTCGGGCTCATGAAAATTGTTAAATTATTTTTATTTTATAAAAATATTTCTACGTGGGTCTCAAGAGTTTTCGGATACTTCCGCACAGGACCAAAAGGAAGAGATAAAAATCTTACCTCCTCGCCTTACACTTCTTAAAGCTTAAAATAATAAAACTAGAAGGAACAAAACTACAAGCCAGTTTGCAGTTGCATTCAAAGGCACCCTAACACGTTTTTTATACAAATAAAAATTATGAATTCCCCACAAACACACCACAATGATCCTGACAATGTACACGCGAAACTAGCAAAATAATGCGATTTCGCGCATCACGAGACACTAATATCGAATGTTTAACAATCGACTATCCGACTATTCAGTGTGGAGTGTCCCATCACTGTTGTGCACAATTCTTTTGTTTAGTCGAATTGTTATAATCGTTTAAATAGAGTTGTCATACACTCGAAGATGTTTTTTATTTCTTTTTTGTTAAAAGGGTTGGTCCCTGACTGTAATGTAAATAAATATGAGTGTTTTATTCCGATTATTTCGAGTGGGCGAATGAAATGTTGAAGTCGAGTTGTTGTTACAGTCAATGAGTGTTGTTTTGTTTCTCTATTATTGTTTATGTTTGGAGAGTCCCTTGTTTGTTTTTTTTTCGTTCAGCTTTATGTTTCATTCATTTAACATTTCGCCTTTGATGGGCCGTCTAATAGTTTTTTTTATGGTTTTGATTGAAATAACATTAATTACTAGCGGAATAGTATTGCACATGTTTACTAACAGAGCTTTTCTATCACTTATTTAGGTATTTATCACCCCATCTACTAATAGTCTTCTGAATTACCAGAACATAATTTGTCAGGCTGTTTCTGTTGTTAATTAAGTATCATATCCCGTTAAGCAAACTTAATTAGTTGTTTGAGTGGTAGTTTCGCTTTTTTTATTTTTGTTCATTAAGTTAACCCTTTGACGTATATGGGACACCGGTGTCCCCAATACTTTTTTGGTATTTATACAAAAACAATGCATTTTTTAGACTTATATGTAACACGTACCGATAATTTCCGAACCAATTTTGATTTTTTTCTGATGTTGGAACCTCGGCGCGCGAAAATAAATACAAATATTCTTAATTACTTTTGTGTCATTTGGCGCGCTTCTAAAATGTTTTTCTGTAGTGAATTATATTACATTTTTACAGCTTTCTGAACTATTTTTTATTAAATTTTATGAGAATGGTAAGTAATAATAATTATTATATTGTTACATATTGCAATAAGTAACTTTGAAGTACCTAAAATGTTATATTTTCCGTATGGGACATGGGTGTCCCAATATGCGCGAAAGGTCAATAATTATAAAAAAACCCACATAAAATATTTTATGGTTTTACTTACAATATTTACACTAATCTTCATTGTTTTAGGCCCGTAAAGGAAATAGAATAGGTATTTTATTTGACTGAAACCGAAGTGGAGGAATTCCTCATGGCTGATAATAGTGACACTGAAGATGCACTCATTTTGGACGACGAAGACCAGTCATTTTTACAAGAAGACATGTGAGCTAGAGTTTCCGACGTCATAATCGAACCACCAGCCCTACCAGAGTTTTCTTAAGAACCAGACTTAAGATCAGACTCATCATCGACCACCTCTCTTGATTCACTATTGTGCGAACCGATTCCTGAGTTCCAGTGGAAAAAGAATACTCATCGCCCTTATGATTTTTCAGACACTGATTATGAATTTGATGAGATAAATATCTCTCAGCAATTAGACTCACTAAAACAAATAGATATATTTGAGGCAGTCATAAACATAAATTCATTGATTGAAGAAATAATAATACCGGAGTCCTTACGTTACGCTCATCAAAATGGTTCAGTATTCACTACAGACCTCCAAGAAATTAGAGCTTTTATCGGTATGAACTATGTTATGGGTTACCATGTATTACCTTCTCTAAGAAGCTACTGGTCAACTGAACCTGACATGGGCGTGCCTTACATAGCTAAAATTATGCCTTTATCGAGATTTGAAGAAATAAGAAGAAACCTGCATTTCTGTGACAATATGCATCACAACCTTCTCTGACATCGCCAGGCTTCGATAGGGCACACAAAATAAGATTAGTAATGAATCATTTCAATTTAAGTTTCCAATCAGCAATGAATAATCCAATCCGTGGATGAACGTATGTGTATGTATGTACGAAAAAATGCATGCGCAACAACACATTGAAGGTAGTTTGCTATCGTCGCTCGAATACCGGCAGGTTGTGTCCAGAGCCATGATTGGCAACTTTTCCATTAGAAAACACGCCCTGCCATCTATGCCAATGACAAAGAAGAGGACTCTAAACTACTTAGGTCATAAGCAGTCTACGCCTTCACATGTTATAATAAAGGGACCTTCACGTAAACGATGCGCGCAATGTGCAAGAACAGGAGTTGAAAATCGTACCAATAATATTTATGACATATGCGAAGTAAATTTATGTTACAAAGCAACACGAAATTGTTTTGCAGACTTCCATGTTTCAAATGTATTAATAAATTCATATTATTTTGAAGAATTTAGTTATGTTTTTATAATAAAAATAAAGACCTTACAATCCCATGAATATCGTCCCTTATCGCATATTGGGACACATTTGTCCCAAGTAATTTCTCAAAATCCAATGGGATTTCTTCTTATTTTTTACTACATATGTTTAAAATACCCCTTCGCACACTAAATAATCCAATAATACTCGTAAAAACATTAGCGTACTTGTTTTGTGCGTGAAAGGGTTAAATTATTATTTGTATGTTTAATAAACAATATTTGCGTACATTACATAAATAGGTACATAATTTAGCATTTTATTTGAAATAGCAAAATCTAAGTAAGCATTCCTAACGTCTCTTTGGTAGGTACATTTTTACGTCAATAGAATTCTTGAAACTGATATTTAAATAAAATAAGGAAAAACATACTCCGTGTTTCGCCACCTTTGCTCACACTTTATAATTTTACTTTTTTTATATATCGTAATATTCATATCTCAGGCACGATAATTACTACACAAACTTACCTTTCGTCCCTCGAATATCACAGTTCAAAAAAATATTTATTTCCCATTTCACATGAGAAACCACGGCGTGCGCGACACGTAGCCGGCAACCCGCTGGTTGGTATTGTGCAACCGGGGTTGCCCAACCTTTGTCCACTCGCCCCGGGGATCGGCCGGGTGTTTATTTGCAAACAAACAGTACACACCGCCCGCTGCGCCCCGCACTACGGCGATTTGTTACGATTTCTGTAATACGATAGTTTCGAGTTTAGTCGATTCCCGTTTCCGCAGTTGGGGTGTGTGAACCGAGCTTTACCCTTTATAGCATCACTAGCAGGAGTTGCGGATGACAATGTAGTCTAATATTTGCGCACCGTAAGTCCGCCCCTGTGAAGTTTGTTCAAATTGTATATTTTTATACGTAAGTAAAATTAGTAAAAATGTAATTACAGTTTTAGGCAAGCTGATGAAAAATTATAATTTTAGTTTTCTTTGGTAAAAATAAAAATACATATCATGTAATTAATTGTAATGAGTGTTTATTATAATTTAATTATCTCGAGATTCAACACAGCTTGTTAAAACTGCTTAAAATCCTGCTTGAAGGAAACGGAGCATGACGACTCATCTACCATACAGTTGCTTTAATAAACAAATAAAACATTGATTTTATTGACTTACAACATAATATATCTATCAAATAACGTTACTATATATTAAAATGCCATTAAAATTCTCAAACTCGGACAATCCACTCCGACATGTCACCGTTTGATTTATTATAATTTTTTGTCGGAATCAAATAAAAATCTCGTTCCATTAGTTAGGTTCTAAAATCGTTATTAGGCATATACTTAATAAAATTCCCACGGAACTTTTATCGTGCAATAAACTCAAAACGGTAGGCAACCGGCCGACGAATAAAAAGTATAAAAACCGATATATAGATAATTTTAATAGACACTGTAAAATCGAAATGACAAATCCGAATCGAACATCGAATTGTATCGATTCGTTTTATAACGATATCTTAGTTGATATTATAAAATTTGTTTTTCGAATGTTGATTGACATTCGGATGTTTTAGTGGTTTTAAGAAAGTTTCTTTTATATGTTTTTTAATGCCTCTGTTATCTTAACGGGTAAGTGTGCTACTGTAAAATGTGAGAATATGTTGCTTAAAATTCCCAATAAATTAATATTGATGTCTTTAAATAGTAGGTAAGGTATTGTAGTAGGTATTTAATTTTTTAAATAAAATTTTATGACCAAGCCATTGTTTAGAGTTAAAATGATACCTACATTGTCAAAATGTGCGAAATATGTATAATAAAATTATTTTAACACATTTTGGGTTATGTAAACAATTCATTTATTTATTTGTAATCCCTATTTTTTCACGTTTCGTTGTGATTCCAACCAAGACACTTACGGTCACTTACGTAGGGTTCAAAACCTAACAAAACTTTTTAGTACAATTTCAACATTTTTTTTGCGATTTAGTCTTTGGATCTCCGAAACTCTTCTACTTACTAATATTACTTTATAATTTTTATATTTGTTTTTTGAAAAGCTGTTATGACCTTTTTAGAGCAAGCTGGGCTTTTCGGCCTGTATGAAGGGCCGTGATAAAAATAATCGGCGTCAATCAGAAAAGCAATATCGACAGAACAGCTATAATCACAGTTAAAGTAACTTTAAACCTTTTCTATGATAACGTGATCGGCTAAGTCCGCACTTAAAGTTTCTTGTTTATTACTTTTATTGGTGCTCGAAGTAAACAAATTAAAGTCTAGTGTATTTTATATTCGTGTTAATTGAAAACATTTCCTCGACCGCCATCAAGAAGTTTATAAAATTTTATGTTATTATCAAATTGAACGGCTTTCTGTCATTTTGTCGCTACGTGGAAATGGTCTGTAGTAATGTCAATTATTTGTGTTGTAAAGCTGTTTAGGAACTATTAATTTTAAGTTACCCAAATAGAATGTGATGCATGTATAGTGTAATAATGGCAGAAATAGATAACATGAGTTTTTATTTTTTTTCAGCCACGAGGACGTTATTGTTATTTGAATCAAATAATATTTTTGTCATATAAAAATAAATTAAATTTTATTTTAGGTGGTCGGGTTTTAGGTGGTCATGTTTGCTTTTAAAGATACTTATTTCTCATTGAAAAGGGTTTCACGAGGGTTTTGCAGCCTTTTGTATATATTTTTTTATATGTTTAATAGGTATTTACAGAATTGTGATAGATATAACAGGTATAAATTCTTAACACGTGTGAAAAATATGTACGAGGAAAGTTAAACGTTTGATCCCGTAAGACGTACATAAGGTAATGTTTACGGTAATTCTAATAAAACTTCGTAATAATATTAAAATGATAAATCAATGTGCAGTGAGTGTCAAGTACATTCTATCCACGTCAGACGTTTCAACTTATGTCCGCCATATTTGGATCTCTAATCGTCCCAACTCACACATTACTTGACGTATACAGATAAATTTTAGACAAGCGATAGTCGCGCGCCCGTCCCAAGATTGTCCCAGGCCGCTCGATCATTCCGTGTGAAAATACTAGAGATGTGACATTATACATATTACACTTTTTATCTCAACTCAGAATTATTCCAACGCTAAACCGACTGGGACAAAAAAATACAACTTTTTTAGCTTTTAACGCAGAGAAAAGGTATGCTCTACACCGTTATTAGTGCATGTAATTTTCATTTTTTTGCGAGCATAGTACAAGGTAACGGGTTTCAGTTCGATGGCACTATTCAAAGCTACTTAAAGATCATTTGCGCGACACTACCGGGTGTTACACCAGAATGACCAATTCATAATTAAATAAACAATATCAAAAGCTCACACATTAATTATCCAACTCCAATAACAGTTATTACATTTTTAAATGCATCATAAAATAGATTTTCCGAATCATTTGCTGACATCACACAGAAAAAGCTGCCACGTGCGTGCAAAAAAAACTGCACACATTACAAACGGCTATTAAGTAAACTGTCCGAGTGTGTAAACGGGTGTGCTGTTAAATTGCAATGCAGTGTACGTTGTGGTGATGATAGTTTAATTGTATAGTGGCGGGTATTTTTTAGATTGACTGGTTTTGGCTGTGGTTCGGTTCTGTTTGTGGCGATTAATAGTTGGCGCGTGCTTGAAGTAACAATTTACTCGATACGATGTGGTTTATTTTTGTGGGTTCGCGGTTCGTAAGTACTGTAGGAATTTTAGGTACTATTTTAAACGCTGATAGTATAATGATAGTTATTTTAAACTTTGTAATCGACTGAA
The DNA here is from genome assembly GCA_033675125.1 of Athetis lepigone. Classification (NCBI taxonomy): domain Eukaryota; kingdom Metazoa; phylum Arthropoda; class Insecta; order Lepidoptera; family Noctuidae; genus Athetis; species Athetis lepigone. The sequence goes on from CM066219.1 coordinate 20,454,969, forward strand.
CCGCCTCTTGTTAGACTGACTGTCGTAAAGAATAAATCTTTAAAGAAGCCCATTTTTACCTATAATATAATAAAATATAATCCAAAGAATTATATTTTATTATATTATAGAGATTATATTATAAGAATTATATTTTATTATAGATTGAAGAATTTTTAGTACAAACATTTATACTGTATGTATTTGTAGCTTGATTTAAAATTGTATTATTTGGAGTAGTAACTTATTTTTGACTTTAGTTTGCGAAACAGAAAGTATACATAATTTAAAAGTTATAGAAATTCTTTTTCTTTTAATATTATTCATAATCCTTTATAAAAAATTAGGGAAATTCTTCAATGGTTTTGGCTCAAGTTTCTTAACATATCTAATAATCTTGGATAATTTTCCCGTGATTTACTTATATAAAAACTATAATCAAGATAAAAATTCATAATTTAAAAATTTTTAAAAATTTCTATCATAATTTTTTTAATATAAAAAAAAAACACATAAACCCGTCATCTACCATAATTAATATCAAGATACTTATTCATCTTATATGGCTTCCACATTAGGATCTGCTGTCATGGAAATAAATCCATACTAATATTATAAATGGGAAAGTGTGTCTGTCTGTCTATATGTTTGTCTTTCTTTCACGGCAAAACGGAGCGACAAATTGACGTGATTTTTTTAGTGGAGATAGTTGAAGGGATGGAGAGTAACATGGGCTACTTTTTGTCTCTTTCTAACGCGAGCGAAGCCGCGGGCAAAAGCTAGTACTTTGATGCAATGAAATTGAAATTCTTTGCAATAACTTAGTATTGAAAAGAGGTTTTTAATAGGCATATTTATTAATCAGTACAGCCTCCCGTCTCTCTCCACCGTTATCTAAAGCCGAGAAGGAAGGAAAGAAACTGTATATACAAACGTGTAACACGATTACGTAGGTAACTCCCAATTATATAACAAAATAGTTGTAACAGGAAACAACGCAGTTACCATGATCAATGTGTTCGAATACAATTAATTATAATATTATTCAAAATATTTTCTGTTTTATGTTAATTTTACGTTTTCTGACAACGTTGCTAGGAAATTATTTGTGTATGATATTGTTCTAATTTTGATTAATTAATGAACCTACCCTACGGTTTGGTGCTACCTGGGATTACAAATCGTTAGTAGATAATAATTGAATTTGTTAGACTATTATTAATTCAGGTAACAATAGAGTAACACATTAATAAATTAAGCTAAGAACAGTGTTTTGTATTTTGGAAGTTCTACATAGTTGATCGGTCAAATGCAATTCCCTTTTTTTCAAACAATAAACAAATTTAAATTTATTTATATTAATTTCACGTTACTTATTGATTTGCTTTTGTATTACTACAAAATGTGTGTGAATAGATAACTTAACAACATAGAGAACTTAGATTTATTTTTTTTAAATTTTGAAGTTGTATGGAAGGATACAGGGTTTTAACAATTTTCTATGTGTAAAGTGATTTCAAGACCTGTGAATGGCACAAAAAATGAAACCTATACTACTTCAACCTTTCAACGACTAACCGACAGCCGGCTGTCGAGCTGCTATTGTCTTTCTATTGTGTTTCGAATAACGAGTGTTCGATGGTTTAAGAAAAGTTAAAAATAGTAAAGTAGGTTGGCAAATTAAATAAAAACTAAAATAATTTCGAAAAGGACCCACAACTTTCTTTTAAACCGCAACTCAAACAAACTAACAACAAAATGTATTTTATTTTTGTGCAACATTTTTACTCATAATGATCGTTTGTTTTCTGACGTGTCTTTAAAATGAATAGTGGGTGACTGACAAGCATCTTGGTACGTGTCGTGATAACTTTTGACATTTGCACGGCCAGTAATATAAGTCTTATTAGATATAATTCGTATGCAATGGCATGGGAGCCCGTGTTATGAAACTGCGACTATTTTGACCCATACTCCGTGTTTGTAATATAATATTTTTGTACGGAGATATAATGTGTACGAAACTTTTTTTTTACGTTGTTAAGCTTGTACGCGAAGTACAATGTTGCGAGCGCATCTTTGAACGTAACCTTTTCAACGTTATGACGTACCATCTGCCATTTTGTGGAAGGGTAGATTATTTTAAAGAATTTATTTTATTTTTAAGCAATGATGTTATAAAAAAAAGTGTAGATAGGTTATATGCAGTCAAAAAGTGGCAATTTAAAAGTTTGCCAATTGACAAACATGATACTGAGTATCGCGTTGACATTTGACGTTTATCTCTTTTTCACTCGCACTACTTCAATCATGTCATCCTACTTTGACGTATAATGTGTGCGTTAGTGTGCCGTTTTTGAAGATAGAATTTCGTTTGGCTAACCTATCTACACTTTTTTACTTATAACATCATTGTTTTTGAGGTTCTGTACGTTCGAATTATAAAAAAACAGAAGCGTTACTAACCCTTTACACCGCTTGCGTGTCTGTCTGTCCCTTCTTTTATCGCCGAAGTTACTGGGTCATCATAGGTATTCTAATAAGAACGGAACCCTGCGTGTTTTTTTTTATTTTTCTACTTGATTCCAAAGTTAACTAAAAGTGACATCAAATAGTAAAGCTAAAGCTCTATCGTACTGCCTATTCAAAAAAGGTAGGATCTTCGTTCGTCATACGAATTTTATTTGTCGAAAAAGTTCGAGTAGGTGTAAATATTTTAATAACATACTGTAAGTTAGTTCTTCTTACATTTTACACTAAAATGTGAGTAGCAAACGCGTCTACTAGACTTAGGTAAATCTGTATGCCATCAATCCCTTCTAAATTAACTATGAGCGTCTAAACTTATGAGCTTAAAAATAAATCCGTCGGCCACCGCCCTTACTAAGAGTTCCTTTGAAAACTGAGTTGCTCTGAACTCGAAGCGAACTGTCACTAAAATAATAATTATTATATTGGAGTTATTCAAGAGAATTATGTGGAAATGGGTTTACTAGGCTCATGAACTCAATTGGAATAGATGGTATTAACTGAACTGGCTACTACTTTGTACCTGCATACCAAATTAATGTCGTTATGCCTAGTGATTAAGGCATTTCTTCATTTACACTCTCTTTTTTTTTGCGATTTTTTCACATTCAAGTCAATTCTCATTTTTCTAGTTCATCAGTATTACTGGCATCGGTGAAGGAATACTACATGAATTCATGATGAAGTCTAGACATAGTAAATAAGTCAGAAATTGCCATCACTCTTGAACTAGCGGGGTGATTAAACCTTTGAACACCCGTGATTCGAGACACAATAGAAAGACAATAGCAACGCGACAGCCGGCTGTCGCTTGGTCGCAAGGATAATGCTCGTGCTTTTTCTGCTTGAGTAGTTCCTTTTTACAAACTACGTCTGTCGTATAAGACAACAGCACAGATCTGCGACATTTCATCTGATGGTGTTATTACACAGATACCTTGAACATTATTTTAACCCTATTTCAGTAACCTCGACCGCCTACAGCTAATTCAATGGGCCGTTTAAAAAATTTGAACCAAGTCAAGTCACAGTCGAGTTCCAACGGTAGGGCCACGTCGCCGTCGCGGGCGATTGGCGTGCGACACCGCGACGACCGGCGGCGCGACCGAACCGTGGGCCTAATTAACTACACCGCCATCTATCGGCGACGCCCTATCAATCTCGATGCGACAGTTTTGTTGCACATTTGTCGCAACGGTATTTGGGACGAGTATTTGTGTATTAAGTAGAAGTTCAAGTGGCAAGTGCTTTGAGGTTGGGTTAAATGGTGGTTGAAGTTCTTTGTGGGTGCTTTGTTTTATCCAATCCTCCTATACTAACATTTTATATGTCATTGTATATTAATAAAACAATTATCAAATAAGTAAGTGTGTCTGTGAAGAAAATTCGATAAAAATATCTTCTTCTAAATGTAACAAATACTTTCCCTCTATATCGCTTCAAAATCGGTTCAGCCTTACGCGAGATAATCGCAAACAATCATACATTCATACCCACAAGTCAAACTGAGAACCTCCATTTTGAAGTCGGTTAAATAAGTATTTTTTGGCAAAATAGCAAAAAATAACTAACATTTATTTCAAAAGCTTATAATAATTTTAATTAGAACTACAGCCATGGTCCATAATGATGGCTTCTTGCTTGTTTACAAAGTTATTAATTATTTGTCATGTCCTTTGCACTCTAGTTGCGTGTCACAGCGGACGGCTCTGGTATTTTGAAGTGTTTTATAAGATGACAGGTGTGAAATTAAACTTTACCAACCAAGGTCGCATTAATAGCAATCTACTTTCTTTTAACTGTTATTTAGCGGTAAGTGTGGCTAAGGCTATTTACTTACGAGCTGGTCACCGCGGTTTTAATTTTATTTTTGGGAAGTGAAACTATCCTGTGTCCTTTCTCAGGCTGAAGACTGTTCCTGTACCAAATGTCATTTAAATCGGTTCAGTAGTTTTGGCGTGAAAGCGAGCAAACAGACAGACAGACCGATTTACTTTCGAATTTATAATATTAGTATAGATTTCTTGTCCCCACTGTTTCACCCGAACTATGTTATGTCTTCGGTTACTGCTACGCTTCTGTGGGTCATAGCGTGATGTTGTGTAGCATGTGTCATCGTTCGAAAACTAGTTTAAATATAAGCATTTAAAACTGTTCTGCATTTAAATGAAAATACTAAACGAAAATACTTAATCCAAAAAAAAATATGATGAAATAAAGTCCTTGTTTTAAAATAACCGTTATTTTTTTAGTTCGTTTATTTCAGTGGTTCAACGTTTGGTTATTGCATTGTGCGTCATGAGCAGAGGTCGGAATTAGGTTAAAACGAAATATTGATATTAATATGGATCTTCCTGGGATTTCTAATAGACAATCTCGTGTGCAAAACAGTATTACAAATAAATAAAATCATCAGAGATAGATTAGACAAATAAATTGAGTAAAAGTAAAAAACTTTTTTATTTAATAAACATTGCCGTAACTAGCCTTTTATGCACCCAGTGTGAGCTTTCAAAACTGCGCCCCTGAAAAGATACTAGTCTGGTCATTTCTGCGCCCCTCCAGGGTCTGCGCCCTGTGCCTGGGCACTGCTGGCACCGCCCTAGTTACGGCACTGTTAATAAATTACGGGATTTTTCTGCTCTTTAAAAGTAACTCCGGGATTTAGGGCATTTCCACTTTATTCTTTTGCTGTGTGAAATCAGTGAATAACTTCTACCTAATTCCGACCTATGGATGAGTTAGTTTCCCGGAAAGCTGCAGGTTGTTGTTATCAGTGTTGTTTGTATGTTAAATTCCTAGTACTGTGTCTGGGCATTTTTCATTTATTTACTTTCACACCAATGACTTACTCACTAATTCATTACATTAAATCTATTAAAATAAAATGACAAACTAACTGATCGTTGTTATATCAGCGTAATGCGGCCTCTACATGTCTGCCGATGCGTCCGCAGATGTGTAGAGGGGGTATTTTGTGCGTCTGTTGTAGGTATTTTACGTCCCAACGCGTCTGCTGACGTCCGCCTCGTATCCGATAGTTGGCGGTTTTTGTAGCACAGATCAAAGGGTTTTGGCGCGGACGTCCGATGACAGTCCACACGTCTGCAGCAGACGCATGGACGTTGCGACGACGATGGAGTGCACGCGTGCTTCTTGCGATTTCTTATACCTACATTGCACAGTATTTTTAAAATGCTTTTAGAAACGTTTTTAGCATAAAACGCAGTAGTTAAAGGTATTAAACAAATAAATAGCTGCGACAGCGTACTATTTGCGTCTATCGAGGATGAACGTAGGCTGATGGATCTACAGACGTGTGGACGGCTCGTGCAGATCCATCTGCGGATGCGTCTGCCAACGTCGCCTCTGCCACAAGCCCACAGCACAAAGTACGTGTGAGTAAGTGGTACTTTGTGGCTTCGCTTCTATCAATGGACCTCCGATATAACTTCCGATTAAAATTTAGGGGAACCGAAATCGGAATCGAAGGTTACGAACTCTCGGATTCGAAGTTAAAACTCCGTAACATCTCTAGTCAGGTGTGTCTCAACCAATCAGAGAGATTACCGTTTACTTGTCAATGCGACTAAATTGAGTTATCTGAAATCAACGCGGACATTGAGCCACATAGTGTTGCGACCTATTTTCGACTGATACAAAGCTATTCCCGTAATTCCCTACATATATGTGGATTACGTTAAAAGGATATTATCCCTTAACCGGAATCGCTATTTTGTTCAACATAACTGGAATCGTGGGTCCAAATGGACCCGTTAATTAAATACAGATTAATTCGTAATATTGATACAATTTACACTCAAATGAGATATGTGTGTATTAATACAAGTTTGATGTATAAATCAAGTTTTATTAATCAACATCTTAAAATTAAATATGTTTCTTAACTTTCTAACTTAGGTTACAAATTTGGTACATTTTTTTAGTCTTCATTTCGACATGTTAAATTATAATAAAAACAAATGAAATTAAAAAATCTAAACACATTACTAGGTTTTATATACCTTCCAGTTAACAAAAATAGAGATTCTTTATGGGATCAATTAAAAACAAAAAAAATGACAATCAATTCTAAAATTGTAAAATACAGTAAGGCACTTGCTACATAAAAATATTATGTAGCAAGTGCCTTACATAAAACATTTATTATATTTTGCACATGAAGCTTACAAATAAAATGGCAGCATCTGTCACACTTTTGCGATTGTTTCTGCTTCGACATTATGGTCAGATGATGACTTCTTCGAATTCATGTTGAGGATTTTCAGTGCCACTTATGTTTGCTTCGTCACAAGGTTCGAAATCACTCAAAGGTTCTGGGTCCGAGTCATTTTCATCCAGTATTAGTTCTTGGATATCCTGTTCCATAAGATTACGCGGCATTTTTCCAAAAAAGTATCTAAAACAATACAAAATGAATAAGGTCACACTTGAAAATAAAAACGTACTTGGAATCGTGCGTCCAATTGGACCCGTGACGGCTCCTTACCTCCACTTCCAGTAAACTCCAAGCGCCGCGCGTCCGGCACCCTCCGCACCTTACGACGTAATGAGATCAGATTGACGCGCAAACCTGTAACTCCGCGCGTTTCGAAATTAAACGGTTTTTTTGTTACCGGCGGGTCCAAATGGACCCACGATTCCGGTTAAGGGATATTAGACATAAGCTCTAAACAAAATGTGTCATAAATCTATATAGCCAAATCAATGGATAGATAAATATGATATTATGATCGTTAATAATTATGATCGTTAATGACACGGACAACAAAGTTAAATCTGTTTGTTCTTTTTAAGTTCAGACGTTTCGAAGGTATCAACTCCTTTATTAGCTGCAGTCGCCATTTTAATAAGGGCGGGGTTTATTAAATTTTTAATTTACCGCTTTTTTATAATATAAAAATAAATCGCCGAATGTGTTTAGCGCAAATGCTAAATTAAATTTCAAATTCTTTTTTTTAGAACATTCCTTAAATTAAGTACCGGAATGGTTTTTTCTTTTTTTTTAGAACATCCCTAAAGTATGGGAATGGTTTTTACATAGAGCAAAAAATAAAAAAAAATGCCTAAATAGTCTAAAAACAACACTTTTCTTTTTTATACTCCCATACAAACGATTCGTAATCATACCTAAAAGTCAATTTGAACTTTTATACCATACCATAAAGTTCTAATGCTAGTGTAGAGGCCGGCGTCCCGAATGCAGAATGAGTATATAAAAAACGAAAAAATTTAAGAATCGCCTGTTAGCCGGTACGAAGTTCGGGGGGTCAGCTAATTTGTTAATATTTGTTTACTGACAGGCTCGTTACAATCTTATTAGTGCTACCTTTTCAGCCTATTTCAAGGACGTCACTTTAGCTAAAGTGCACTTTCGGCCTGCACCAAGGGCACTGGGACTTAGTAACATTTATTCGTCTCGGTATAAGACCTAGTAAAAATCCACTCCAAGACACGGACTCTATCAAAGCGGTGATGTGGGAAAATGTCTCGAAAGAAACCAATAGGATATACTGTGCTCAAGCTAAGCGGTAGGATGTGTAAATAACGCAAGCGGGGGAAATATCTCATGAAACCAGTATGAGGCATTACCTCTCCTCTTTGCTTTTGTAGAGCCCAGCCCTAACCCACTTTCTGCACGGTCCAACTGTACCCAATGACGCGTCACAGATAGATCTCGGCAGACCGCCAAGGATTTAAAGGAAACTATCAATATTGTACCGTTTTTATAACAAAGATGTTACGATGATATTTAAAGTGGGTGTTCTTGCTAGCTCTTGCCCTAGACGTCTTTCGCTTATCTTGAATAAATGCTTACCTTGATTCAACACACACGGTCATCTGATCCCAAACTTTGCACAGCCTGTGAACTGGTGTACATATAATATACATATAATTTATAAATGCTTAAATATTATAGATCAATTACAACCAGACACAGAACAAACAATCAAGCTCATAACATAAAGTTTGTCCTGGGTGAGAATCGAATTCTTGATCTCCGGCTAAGCAATCAGGCTCGCTAATCATGTTATGTTTTTTTAATATAATTCATGACATAATTGCGAGCGATGGCTGAAGAAAAAAAGTAAAATGTTAATTTTGCATGAACTCATTACCTTAGCATTTATAAAAAGAAAGTTCGGCGAAAAACTTTTTAACTTGTCCTTGTCTCTTTTCTTTCGAAGAACATTGTAATGGTAATAGGAAAAAAACGCATTTTATTAATTAAATATTTTTAAAAATATGCAAAAAAGCTTCTCCAGAAAAGTTTATATAGAAGTCATACTGTCCGAGGCATCAACCTTGCAGGATTAAACTTAAGACTCCTTAAGTCGGTAACTTCTTGAGCAGGCTCATCGTTGTCTTAATGCAACGCGCTCCTAATTATGCACTAAGGTGTTGTATACAGCCTTTTGAAAGTATACTGATTAGTGCATGAACAGGTAGCTATATATTGATGTGTAATTTGATTTACCTGTGTAGTCAGTCTGTATGAAAATCAGTAATTATCACGTCAGTGCTATCCAGACGCTCCCGCGGTGCGGTTCGCTACATCGAGCGCTCCCGTAGTTTTCGCTGGACACTCGGAAAATAATTTTCCCCCTGTGTATGGTCACAACTTATCAAGATGACGGACTACTACGAGATCGAGGTTCCGGACGACGTGTTTCAGCCGAAAGATGATAACTGCCTTGATATACCGAATTTCTTAGGAATAGTTCCTGAGCCGATACAGCTTTTAGAGTCAATGTTACCAAATTTGGAAAATTGGAGTCCAAACGGACATGTAGACGTACATGCGTAAGTACCTAAATAGCAAATAAATATAAACTACGTTTGATTTACACAAAAAAGAATTGAATGGTTGCGGTACTCGCGTTAACCGCCTTACGTTTGATTCATTTCTCGCATACCTTTTTCTATGGACATTATCGTCGAGTGAATTGCCGTGTCATATTCGTTTGGCGTAGCATATTATTCACAAATAAAGCTTGCCGCGCCCCATTGTTGTTGACGGCGTGAAGAATCGGCTCGTTTCTAGCGTGCCGGGGAACGACCAAGTGCCGATAAAGGGTTTCGGATACCAAATATTTAATGCGATGCTTGTTAGGCTAACGCGGCGACCGAAACGGGAGGTATTGTGTTGGGGTCCCAAGTCATTTTGTGCAAGTATTTTGTGAGTTTTTAAAGTTGTGGACAAGTAATTCTGGGTCGTAAGCTTTTGTTTCAGCATAAACATGCAACAATACAAATGAAAATTGTTACACGATAAGCGATAAAAAATTGGAAGTGTTTATTTGTACACGAGAGCTACAGATTTTATTTACGTTATTTTTATGAAGAAAAAAATGTGTGCGTACAAATCGTTTATTTTTGGTGATTAAAATGTGTAGTAGGGGAAATTGATTACTCAGTAGTTCGTTGCGTATATTTTTAATTAAATTTATACCTGTATGATTTTCCAGATTAATGTATTCTTTAGATACACATTGATATTTTAATTCAGAGCAGTTATGAGCTTTCCATATCAGATTGATTCGTCGTATTTTTTTATTAGTTTTTTTTTATTGAATTTGACATAGTTCAGAAATGTAGATAGATTTTCATAAGTTTTTCTGTTACTCGTACATATCATGATTCCTCTGCACTCAACATTCAACAGGTTCAGTATCGCTAAGTTATTATCAGTATTAGCGCTTTGATTTTTTTCAGAATTGCATTTTTTTTTATTGTGAACCATGTTTTAATCGCATGTAATAAAAAGATACAGTTTTCGTTTGTAAGGAATCATTTTTGAAATGAATGCACGTTAGTATGGTAGTTTAATTAAGCCGCTTTTATTGTAATTGAATTTCATTTGATATAGATTCATTTATTTTAAGAAGAAATAATTCTATTATTTTTCTGATAATTTTATATTATGGGACTTGTTGAACTTCATTACCTCGACTTCTCTAATGAATATCATTATTGATTCTGGCTTTCAGTTGCGCTTCGTAATAAATAATGTAGCGGGTTCGATATGTCTGTTGACGTTGAACCGAATGTGAGTTGATAAAACCAATTAGGATTGCGCTCCCGATAGGAGTTAACGGGTCACTAATCCTCCGCTGTCAGTTCGTCTGCATGTCTACTTGGCTGTGACTTATAAACAGTAATTATATAGTGGATTGTTTTATTATTTCCACTAGCTTTTGCCCGCGACTTCATCCGCGTGGAATAATAGTTCCCGTTCCCGGGGGTATTTCTGGGATGGAAATTATCCTACGTTCTTTCTCGGGTCCTAGACTATATCTGTAATAAGAAGGGGCCTAACAGGGCCAACGCTTGCCGGGGTTGCGGAATAGTTATAAAAGTTACCGTGACCCTGAAACATAAAGGCCAACCGAAAGAACATGAGTGGGTTTTAGTCAGTAAAAGTCTGACACGCTCTCCCGCCCAGCCCAGGACGGGAGAAGTAATTTGATGATTTCCCACTCACCAAAAAAAAGACTATTGTACCAAAATTCATTCAAATCGGTTCAGTGGTTTAAGCGTGAAGAAAAGACAGACAGATCTACTTTCGCATTTATAATATTAGTATGGATAGCCGTTATATATTTTTTCATAATTTCTAGCTCTAACACTGAAGATAAGCTTGTCGAAGCTGCAAGACAGCTTATCTTAAGTGATTCTTATGGTTAGACTGTGATTGAATCGTAATCGAAAAAACAGCAAGAACCAACTATCAAAGTATTATAAAAAGTAAACCAATTGAAATACAATCGAAACCGTTTCTCCCAGGAGAGGGGTAATTAGTTAGCCTAAACTTGGCTAATGCGGAACAGGCCAAGTGCCCTAGATAACTACTTTACCTGGTAGTATCACCCTTCAAACAAAATTAAGCTGGACTTACGAGTGTAACTCACACTAGAAGGGTTCTGTACAACTATAAATGTACTATTAAGATCGAGGTAAAACGCCCAAATAACTTGTTTTTGTATACAAATCCCCCAACACAAACATCAAAGTGGTAATGGCCCAGTGCCTTAGGCTTAGCGACAGATGGTATCTGGCCAATTACTTGTGACCTTCTTAATTCACATGTACTTAAGGTTTCTTTGGGACATCACTGACACCCCTTGACTCGGAAAGCACGTAAAGCCGTTGCTGGTTTCGGTTGGTTTTCATAAATCTTTGACAGTTGTTACGGGTCAAAAAGACTGACACCCAGTCGTTGTATCGGATTACAGTTATGTTCTAGAAAAACTTAAGCCTACACACCACAACTTTCCAGCCAAAATAAACCCTGAAATTCTTCACTATCTTCTAACGAGGTGAATATACTGTAAACAAACACTAAGTAATTTGTTTAATTTAGCTAATTTACAAGCGAACACGGCTTACAATTCACGGTGGTGCCCGATGCAACGATAACCGTTACGGTGACGGCCCTGCACCGTGTTACTATGAATTACATGCGTTTAGTCAGTTTCACTGCTATCTAGTACACTTGATAATGTAAACATAGCTTAGTATCACACTTGAGCGCCGACTCTTGCAGTAGAATTGCATTCTAATCAAGACAGGGCTGTTAGCTGCAATCGTGGAACGTGATCGTGACGTACCGGCTTTTAAAGATCACGTTTGTCAAGAAAAATGTATCGTTATTTTTTTGGTGACGGATCCGCGTTATGACTTATTACTAAGACTGCAAAGAATTGACGTATCGATTGTTAATTAGGGATTTTTTTGTATGAGTTGTGAAATCGCAAACTGTAGGCTTCTGTATTAATAAGTCTAAAATCTGTTTTACGTAATTTACGTCGTAATAAAAAATAACTTTAATTTTGAGCAAGTCTAATGTTGGTAAATTAAATATTATATAGTCTGAAAAAAAAAGACAAAATAAATCTACAATTTCGCTAAGATGATATCGGTTGTAGATTGTAAACGATTTCAGTTCCAAGAATTGGCCTTCAGTATTCATTACTGATAACTTTGGTACCGAAATTTCGGGACGCGATTGCCGAAATTCATCCGTTCAAACTACATTTCTGAATAACTCGGCGACTGTAAAACTATAATGTGATCTTATATAACTCACATGTGGACAATTTATTAATTTCATGTGTTTTTAGATTTTTTTTAATCAATCGGCTATGAAAATGCTTCTACCGTTTTAAATTTCTTTTAATAGTGATATGTGAGGATTGCCGTCTTCTGCTGAGTAATATTTTACAAGTTTTTATTCTTAGACTAATTGTGCCCGCGGCTTTCCTTATGTGAACCAAACGCTGTTTTATTTTCACATGTTTTTGTGCTGATTCCGTAATTATTTTTCTTTGGCTAATGTAAAACTTGCCTGATTTACTCCTATTGCATCTGTTAGTGAAGTCGAATTTTTTCGGAGATTAGACAATACGGACGGAACCACATTTGGACGATATATAATTAAATATTTTCTTGTTGCATACCGATTAAGTATACGTACCGTATTTATACGTATACTTTCATACGCATTTAGTAATAACCTGGCATTGTGGCTTTACAAATAAACACTTCTTTCGTTTCATTAATTTGTGTAGTCTTTTTTGCAAACATAACTGCTTATTTTCTAAACTTTTCTCTTTCTTTACGAGAGATGGTATCAATACTTATCATGTCACACATTAGCTGTTCAGAGTTTAGAAATAAAAAAAACTTTAGGAGTATCGCTGTGCAGGAAGAGAGAGATAGCGACAAGGAGAGTGAGAGTAATAGTCTGAATAAAAGAGTTCATCTAAAGCACTCGTTTTACTAAAATCCTCTAAACCAGACCTCAAGGGGACTACACAGCACTTAATGTTCCACTATGACCACAGGGAGATGTCCTACCGCCACACCTATTCCTGCAGCAAACCAAACTATATTAAAACAAAAATCGTCTTTTTTAATTAAAATTTATTTTAATTATCATCGTCATGTCAATCGAAAGTCTGCTTTATACACACTAACTAGCTTTTTCCCTCGGTTCGTTCGCGTTACAAAGAGGCACACAATAGTCAATAGCCTATGTCACTCTCCACCCCTTCAACTATCTCCACTTACAAAAATCACGCCAATTCGTCGCTCCGTTTTGCCGTAAAAGACGACAAACAGACACACACACTTTGACATTTATAATATTAGTATAGACAGGTCTGCCCTAACTTTTGCAACCTGTAAATGAAATCCATCACTCAACGTTTCTATAAAGGATATATTGCAGTTACATGTGACATTACAATGAAACTTTTCATTTGCAGTTTACCGGGAATAAATTAATACTCCAATCAACTGTTACTATCTAGTTGTTCCACAGATATTTCGCTACCTTTGTGAAAAACTAACAAACAATTGTGTCCCTGCATTTGGAACGCCAAAGCTTTCATGGACCATTTCAACCGTTTAGAGATGAACTTTAAAAAATCCTCTCAAAATGGAAAGCTTTAGCAGCAATTTTACATTTTATAATCCCAGCTTATCTATCAGTCAGTAAAAAAATATATCAAGCTTCATAATACTATAGGCGAAAACTAGTTCGCCTGTGCCTTTTTTCGCATTTAATAAAAAACTTCTGGTTTTAAAAAGTCGAAGATAAGGTGGTCAATGACCTTTTTTGTAGTTCTGAGGTTTAGCCGTGATAGCGTCATCGTCGTCATCATCATCATCAACCGATAGACGTCCACTGCTGGAAAAAGGCCTTCCCCGAAGACCTCCACATGCATCGGTCCTGCGCCAACCGCATCCAATGGGACCCGGCGATCTTGATGAGATCATCAGTCCTTCTTGCGGGAGGCAGCCCACTCTGGTTTTTCGGTACACGTGACAGAGTAACAGACAGATGTGCACTATAATATTAGTATGGATGTATAGTTCGTTACCTAAACAATGGTTTCACAACCCGGGACTCGAAGTCCGTGGTCCGCGGAGCTGTGTGGTCAAGATAGCATCGCTCGTGACTCACACCCACGAACCCTCGATAACTTCATTTCAATGCTGAATGGGGTGTGGTGCTAGTGACAGCGGGTCTTAACAATATTGCTATTGTGTTATATAGAATATCGAGGGTGAAGTGAATCGCACACGTTCAAAAACTTGTCAAAATGTGGGTGAGTTTCAACAAACTTTTCCAAATGTTGTTTTTGTTTAAGTGTTTTGACTCAATTTTGTATTTTGACTACAAAACTGTGTGTTTGAGATCAACAAAATATATTTTTTCCAGTCCAAACGCCAACGGATCAAGCTCTCGAAACTGGGAAATTTTCCCAAACAACTTGGACCTAATAACCTTTTCGATAAAGTTGAAAATTAATTGAGTAATTTGTCAGATTATTGTAGCTTAGCTTGATGGCGTAAATCGTCTTGATGCAAAACTAACAACTTATTAGTTAATAGTTAGTTATGGCAGGACAAGCCGAAAATCTCTGTATTTAACCACCTCATGTGCCATATTGTAGCTAATACAAATGTTCATTTATTTATTCATAAACGTTTTTGGCCCAAGAGCTTTCATAATTATGTCCTCATCATACTCATCACTTACTGAAAAACGGGTCCAGGGTTCATACAAATATGAGATCTGGGATTAATAATATTTATATTTATCATGTTCATAGAATAAAGCGCAGTAAAAACTTTTAATTTTGCACATCGTTCGTTAGACGCAGTAAAACATCATTATGATACTCGCTTCATAAAATTTATAATACATTGAGTAAACTTCGTAACAGTAGGTGTAATATAAGATTATTCAGAAAATATGTTTTGTAGATACATGACAGTATAAGGTTAGAAGTAGTAATAAGTAGTCATGGAAAAAAGCGAGTGCTCTCTCTGAAATTGACTCTGTCTGATAAGCTTTTATATTTAAAATACGCAACCTACCTATATTGATAAATCATGGTTTTTGAAATGTGGAAAAGATGACTTCTTTTTTATAATATTATGTGTTTTTCCTTAAAGTATTCGCAATAACCAACAGTACTAATGTCGAGACAAAAGGTATTATTAATTATGGCAGTTACTCTATTCGTCTATTGCGCTTTCACGCCTGAACTACTGTATCGTATTTGATGATATTTGATACAGAGATACTTAAGGAAGGATGTAGGCTCCTTTTTCTGTGAATTTGCAACGATAAACATCATTCAAACAAAGGCGAGTAAAAACCAATGTGTAAATAATTCATAATATTTTTATTCCCACAAAAGCGTGGTCAGTTTCATGACATAGATTGTACACGACAATATAAAAGAAACTGGTATATAATTTACACTGCGCGTTAATAATACAGTATTTTTATTCACAAATGAAGTTAATGTCCTTTTTTATTAGTTATACTGCGGGAATGTTTAGCCATAATTATAATGAAATAACAGTTAGATTCCTAGCCGCTATCACTGCATACCCACATACTACATAGACGTGGTTTCAAGGTATTTGCACAAAAGAATGTTGTGAACTAAGAATTAAAATTATCGGGTTTCATCCTTTAAGTTTGCGAGAACAGTTTTGAACTTTCAACAGTTTTTTTTATAAATACCAGTGTGAGTCGGGCGGGCTTATAGTAAAAAAAAAAATACCAGCCTATAACTGTCCCACTGCAGGGCAAAGGCCTCTTCTCATACAGAGAAGGCACGAGCATTGATCACCACGCTTGCTCAAGACGGGTCGGCGATTTTAGACTTATATTAACTACAAGTCCAGGTTTCCTCACGATGTTTTCCTTCACCGATGTCTGCGATGTCTAAGATAATCTTTAGAAAGTACATATGAATTGAAAAAGTCACATTGGTACTTGCCCGGATTCGAAGCCACAACCACTTGCATGAGAGGCGTAGTCGTGATGGCCTAGTGGTTATAGTAAATAATACAAAATAAATACTTTTTAATTCAATATTGAATGATAAAAAAGTGTACGTTGTATTATTTTCAGGTTATTGTCTGTTAACTTATAGCCACAAAAGCAACGCAAATTGTAAAAAAATAATAATATAAAAGGTATTTAATCTGTTTCCAAATTTTAACACGTGAACGAAAATATTTATTAAAGCAAATTATTTCAAAGAAAAAATATTGAAATAGTTTGTGGGTTTATTTGTGCCACACAAAGAAAATTATTGTAAAAAAAATACTTCAATAACGGGAATAATTTAGATTTTAAATTGTGGCGTTTTTACTAGTTTTGCGACGAATATTCAGCTATTATACGAAATATGAAATATTCAGGTACTCTAATTTTATTCGGCCGAATGCAGAATATCTACAAAAATTTCGTGGAACACGGAATTCAAATGCATATTTCATTGTGCGGAAATAATTGGAAACAAGATATTGTTTTTTTTTATAAAAGTTTTTTTTTATAATTCATAAAGTAGACGCGGGTAAATAATCAATTCCTGTATAATAAAACTAAAGAAAAAAAAATGTATACTAAGACAAATAAGTACGACACGGTCTTTGGCGCACAGACCATCCAGCTTTAAAGTTTTGCGTCAGTTTGCCGAATATTTAGCGTACTTATGAGTATTCGGCGGAGTATTCGGCGTACTTATGAGTATTCGGCGTACTTATGAGTATTCGGCGTACGCCCGAATTTACTATTCGTCGCAAGTCTAGGGTATACCCAAACATTTTAATATTAAATAGAGTGCTACTTATACCTACCATTTAATATTTTTAATGGAAAATTAAGTTTGTTGTTCGATTTTACTTTAACGAAATAACCACATTTTAATATTTTTCACAAATGGCAAATATTTTTCATTGCTCTGTATTTATCATACGTACGTATAAACGTATACATAACATTGCAATAATAACATCTTTATAACCTTATTTGTCTCATATTACTATATTTTATGTTAATAATAAAACATGTTTTTATTATAAATTTCTTTTTTTTTAATATGTAAAAAAATATGTAAAATAAAGAATGCTGAGAAAAATAAATAGAGTTAGAAATATAAATCCTTAAAACTATTACAGCTAACAACCTGTTACTCATGAGAAAGTAGCAAGTCCCAGGACAGTTAAGTCTATTGATACGAACCCTGACTCAAAACAATTAAAAGAGGGTCATTAACAAAGATTTTCAAAGATAGTCACTTGGCATCTAAAAAATTTCTAAAGTTCAAGCGGCATTTCCTTAACGTCTTATTTAAAGAGCGTAGAGTTCGATCTAGATAGGGATGGGACCACACGGGGATGTCTCACTCGAGAAGCGAACCCGCTATCTCGGATCTCGAGACCGGCGGATGCATTTAATTATCATTTTAAAACCAAAGCCCTCGCCCGGTCAGCACAGAATGACATTTATTTTTGGACACCGAAATGCGATAAGGTATTTTTTTAAAGCTCTCCCAACGGTTATTTTTGGTTCAGAAGTAATATGCTCCTATGAAAGTTTATTTTTCTACGCTTTTTAATCATAGTGTCTGGACCGAATGTTAGCCGTTGCGATTTTTAGATGTGTTATGAAATAACAACCGACAGTGCATACTCATAATGTACTGAAATTGACTATCCGTCTGCCTCTATGTTACGCTTGCACAGCTAAACAACTGAACCGAACTTGAGGAAATTTTGTAGTGTCTAAGCTTAAAACCCAGGGTAACCATAGTCTACCTTTAAATATAACCCATTTTCACGTGGAAGAACTGTCGGGAAAAGTGTAGTACTTAATAAATAAAATACAGCTTTGTTTGCTGTGCGTGCACTCTAGTTTATTTGTATGATTTTCAAATTGGCAATTAGTAACCGCAACGATTATAATTCATAGAGCTTAGCCTACGTATACAATGGTGCCGATTCTCTTGTTTACAAACTAACCTTTATTTAAGTTATGTGCTTCTTTCCCTCTCCATTTCATTAAGAAAAGGACAGAAGATAAAATATTAGTTAAGTCCTGTCAAATTTAGACACTCCATTGATAATTTAGACGCGATTAAGAACATGGCGACTAAGATACGTCGATTTACTTCAGGCGCTGTCTAATTTGACAGGATTAAACTTAAATGTATCTTCTGTCCTTTTCTTTAAGAAAAATGGAAAGAGAAAGATGCATTTAACTGAGAGGGAAATGCCCATTTGACTAAGGGATTTTGGCCACATAGCTTCCACGAATAAAACTCATCATAGGCATTAGGTATGACACCATAGAATAAAAAACTATTAATATTTTTGTCATAGTACTCGGTGGGATTTATAAAAACATGTATGAAAATGCTCAATGTTCAAATAAAACAATCATGAGAATTCTTGGTTTTTCATTTAAACAAATGACAAGAGCATCATCTAGAAACTGGGCTTGGGGGTTAATATTTGGCTGATACCTCGCCCAGCCCAAGAACCACACAATTGTCATAACATGGGAACAACAGCCTACTGTCCTCCGACCAGATATACAATTACAGCAGTATTGTCGTATTGCTTCTATATCAATCTCATTATTATTGATAATATATATACAAAATACATTTTTCTGCTCACATGTCTTCGAATAAAATAAACAAACAGAATAAACCACAGAAATAATCACGATAGGCGAGCGCACGCGCACAAGTCACAACCACGAGAGGGATGAGAACCAAAAAATCGATTCATCGTAAAATCGATATTTAATGAAAATTTTTTAACGCTGAATCAATTTAATAGACAGATTTTTTTAGATAATAAACCGTTATTTTCTGTTACTTTTCCCAAAATAGTATCCTTATAAACAAAAAACTACAAATATAACACAACAAAGATTTTTAGAGATTTAGTTTCGGTTAACGATTTTTCTGTAAATAGGTTTATTTAATAAGGGTCCATCTCTACTTCAGCAATGTCGGATCAAGCCGGATGTGATATCGGTGCATTGTTTGAAAGTTTTTTTTTCTAGAAACTTAATTCCCGAGTGATACGAAGAAATAAGTTACACCAAAATTTTTGTTATTAATTTATGTTTTCATTTGTAATTATTAAATTGCTGGAACGAATGTGGCCATGAACGGGCATTTCCCTTTAGTTAAGTGTGTGAACAAGAGAATCAGGGCCGTTATTAATATTATTTAATTTTAACTTAAAGCTATGTCAAAAATAACATATATTTTGTTTTATGGAATTATTTTATTAACGGTTCTTATATTTCGTTTGCGGTTAACCGAATATCGAATATTAACGTTGTCGAATTTTCTGCAAATAATAATTGTTTGCTGTAAAACCTGTACATATTTTGTAAATTGACCACATCAATTATGAATTAAATGAAAAAATATTCGGAACGCGGCTCTATAAATTAGTGTTTTAGCATTTATATTGATTGCAGAGGAATGATGACGAAACAGACAGTCAGAATTACTGTTACTACTTATAGTTAGTATGGATTTATCAAAGCGTACTAGGAGTGTCGTGATGGCACAGTGTTTCTGGCCACCTCTGATGCATGCGATTGCGGTTGCGGATTGAAATACGTACCCAATGATGTTATAAGTAAAAAACTGTAGATAGGTTATATGCAGTCAAAAAGTGGCACATTAAAAGTTTGCCAATTGACAAACATGATACTGAGTATCGCGTTGACATTTGATGTTTATCTCTTTTTCACTCGCACTACTTCAATCATGTCATCCTACTTTGACGTGTAATGTATGTGTGCGTTAGTGTGCCGTTTTTGAAGATAGAATTTTGTTTGGGTAACCTATCTACACCTTTTTACTTATAATATCATTGTACGTGCCTAAATAACTCAAAAAGTCACATCACTGACGGCTCGAAAATTACCTAAAATCGTCCCGAATGTGAAATTTTTAGATCTTTGACAGTTGCTACCGGTAGTCTGAAACTAATAAGTTTGCGAACGGCCGGCAGTTAAAAGTCAGAAAGTCTTACCGTTACCCAGTAACCGGCACTGAGATTACGTATCTTGCAGAAGCCGGGCGATCGCGATAATTTAGCAATATAAACGTCAATTCAAAATACGTCATGTCAAATAGTAATCTAGCGATAGTGCTGCCTCTGTGGAGCAATCAGTTAACTAAAATATGCATTTTCGTTTGGTGGTTTATTTATTTCGGTTATTATCGGTTCATACATAATACGTTTTTTTTGACGAAACGCGCGGTGACCGCGCGATCACTGCGCAAATATTGCTGATTGCTGTTTCATAGGTAATAACCCCGCCGGTTGTATGTTTGTTTAACAGGCAGTTCAACCTGCCTGTTAAACAAATATAACATTGGTATTCAGCCGGTTAAAAGGTAGACTTTTGTCGGCTTCTATTACCACAACCCAGTTGTGATTAAAGAATCAAGGGGATAAAAAAATACTCATACACTTAAGCTTCTTGGCTCGGTTAACTCCAGACATGGAAATGATCGTGTTTGATGTATGTCGACGAAATTATCGCTACATAGTATAAAACAAAGTCGCTTTCCCCTATATGTTTATTTATGCTTAGGTTTTTTAACTTCTCTAATAGATTTTAATGAGATTTTTTTTTAAATGAGTGATTCAAGAGGAATGTCTAATAAGTATTATACTTGTAATTTTTTTTTTTGGTGAGTGGGAAATCATCCAATGACTGCTCCCGTCCTGGGTGCGGCGGGAGGGCGTGTCAGACTCTTACTGACTAAAACCCACTCATGTTCCTTCGTTTGCCCTTTATGTTCCAGGGTCACGGTGACTACTAAAAACATTCCGCAACCCCTATTTGTACTTATGTTATAGATCAGAAAAACCGGGATTTTGAAAGATTTGTACCACACTTGTGAAACAGGAATGGGTAGCTAGTTCTAAATAAGTGGACCCACAAAAATACCTGCTTCATTCAAGTTCAATTTATTGAAAACGCCCTTTTGCAAATTTAACTAATTTTTGACTGTAGTGTGGGTTGAGTCCTTTCTGCTAAACTACGTCCAAGTGTTATAGGTATCTACCGCACAAGTACTAACTGAAATGTAAATTGTACTGTTTTGTTAGGTTCTTCCAAATATGCCGCATATATGCGTAAGTGTGAATATGCGCGGGTGTACAAGACACAAGACATAACAATTAGGCCTGAAACAAACGACCTTGTGAAGCTTTTCGAGTCAGCGCCAGGTGATGAGGTCGTTGACCCTTATTAATATAGCAAATTATTCGTTTATTAAGTGTATCGTAGATTTTGGTTCTGTTTATTTCGGTAGTTGTTTGAGTTTATCATAATATTAAAAATTTATAAAGCTTCACAAAAAAAAAAACAAATAATACAGGCACAATTATTAAATTTATAATTATTTTTAACCGACTTCAAAAAAAAAGTAGGTTCTCTGTTCGACCTGTATGTATGTATGTATGTTTGTCCGCGATTATCTCGCGTTTGGCTGAACCGATTTTAATGCGGTTTTCAGCAAAGTGTTTGTTACATTCTGGGGAAGGTTTTAGTATATAACACTAATAGATATCCCGTGACGTTACCCGCATAGATCGCGTTTTGCTTTCTAGGATTGTTGATTTTCAAAGACGATTGTATGTTTGACCGCGATTATCTCGCGTTTAGCTATACCGATTTCGATGCGGTTTTCAGAAGAGTCTTTGTAACATTCTGTGGAAGGTTTTAGTATATAATACTAATGGATATCCTGTGACGTTGCGCGCATAGTGCCGTTTTCATTTTATAAGATTATAAGTTTATTTTTAGAGCTACCCTAAAACGTAGTCAGACACTGAGACTCTAACTAAAAAGTAAAAAAATAAAAAGCTTTTTTTAAAAAAAGATAACCGACTTCAAAAACTAAAAGCTCAAATATAACTATTTCGGAAGTCGGTGGCTTCACTTCTGCCGGTCGATTTGTGTTGCCACCGACTTCCGAAATAGTTATTTTTAGGCTTTTAGTTTTTGAAGTCGGTTATCTTTTTTTTAAAAAAGCTTTTTTTACAAATATAATTGATAATAACAATGAATGGTTTACGAAATTTTGTACATTTCTCAGTACGAAAAACTACAATTCCTTAGACAACTAATCGTAGCATCTTTATTTGTTTTATAAACTAACTGTATCATAAATTTTTCCACATAGAATTTATTCATAGATACATATAGATGATATAGATAGATAATGCTGTTACAGTTAAATAAATAGATATAAGAGTTCATTGCTCATCCCCAAAGGTATAATAATATAGTCTATGGTTTGACATCTTGGTAATAATCATGCAAAAAAGGAAAAAAAGTATTTAGCACTTTTTGTGTTTATCTCGGACAAACAGATAGACAAAAAATCTAAAAACTATATTTTTTGCTTCGGCATCGTTTGTAGAGCTTGCATTAAGTATTCTTTCTCAAAAAGATTTAAAGGACAGATTTGGCTTAGTAAAGATTTTATTATATGTACAGATAACTTGTTATTTCTGAATTTATGTAAAACGTGTACCGACCTTGTGGTCTGAGCAGACAATGAGTGTTCGTGGTTGAATGCTATAAAACTTTAATTTTTAATTAGTACACAGATAACGAATTAACTTGACTTGTGATTTGACACGGGTCGGCTTTGACTTGTTGCTACTAAATCATAATACCGTAGAATTTTATTTTACGATTTTATATTTTTTATTAATTATAATTTAAGTTGCCAAGAGGGTTCTTTGGGTACTACTCTGCTCCTGTAGGCCATATCATGATGATAATAGCTTATAGCCTTCTTAATTAATGGGCTACTCAATACAAAAAGATATTTCCAAATCGGTCCAGGAGTTACTGAGATTTGACTTGTTGTGACAGGACAAACTTTGTGTAATAAGCATGAATGTTTGTTCTGTGTCTGGGTGTCATTTATCTATAATATGTATGTATTTAAAAATTATATAAGTATGTTTATCAGTTGTCTGACCATAGTACAAGCTCTGTTTAGCTTGGGATCAGATGGCCATGTGTGAGTTGTCCCAAGATATATATATTTTTTTATTGTTATTTGAGCGCTCAACCAAAATAAACAGATTGTTTCGCTTTATAATATAACTAGCTTCTGCCCGCGGCTTCGCGCGCGTTAGAAAGAGACAAAAAGTAGCCTATGTTACTCTCCATCCCTTCAACTATCTCCACTTAAAAAATCACGTCAATTCGTCGCTCCGTTTTGCCGTGAAAGAAAGACAAACATACAGACAGACAGACAGACACACTTTCCCATTTATAATATTAGTATGGATATTACACAAGATTTGATATTTCCAATATTGGGTTTTTTGCTTACTTAAAATTGGGTGCGGGCTTCCTTCCACTAACTTTTATTTAATAGAAAACTTGCAAAGGCGAGTGGGTGCTATTCTCAGAAAACTGTATTTTCCCTTTTTTATCAACATCTGTGCCTCTTCCTCGCTTAAAGGTTAAGCCTCTTACTACGAAACAGCGTCTGCTATTTTACAATTTTTCCCTAGTACTGTATTCAAATAAAATTTTATATAATTAAAGAACATTTTTTTTCTACTCTTGATTAAATTTGTATTAGGATCTATCCATTGGTTTTTGTGATAACTTAAACTATAGCTGACAGCTCTGCGTACACATCTACATACATTGCTGACTACAATGTTGAATAGACAGTTTTAGTCAGTCTTTTGTTTAAAGACATCCATACTAATATTATAAATGGGAAAGTGTGTCTGTCTGTCTGGATGGAGAGTAACATAGGCTACTTTTTGTCTCTTCCTAACGCGAGCGAAGCCGCGGGCAGAAGCTAGTTAATTATAAGTAGGATCAAGTTGAAGATTCTCAATGACTCACCCGGCTTGATTCTTGATGCTTTCCTAGTGACTGTTGATTCTGGCTTTTAGGAGATGCAGTGGTAGGAAAGTGTATAGTACCAGGATTGTTTCTAGACAATCTGGAAACATTGTATGATCTCTAGTAACAAGTTGATGGCGATAACGAGATTTAAATCACCCGAAGAATTAAAAACGCCCTCGCTTTTAATTCTCTTCTTCTCGTATTTAATTTACCCAATAAAGCTCAATCAAGCGCTGTAGAAAATTAATAATATTACGTCTTTCGCAGGTTATACGGATCAAAGCGCTGCGCTCGCTGCAACACTCCTATCTCCGCTTCAGAGCTGGTAATGCGCGCCCGGGACCTGGTGTTCCATGTACATTGCTTCTCATGTGCACTGTGCAGCACGCCTCTGAATAAAGGAGACACGTTCGGTATTAGAGAATCAGCTGTATACTGCAGGTTAGTAGAACAAACGATTTTATGTCTTAAGGCTTAGCATTAAGGTTTAAAGAGTTGAGTGAAGCAGTGTTTTTAAACGATATCGATTGGCGCCAAGGGTATATTCGAATGTTCAATTGTGGTAAAGAATTGTGGTTACTATCTTTTAAAAGAACGCCAAACTCTCGCCAGAAATATCTTTACCTACTTGAAAAAAAAACTCTTCACATCAAGAAGCGTGTTACTCCAATAAACAATGTGTAACATTCAAATATTACAGAATAGATTTTAAATAAATCATCAGGATTTAGCATAACTTACAGCTCTATTTTCATCAAAGGTCTTGTCGACTGTGCTTGTCGTAATTTAGAGTCGTATCGAACGTTATTTCAGTTGGCTTATTAACTAACTTCCAGCTAAGTATCCCTTAACTAAGGAAACTTTCCTTTCGCAGGCTGCATTATGAAATGCCGGAGTACGGGCCCCACATGGCTGTGCCAGGCCCCCCGCAGATGTGCCCCGTGCAGTACGCAGGCCCTGCGCCGGGGCCTCACTACCCCCCCTACCCATCACCAGAGTTCGCTCGGGTAGACAACGATGTTCCTAAAGGACCGTTCTTCAACGGATCAACGGCACCCCCGCCGCGGCAGAAAGGGCGCCCTCGGAAAAAGAAGCCAAAAGACCAAGAAATAATGGCTGCCAACCTTGGTGAGTTCTATCACAATGAGCGATGCGTAAAGCGAAATCTTACAGCGAACTTATAAACTTTTTAATAACTCTGATATCGTCATCGCATGTTGCCATCTTGTCGGCTTTACATCGAACAACGGCCCGACAAAACGTTAACAATTTTATTAACACATTAAAGTCAAAACCGCACTTACCATCGCCAGATTATTGGAGCGACTTCCCGTGTGTTTGTTTCATTTTATTTTATTTTACTTGAGATACAGAAACTGGTCCTTATCTGGCCAGTTCGGTCGACGACGGGAACTCTTTCTCAAATTTGAAATTAGTACGTTGCGTGCACGCCAAGAGGCTGAGGATATAAATCTTAAGTTTTCGGTAGTGATTGGGATAAAGAGAATCTTGTATAGCTTTCGTTCTAGAGCAAGTCTTAACCAAACTGAGAACAGTTATGTGACACGTTTGAGCATAGTGACCTAAAATACTGAAGATCAGTTTTCTGTTACACATGTAGTAATCGTACCGCTTTGCTTTTCAAGCACATTGCACACAGGAATACAAACCTTATTCTAACAAGAGCTTGCCGCCTGAAATTCTGCTCACACCTTTATTATACAAAACAATAGAGCTGTTATAACAGGAGCAAAATATTATTACTCAAGAACCGAACGAGTTTTTGCTTTCATTACGTTCTTGCATAGTTATTAATTATAGCCCATAAAAATTACCTATTTATGCGCTTGAACGGGTGCTAAGCAATATAATCGACATGGTTTATTTGATATGCGAAGTAAGTAGAACTTCAAGCGGTAAAGCGTTTATATAAAGATAAATTTAATAAAAAATAATCAGTAAAACACCCCGGTTCCCTTTAACACTTACTAAAATATTGTTTTTAAGACGTATCGGAGTGCCCTGTTGTCGTAGTAAATTCTTGACGCAGAACGTCAGGGATTTGTAGGTAGTCATCTATAACCTAAGAGAATAACTAAATACATGATTTTCATTACAGTTTTGTAAGACGTTTGATTTTTTGTTCTTTTTCAATTCTTGGCAAGTTTGTTCATAGACCGTAAAAACGAGCCATAGAAAACTGAATCCAAAACAACTAGAAACACAGTCGTTTTTAACTTGACATCTTAATATTAAGTATATATTTGATAATTAAATAATCACTATGTATTATTTTGATTTTCGACGAATTGATTGAGTATTGTAGTTTAATCATCTGACAAGATGAATAAGATCTAATGATGATTTATAACTTCATTTTTAACATATGACGTCGTCTCATAAAAACAACTCGAGTTAGAGATATTGAATTTAGTACTGCCAAAACTAGCCAACCCACAATCAATCAATAATTAAGGCAATTACGTCAAATTATTTCAAAACTAAATTTTGAGTTTACTTACTATACTGTCAAAAAACAGATAATATTCAAAACATAACATCTACAAAATCACGGCGCGTGAAATATCATTTCCAAAATCCCCAAATGATTGAAATGGGCAGAACGAAATCAATTTCAGTGGCGCAATTCTTTATTCAAATCACAACGAAATCTGTCAGAGCTTATTTAAAAAACAAATGAACCACGCGTCGAAATGTATGCCAATTTTGTTTGTTGGTGTTCTAAAATCTCGCTCTAATGGTCTAAATAAAATAGCGCTGGAACCAGTTTCTCACGTGCGTTCGGGCAGTTAGCGTGCAAGTTCATCATACTCTCGCAATTTCAATGAACCGAGGTATCCTCTTAGGTTTTGTGCTAGTACTATTTACGTTGAAAAAGGAACTTTAGAAGTTTTACTTTTGACCTCGTAGGAATGTTTATTTTGGGACTGGAAATTTACTTAAACTAGCTGTCCTCCGAGGTTTTACCCGCGTATTTCTCGTTCCCGGTGGATAAAAACTATCCTATGTCTATCCTTTCTGAAGTTAGGTTAGGTTAAAAATATTGAGTTGATTTAAAGGAAATTTGGGACAGTTAGTCCATACTACCTCTGTACCAAATTTCATTTAAATCAACTCAATATTTTTGCCGTGAAAGACGAACAAACAGACACACACTTTCCCACTTATAATATTAGTACGGTCAACTGATTGAACGACTGACTAGGTGATACATATCAACGCACAGCTCAAATCCCAGGTCCTAGAGACATGAAACTTAGATGGTGGTTCTTTGTAAAGAGTAAGTATTTACTATGTAGGATTTTTGATAATTCCAACCTTAAAGAAGTAAAATAGAGGATGAAAGTTTCAATCTGTCTGTCTCCAATCGGTTCTGTTTTTAAAACTGATCACATATTTCAATGACTGTTGAAATTTCAGGCCCCATCAGGTAAACTTAAAAAAAAAACAATATTACAAAAATAATTCTACAACCTTGCGTATGTAAATAGGTCACAGCCATCCGATTAATTGTATTTGTCGGATACTCGTATTTCCAATATGAAATTGGATTCGATTCTAACACTGCACACTCGAGTTAGACGCAATGGATATCAGAATTATTATATAATTTGCCTGTTTCAAATCTCTGACACTACTAGTCGAATTTCAAAAACATAGTATATGATGGCTCAATTTATAACGAGTAATATAGCCTACATAATATCTAACTAGCACCCATGGGAGCGGGGTAGGAATCAAAGACCTAACTCTGGATATCAGAACGACCTACCCTAATATAATTTGCATGTTTCAAATCTCAGACACCACCAGTCGAATCCCAAAACATAGTATATGATAGACTGATTTATAACGAGTAATATAGACTACATAACATCACGCTAACAGCCATGGGAGCGGAGCATGAACCAAAGACCTATCTCTTAACGCGTGTGAAACAACGAAGTCAGCCATAATGAATATAGACATCAACATTGACAAATAGCTTACAGCCTTTTTGTGTAAATCCGAAAAAAGTCTAGACAGTGAGTGGCGACTTTGTGAGAAGTTTTTCTCATCTATACAAGCAAGCTCGCGTGATCTAACTATATAGACCTCGAATGTATAACGTGCATCTAAATAACCAGGTTACTCCATTGTCATGAAGAAAGCAGTTTTTGGTGCATTGTTTACTCATGAACTATGTGAGAAATTCAGTGAACTTACATTATATTATGTATCTAGTTTCTTTTTGTTAAAGTTATTAAGATTGACTTTGTTAACTTACTTTTTATTGGAGTAAATAAGTCGTGACAGTAATCTCTTTTCGTTATCACAGTTCGCTCTATTTTTTGTTTTAGTTTTGACATAAGAATTAAAAAAAGAATTAAGTCGTCAACACGGGAGGTTTTTAGTCAATCAATTGAAAAAATCAAATGATCATGAGTTCAAGTCACTGTAGTGCAATAGATAGAGGTAACACAATTGTCAAAAGATTGTCCAAAATATTTACTCATAAGTTTATTTTTTTAGCAATAGCTTATGACTTGTTTGCAGTCAGTTAGAAATTCGATTAGCAATAAGGTTAAAAAATCCTTGTCATTAAAGAAAAAAGTACAGGCAGGAAAAAATTAGCTTCGCTGTTTTTCATATATATTATTTTCTATCTTTCTTTTTTTCCCTTCTACTTGCATTCCTTTTTAAAGATCGATTTTCAAACAGCGTATCTTTTGCTCGTAATACGGTAGGGTAATTATATCTTTTTACTAGAATTTTTCTGCCGAGGGGTGTCACGTCACCCCATGTAACAGTACGCCGAAATATGAGGTTCGATTCCCGGTTTATGTACACACATTAATCTTATGTCGGATGGGGGTGGGTTTGTAATTTTTTGTTATGAATTTGTTGCTTATATTATTATGGTAATTTTGCGGTGTCATATTGTAACAATTAGGCAAGAGGGCTGGTTTGAATTCTAATGTTCTTTTTTATGATATGTTCATATAAAAGTGATATAAGAAGTGCAGAAATCAGTTTGCGTTTGTGATTGTTACTGTAATCAGCAGAAATGTTGATTTTTTATGAGTTTGATAAACAATTCGTAAAAACATGATTAAAGGAAGACTCTGCCCTATATAAACAGTTTCAGCCTTCTATTTAACATAAAATAATATAAATAATATTGGCTCTTGACTTCGTTCGGGCAAAATTGTACACACTTAAAGATGCTTTGTAATTGTAATATATTAAAAATGTGATACCTAATATTTGTTTGTTTTTTTATTTCTGAAAATATTAATGATATACAGAAAATACATTATTTGTTCATTATATGAGTGGTAATACAAAAACAAAAGTTATATTTACCATACAGGTAACAATTCAATACATAAATATTATAATTGAACAAAATAAGACGTTTTAAGTTATCTACCTTTTATTTATCAATAATGTCAGACATAGATAGCAAGAACAAGTAATTTGTTTATATATTCACCCCGTATGGCATAGCAACAAAGTAAACAAGACATATAAATAAAGTTAGCATATAATTAGTAACATTACTTAATGTATTATTTATAACCACCGCCCGAATATACATCAGCGGAAACACTCCCAAAAACAAAAACCTGCTTACCAAAGACAATAAACACCAATTTAAAAAAAAACAAGTACTTTAAGCTTGTTGCTCTAGAACGATGGTAATTGGCCGATGACCTACTTAAAAGAAAATAATTGGCAGTAGCATAATTCATTGCCTTTTAAAATAACATTGGACATGTGCAAAATACCGATGTTGAGCATCGAGAAAAAAAGCTGTTTCGAAAAAACCGCGATTTCAACTTTTAATATACGTTTTTCAATTTTCTCTCCGCGTATAAGGCACACAATTTGCCTAATAGGAGCTAGTCGGCACCTGTCCTCTCAAGATTAAGCGATTACAGCTTACAATGCTGCCGTACGGAGACAACAATAAATTATATGACACTGTATTGGATATTTTAAATTGTTATGGTGTCCGACTTTAGCAAAGCCTCTTTTTGCTGCGTCCGGCCATTTTCCAGAGTCGGTGTTTTTTGTGACCGGTTCTAAAGTTGTTGGTCGACAGTACTGAACGACTGTATCAATTATATGGAAACGTAGGTTTGCGTATGTAGGGTAAGGGGTGAGACCATCGCAACGGCATGTGAATTTCGGTACCACAGCCCTGCACTCCTTATGGCTGATTGATCTAAATTTCGAACGCGCATTCCAAACTCAAATATGCAACGATTAAAATGAACGCAACAATATTGGTATCGATTTCATCCTGTCTAATGTCAGAACCGTTGTTTTTAAGCGAGCACGTTATGGTTTGTTTTTAGTTGTGGAATAGTAAGTGTTATATTTATTATTTAAAAATTTCCCGTTTTATCGTTGTTTGCTGTTTGTTCGTGTAATTGACAGACTTGTATATTCAGTCACTCTGGATAATCACAGTTTTTATTGAACGTTTTAAACGTTAATTATTATTTGTTTTTCACGGGAAGTTTAAAACCAGTTTGTTGGTTGATATTTTAATGAATATTATAGATTAAATTTTTGCTTTACTTTACAATAATCACAGTTGTGTTATACAGGAGTGCTATAATGATATTTGGATGTAACATTTAATGTTAAATTAGTGATCGTCAAGTGATTGAAATTTAACCATAAATCATTTAAACTTATAGTTTAAACGCACTTTTAATGTTCCGATTTTAAAAGTTAATAGATGATAATTATTATTAAAAAAGCTTTTTACAAAAAAGATAACCGACTTCAAAAACTAAAAGCACAAAAATAACTATTTTGGAAGTCGGTGGACATCAAATAGACCGGCAGAAGGGAAGCCACCGACTTCCGAAATAGTTATTTTTGTGCTTTTAGTTTTAGAAGTCGGTTATCTTCTTTTTGTAAAAAGCTCTTTGTTTTTTACTTTTTAGTTGGAGTCTCAATGACTGACTACGTTTTAGAGTAACTTTAAAAATAAAAATGTACGTTTTTCTATAAAAATTGAGGAGTTCCCTCGATGTGAAAGTGTCCGAAACAATTTAGGCAAGATGGGCCAACAAGCAGCACGCATGCACTAGCCATGAGGTAGCTAGAATAACTGACAGCAGAAGCGAAACAAAAACCTATCAATGGCCAAACCATTCATAATTCGACATTTCGACAATGAACCAATTAAAATTTTATCGTTATTCCTAAAACACAAGACGTTTACTATAAACAATTCTAAAACACTATCGCTTGATCGCCGCAGTCTTAGCGAGGGCGCGTCTTATCCGATCGTGGTTCGAGTCGGCAGTCGGCTCGGCACCCAGACCGAGTCAGAATAGGGACATAGACTAAGCACGTACTGAGACGTGACGGTAAACGATGTTGGTATGTTGGCGTTGGGAACCAATGTTGGCGCAAACGGTTGTGAAATACCTTCAGTTATACTAGCTATTGACTGCTAGCTGTAACTTCACCTGAGCCACGTTTGGTTACTAGGGATGAGAAACATGGATGCTTTACTGAAAATTTATAGATATAGGTGTTCCAATGTAAGCAATTGAAATGTTTGGACGCTTTGGTAATTATATCTTTATTTCTGGGATAGCAATGTTTCTACGAGGCCTCTGACATTGCAAATGTGCATAGGCGGAGGCTACTTAACTTTATTACATAAATAGAAAAATCATAAAATAAGTAAACAACCTGAAACTTAATGATAATTTAAAAAAAAATACCAGCAGGCTCTATTTCCTAATTAATATTGGAACTGAAACTAAAATTCAAATAACGCCAGTGACTGTTCATCATCACAATTTACCTAGTATTTTCCCAACATTTTGAGTTTGAATTCTTGTCCAACCAAATGCAGCCTTTGATATGTCTTAACGTTACCACGGGATTCGAACCGGCAGACTTAAGACTGACTGAAAGACTGTCCATTGTTGACTGTCCGCAGCGACAGCCAATACTAACGAATTTATTTTTTTCCGAAGCACACGCCTATTACTGTCTCTTCTCATTCAGAGAAGGCACGAGCATGTATCACCACGCTTGCTCACGGCGGATTGGCGATTTTGGACTCATATTAACTACAAGTCCAGGTTTTCTCACGATGTTTTCCTTCACCGATGTCTGTGATGTCCAAGATACATTTTAGCAAGTACATATATATAAATTGAAAAAGCTATATTGGTACTTGCCCGGATCTGAACCCTCTTGTAAGAGAGGCTGGCCCCTTAACCACTAGGCTATCACGACAAAGACTATCAGAATGAATAAAAAAAATAGAATACAATAGAAAAAATTCAAATGGAAATTTCCATTAACATTTTGCTCTAAATGGGTGTTAGGCGGGCTTGCGATTACCATCACAGCCTTTAATTATTAATATGACACGATATAAATCATCAATGACGAGAGTTAATGTCATATATGCTTCATAAATTGATTTATTCGTTTAAGATGAAGTGAATTTAAACTCGAATCGACGTTTGGCATAACAAAATCGAACATTGAACGGTTAAAATCAAGGTCGATTAAAACAATGTTACCGTAAATATACATCCTTACTTTACTTAATTACATTTAGCATGTGTATGACATTTTGTTTAGCGCACGTCAATCTTAATTACAAGACTGCTTCAACAATTTTCCTGAAAGTAATAAATATATATTCTAGGACATCTCACACACGGCCATCTGATCCCAAACTAAATAGAGCTAGTACTATGGTCAGACAACTGATAAACATACTTATATAATTTATAAATACATTCATATTAAAGATAAATTACACTCAGACACAGAACAAACAATCATGCTCTTCACACAAAGTTTGTCCTGGGTGGGAATCGAACCCACGACCTCTGATCACTTACCACTAGACAAACAGGATTGTCAAAATAGAAAATAAATTAAATGTAGCTCATCATCTCCCTAGCCTTTTTTCCCAACTATGTTGGGGTCGGCTTTCAGACTAATCGGATTCAGCTGGATACAAAAATAAATTCTATGCAGCTATAAGTAATAAATTCACGGCACATTATAAACGGCGGTGGCTTTACCGCATTGACACTGGAGGAGGCGACTAAACACGACACACCCACTATTGTGTATCAAAGATCTATGTAGCGAACACCCGCAAGAACGCGAAGACGCTTTGGTAGAATTCGTTTCTAATCCGTACTAATATTATAAATGCGAAAGTAACTCTGTCTGTCTCTTCTTTACGCCTAAACCACTGAACCGATTTGAATGAAATTTGATACAGATATTGTCTGGGACCCGAGAAAGGAGATAAGATAGTTTTCATCCGGGAAATCCGCCCGGAACGGGCACTATTAATTCACGCGGACGAAGTCGCGGGCAAAAGCTAGTCCCTAATATATTCTATTGATCGGGTTATTCTGGTACTGGTTTTGACAAATAATTGTAGCTTTTCTTGTATGAAACATTTTTCTAAGCTTATTGATTAATGTGAAAATATACAATAAGCCAAATACGTCTGAAAAAAAAAACATACACGTCTTGTTTTTTTCTTATATTCCAATAAGACCCACAACAAAGCAATACAATAGTCGAGTCGTTCCTTTTGAAAATGTTTTATTTAAACTATTTGATTCACGACGTATTCATGAAAGAAAAAGAACTTGAAGACAACTCGAAGCCTACTTGATTTTCTTCTCGAGAATACAGAAGCCAGTATTTACCATTGTATTGAAATGATTCACCATTTTAACGACTAATAAGTAGAAAAAGGGTATATGATTTTAAAACCAGATCTATAAAAAGTATCTACAAATTAGTTATAACCGTGAGCCAAATATGTTCCTAAATTAAGAAGTTCCTTTAAGGGCCGATTTTTCAATCGCCAGATAACTTTTATCTGAAGAGTATGTTTGACGTTTTGACAGTTTTGGTATAGAAAATATGTCAAACCGTCATATTTATTCCTCAGATAGAAGTTAACTGATGATTGAAAAATGCCCTAAGTGCAGTTTACGTGAGGACAAGGCTAAATTAATACCTGAAGACGTTTACTCTCAAAATTATTCCAGGGATTTCAAACCAAGTTTATTGATCTGTCTTTTCAAAACGGTTGTGTAAAGTTAGGGAGGCTCTCTGCGCATTCTGAGTGCGCAGCCCACTACGTTTGACAATCCTCTTTGAGGCCTCACATCTTAGGCCCGGACTCCAACGAAGTAAAGTTAAGATGTCTCGTAAATAACCAATCGCATACTGAATCGTAAGGCTAAGCGGTGGGATATGAAAATAATGTGATCCGATTGGCTGCATTGTACACCTAAAGGGTATGTTTTAAGAACCAAATTTCCACCTGTGACAAACAATAAATAAATAAATCAATCAATCAATGAATGCATGAGACATCTCTACTAGCCTCTTTGGTGGAGTCGGGCCCTTATAAGTGTAACCCTTTACTGTCTTAGTTACAAGTCTGAGATATAAAACCTTCGAAGGAAAATTATTGATTTTGGCAGAATGTTTCAGCAAATTAAGATATCTTCTAAATCAGTAGCTTTGCCATTGTAGCATTTTCGGTAAAAAACACAATTCGCCATCTTATAACCTCTAAGTAAAGCTCGGTTAAAAACCTTAGCTGAGAAACCAGCCGGCACCTCACAAAACAGATAAATATAAAGCAATTTATTTAACAACTACTAAAAACGGACTTCGTAGATAAATATGTCATATAATTACGGTTACCTTCCCTAAATATCTGAGAGTAGTGACGATAAATAAAGCGTTAACGGGCGACCGGTGAAAAAAAAACGTTTCCTACTACAGTAACGGGAGCGAAGTAATAAGGACCCATCTGCTCGGCTTCACGTGGTGTCACCTTTTCAGGGTTCCCTCTCACCTAAAA
Source organism: Athetis lepigone (assembly GCA_033675125.1). Lineage (NCBI taxonomy): Eukaryota > Metazoa > Arthropoda > Insecta > Lepidoptera > Noctuidae > Athetis > Athetis lepigone. The sequence goes on from CM066219.1 coordinate 20,490,155, forward strand.
GGTTAAAAGTGAGGTTAGATTAAAATTTCAACTTCAACTTTATTATTATTTACGGCAAGCCACCGAGTTTTTGATGATTCCTACCAATGCAATGTCCAGGTTTTTGTTTTGATGAGTGGGAAATCATCCAATGACTGCTCCCGTCCTGGGTGCGGCGGGAGGGCGTGTCAGACTCTTACTGACTAAAACCCAGTCATGTTTCTTCGATTGCCCTTTATGTTCCAGGGTCACGGTAACTATTATAAACATTCCGCAACCCCGGCAGAACCAATGTCCAGGTTGACAATAACACTTTTTAGTTCAAAGGACGATGTACGGTTATTAATTATAGTATCAAAATGACTCCATTACATTTCAATCATGGCTTTAACCTTTCAACGACCAACCGTCAGCCGGCTGTCGGGCTGCTATTGTCTTTCTATTGTGTCTCGAATCACGTGTGTTCGTGTGGAAACTGACAGTAGAAAATAATACTAACAGAACATTTCAAATATTTGTGGCTAATTTTCTTTTGGCATTTGTATATCCCACTCAGTATTAAATTAAGCTTTATGTGTAGGTTGAATAGTCATTTTCCAGGTAAATAATTGATATACCTACATCGTAAGTAATAGGATTATGATGATGCTTCAAAGGTACAGTAGAGATAATCATTAGTGAATGATATCATTAAACCTTTTTAAAAGCTTCTAGAAAATCTATTTCACTTGCTGCGGAACCCACGCATTCAAATCGCAGGCGTACACCTTTTCCGTCTTTTGTCTTAACTTTTCTACCGAGCGCACTGTGTTATACCGCCATAAATTTTGTATAGCGTCCCTTCCGTGATTTATTTCCCGCCAAAATATGTGACATTTCTTATTTTATTTTTTTAAGTATCGGACATTTCGAGTAGCGTCCACGATCGTTGATAGGGTGGGCGCGTTCCAGCACCGCCGGTAGTTGGTTCAAATTCTTTTTACATTTTTTATGTTTCGAAAACGGCTTTTGGAGGTGACTTTATTCTTTTTTTAATCGTGACAAAAGACAGTTTGTTTCGTTTGTTTGGTTGATTTCAATTTTAGAAAAGGAAAAGTATTTTACTGATTGTTATGGCTTCTCTATCTGCCTTCAAGGGGTTGGCGACACTTATGTTCCTCCTACTTGTGTCTTTTGATCGATGATTAAGTTTTAAAGCTAGTTTATAAAATAACTTCATTGAACTCTTCAGCAAAACAACAAACACAATATATAGAAGTTACTAAGTAAACTCTCGATTTAAACAAACTGGAACTTTTGAAGATTGTAAATCAATTTGTTTTATGTGTCCAGTTATTTGTTCAATTCTTGAGCCCTAGCAAACGGCCATAAAACCACAAGCTATAAAGGTTACATAAATTCGATTGTTTATTTCAGGGCTGTCTAAACTAGATGGGGTGTAGGGCCAATAAATATGATGAGTCAAGTCACATAAGTCAAATTTGAGGGCAAAATATTGGTATAAACAAAACACTTTGTGGTTGTTTCTCTGGGCCTCTACAACCCCAGGGTAACGCATAAACAGTTATGAAATGAACAGATATATATTTATAATTATAACAACTTGTAGTGCAAATATATGTATATTTATTATATTTCACTACCTTTAATTAATTTATCTTTGCTGATTTTTGACGGGCCTGTTGATCTAGTGGTTAGTGACCCTGACTGCTAAGCCGGAGGTCGTGGGTTCGATTCCCACCCAAGACAACTTTTGTGTGATGAGCATGATTGTTTGTTCTGTGTCTGGGTGTAATTTATATATATAATATGTACGTATTTATAAATTATTTAAGTATGTATATCAGTTGTCTAGTTAGCATAGTTTATGCTTTGCTTAGTTTGAGATCAGATGACCGTGTGTGAGTTATCCCAGGATATTTATTCATTTATTTAATTTTGATTTTAATGTCAACATCAAAATCAATAACAGCCCAAAATTCACCAGTTTCGTGAAACGTTTAACAAGAAGATTAATAAACCAACATTTTCTGATTCTGTTCTGCTCTTGTAAAACTATAGAATTGTAACACTTATAAAATAAATTGTGTGATCTTTATACAGACCCCTGTTTGAAGATCACTCAATTCTTAAGTGTAACCAATCTTCATACATTAAACAGCGAACGTAGTCAAAAAAGGTGAAAAAAACTTTCTACAAAATATCTAAATAATATATATTCAAACGAAAAAGGTAAAGAGATTTTACGAGCCGCTGAAAGATCTGTCTACTTGGTTTAGACAGCCCTGGTTTATTGAGGTTGAAAGCTTTATTCATTTCAGTAAAACTTATACAAAAGAATTAAGACCTAGATCGTCAAGTCATTAAAAATTCTAATTTCAATTCGATTCAAATACTTTTAATCAACAACAGAGGTATTGAATAGAAAAAAATATATATTTCAAAACCTATAAAAATAATAAATCAATCATTCAATTTACAGAGAAAGTCGTTATGTTTTGCAATCCAATCCAATTGAAATACACTGAAATATAACATTAAAACAAATAGAATGTATGCTTTGAAAGCTAGGATTTATATTTTATTTAAATATTTAAAATATATAATGCAACCAATCGTTCTTGAAAGGATATAATATTTTATTGCACTTTAAAATAAACAACGAGTGCGCTTTATTGCACAGTATAAGTATAGGTATAACTGTCGTTGGAGTTGGTAGCATGCCTCAGCAATACTAAGGTCCTGGTAGCGACAAAAGTACGTATAATTCATTCAATTAAGATCTGTTAATGCTATCGTTGAAGGGAGAACTACCCGGTTATGCTCTAGGCTTTTCAAATAAATTGTAAACCTTTATTCATATTATTGCACGCAAAACAATGAAAATGCCTATTGTATTATTACATATTTCAGTTGAGCGAAACTATTAAGGATTTACTTTTAAAATATCATATTTCGCAGCGTGAGACAAGTCGCAAGTCTTTCGAAAGTTCCATTAAACTGTTTTTTCTTTCAATTCCAGAGCATGAATCCAATTTTATTGTTCAGGGGCAAAATTTATATTGTTTAAACATTATTATGTTTTATTACTATTTATATTTACATTCGGACCGTTCGAAGTTTATTCAAAATTTTCACGCTAATATTGTGTTTAAAGCCATTCGCCTATTTCAATTTCTTGGCTGGATGCAAAAGGCATGTTAAATGTGATTAAAAATGCGAATATAATATTATATTATAATTCGGATTTAACCGATTATAGTCGGTTATAACGATATTTTTATATTTATTTGTATACAGTAATCGATTAAGGTAAACGTAAATATATTTTATTTTGATTTAACGTTCACGGTAGGCTTGCTGCAGATTTTGTTTTTAATTTTCATGGTTAGGACTGAGTTGCTACACAATGTTGTTTATGTTCGACATACTTTAGTACTTTCACATAATACAATTGAAATATTGCGACCTTTTTTTTAAACGGTAATCGAACTGTCGCTATTGTAAAGACCGATTACCTGCCTCTACAATACTCATCACTACACAAACTAGAAAAGTTGATAAATCACTAATACCAGTCTATAGACCAATCAGAGTAAAATTATTGTACTAGAATGAAAAGTTATACAGGTTGATTGGTTAATAATTAGTGACTAAATATTATGGTTAAATTAGTTCTTTTGAATAATAATATATACTATTCAATAGTTATACTGAGGTTCATATGACTAAAACTGCGTATTCAACTGGAAGAAACATATTAATCATTTATTTGCAAAAACACAAATTAGGAGAATGTCTCACTTCTAAGTTACATTTTATTATAACCAAGTGAGGTGTGCTTGACACTTTATCCTTACTAAATTGTGTTATTTTTTAATTAAATTAAACTGTCATTGAAAAAGTAGACAGCCAATTTTATTTCACACTCATTAAAAAAAAATAAGTTGTATCTCACAGATTAATAACATCAAAGTTACTAACTCAATCATACAAACAAATAAAGCCAAAAAGATTTCCAAACATTAGTACGAATGCTCGGAGCTACCAAACGTGAATGTAGAGAGGTTATACCACCTTTCATCATGATATATACATCACTCGCCTAATGTGATATCCATGTACATTTTGTTTCCCGCTATCTTGCCCGGGACATCTGTATCGGTGGCAAGACCAACATTATTGAACCGATAATTTATTGCTGGGACTTAGGAACGAATTAAGAAATTTTCGGTATAAAACTAAGATGTTGGGAGACGATTTTTTGTTCTTTTTTCAACTTGAATGGAAGTTATTAGGTCTTTCAATGAGTGACTTCTATTGTGGATGAATGTGTTAACGAATGGTGGAGTGATTGAATGAATAGTGTTGGCAGGGTTATGTATTTGTACGTTTTCGTAATTATTCGCTCATAGCAATGATGGATCAATTAGGTTAGGTTTCCCCGCGTAAAAAAAAAATATAGCAAATACGCCAAGCGAATCGCAAATAAATCGAAATCACAACATTAGAATAGTCATCACATACAGTTTAGTTTCAAAATAAAATGAAGAACAAAGAGTTTTAAAAAACACTACTGGAAATATTAAAATAATGCTATAATTCATTCATTTGCAATGATGGTATTTAATTTAAACTATGAATGATTTAAGGTACAATCCGGTAATAAACAAATAAAATAGCTCCTACTCGTACCTAGCTTATTTACTAATTAAGTAGGTATCTTCGTTTCATTCACTTAGTAAAGAAAACGAGCGTGAAATGTTAAAAAATATTGAAGGTTGAAAAAAATCGCCATCTACATTATACCAACATCATCTACCTACGCACTTCTATCTCAAAAAACGCAAAATTGCTACTAAATCGTGCATAATTAATTAACCCAGCAATTTATTAAACCAAAAACACATTAAACGTACGATGAGCATTTGTTAGCTCATTCATAATGTTTGCTTTATTTTATTGTTTTAAAGAAAAAAAAAACGGAACGCGGATTTTTTTTGTATTACCGCGTCGCGGTCACTAACTTATATTTTTTTCTATTTACATTTTTATTAAAACAATTTTATTTCCTTAATTTATGCCAACATATAAAAATACATTCGTGGATACATTAAAAGCAATGTGCTCATAAAATTTTTGTTAAGCCCGTAGGGTGCCATGTTCTATAGTGACGCGATGATTTTTTGTCGATGAAATTTTATTAGTGTGATGTATAAAGCTTCACGATAACATTAAGTCATAAAATTATTAATGATTCACAAATTAGCCATTCTTTTTTTATTTTACAAATTAATTTTATTACCTACGCGTTTTTTTCACTTTGTAATTTCGACTTTGCTTTACGTCAGTTTAAGTCTTTTTTTTACTAACTGAATAACTGATTTCAGTTTAGAAAACTTACCACATCTCAATGTAAAAAAATCTTAGTAAAATTCTTACAAAATATTAAACAATTTAAAATTACGTCCTAGTCTATTTATGTAAACATTTTCTTTATAAAAAAATTCTTACATAAAGTTTTCCTAAAACGCGCTCCTCACTAAGTCATAAACATTTTAATATTTCGTCGTGGTATCAATGTACGTTTGATATCTATCGTTTGGATATAACTTCAACGTTTTAAGTACTAATAACGTAAGACTTGCTCAGTTGCATGATATAGTGTCCCCAGTAGCACCCCCCGTCGCTATGTTATGCGATACGACACATAATGCCGACGAATTTAATAATTTTACATTTTTAATCACGTCGACGACTCGAAAAATATTTAAGCGAACAAGATTCCTATCTCCGTGTAAGCTTTCTCGAAGTAGGGCCAGCTTTAAGGTATTAAGGTCAGTTTTGTATGCGAGACGATATATAATTGCCTATACGTTACATTTATTGAAAGTTCTTTTCCTTATCTTTACTTGTCAAGATCTTTGCATCAACTTGCGGCATGTTCCAGTTGTGATTACTAAGAAACTTATCTATAGTCTTTTCGAGTACAGTTTTACAAGCTTTGATCTCCATATAAATATTGTATTAAATATGTTACTTTAACGTTAGTCTATACAAGCCCTTTTTCCCGTGCCTCCTTGAACCAACCCTCATTTTAAATGAACTGTCGAAAAAACAGTAATTAGCTTATTCAAATTGTAGTTATTTTATCTTAATTTTGCCTGTTATTAAACAATTAATGTTATGTAAAGCTACTAAATAGTAGCCAAAACAACTTCTACATCTCACATTATGTAAAACTTTAAACCAGTTCTTGATTCAGGAAATCATCATGGTAAGTAGATGCAGAAAAATGCAAATTAGATTCAAAGATTATCGAATTGTGCATATTCACCTCTCCGAACAGTTCAGATTTCAACATTAATACTTACTATCTGTAGATTTTAACCAGCAAGTAACCATAAAAATAGTTAATCATAAAAAATAATGACTATTAAAATCTACAACTTATTATTCAATTTCATAACTACAGAGTTGAATTAATAAAAACAATGATTCTGTCATAAAGAAACATACCTATTAACATTATTACCGCGGTCAACCACTTCGGCGTTTCGTTTTTGCTATTATAAAAAAATGTGGCCACCGGACGAAGTGTTATCGTTAAGGAAATCTCTTTTTTTTCTTTTCGGCCTTAAAAACATGAATGGTACGTACGATTTATGATATCACAATTCTTTTTATAACCCACCCGATGTTATTTTTTGTTTTTTTTTGGGCCCAAGCGTTATCTTCACAATTTTGTGTCTCAATCTATTAATAACGTCTTCTTTTAAGACGCGACGTTTTGTGTCGATGTTTATCGATAGCTGACGTGTCAGATGGTGCATCACTAGATTCGTTTTGTGATTGGTCAGATTTATGTGTTGAGTTCGTTATTGTTTTAATTCGAGCGTTTTTTTTTGTGTTTCCGCTGAAGTTATTGCAGTGTGGGCAAATTTCTTTTAATTTTATAGTTTAATGTTTTGGATTCTTCTAAAAGAGGAATTTGAGTCGTAATTATTTGGCCCTGTGGCGGATGGGTTAAGAGCCTGTAATTATTGTACAGAATATTTAACCCGACACGATAGTGTTCACGTTTATGCTTAACACGCCATGACTGAGCTTGGAGAGATGAACTGAGATAAAAAAAAACTTTACTCTGAAACGCAGTATAAGAAGTTGATGGGAAACAGCGATGAAGAAATAAAATCACATCATACATTAACAGTTTCAATAGTATTATAATGTAGATCTTTTATCCTTATTGTCTCATTGGTGTCACTCAATTCGACTTTGCGATTTGTCTATCTAGTTCCCAAGTGTCTTAAGATTTTACGGATTCAATTTTGCTCATAAATTTATTAATGCTGTTTCCCTAACATCTGAAGACGTAAAAAAATCGCATGTCTCACTTTCTGTTTGCGGAGACCGTATCATCAACTTGGAGCACGAACGCCTCAGGCTATGTTGTGCCAACCAGCATATTTTGACCTTCCTCGCGTCCCTTATTAACCCATATTTATGGTAAAGACGGGTGTTGACATAGTTTTTGAGAGGTCTTAGGTGATTGGTGGCAGTTATCAGTGGTTGCGGAGTAAATCATGTCGAACAAACACAAGACGGGCGTCAACGCTGCGCATCGCACGATCAGTGTGAATTGTGTGTTTTTATGTTAGCGCTTTTTACGTGCTACAGGGTAGGCAGAACTTTAAATTCAGCAAATATAATTTTGTCTCATGGTCTAGCAAAATATCGTTATATTTTACTCTTAATTTTTCCTCTTTTAAAAGATCTATCACCTTTTTTACCTTAATCTTTTTAATGATGTCTTTACAAAAGTGTTGATCACATTACATTTCTAACTCAGTGAAAAATTTACCCACTTTATAACCTAAAGGTTTCCGTAAAAAACAACATTATTCCAACATTAAAGGAGATTATATTTTGACTTCGGCAATAACAGTTTGCATTTCAAACATCGAACATTCTCAGCGGTGCGTTCGAAAACGCGGTTCGCTTTACGTATCGGTCGCGGTCATAACATAGCGCCACGGCGCGGCAGCCTCTGTATAATTACTTACACGCTAATTGTTCGGACTTAAAAACGTTCACTTGAGGTTTGAAAAAAAAAAACAAATAAATTGTCAATTTTGAATGTGGAATTAGTACTAAATTTGAAATTTAATTTGCAGTTGGAATATGAATTGACGGGTAGCCATGTTTAGAGATCTACAACGGGCTAGTTAATCCAATGAAGTTATAAACTCAGTCTTTCTTATAATGACTTGAGTAAAATTTAAAATAATTATCACCTCATCCTCTGATTCCCAACGAATAAGAATTCGAGGCAAATTCAAAGATAGTTTTCCTACAAGAAAGATTGATTAAAAATCCATTTCTAGAATTTTTAATGAACAATACACCTACGTATTTTGCAGTATCTAAGTCAACAATTAGCATTTACACAACTACACAATCATTTGTAATTCTCATTGCACAGACAAAAGCGGTAGCAGCCATTGTCAGATCGATATAATCCTACTTTAATGTCATGTCAATAATTCGACCGTCATTCAACACCGAATTGGGGATTTTTTTTTATTTTAATAGCAACTGATAGTGTTCATAATTGTCTATTTTTGACGTGACAACGTCTTAAATTAGGTTGCGGCTGGGAGTCACTTATGAAAAAGTGTAACGCTCGGTAACGTTACGATGAGTCACCGAACGAGAGAGAGGCCCGCCGAATGCCTTGCGTCTCTCTCCCACTCAACTATGATCGGTAAAAGACGTTGTCACGTAAAATCTTCGCCCGTAAAACCGACTTTACAGGCAACCATTTTTTTTTTCTGTCTAAGGGCTGATTTTTCAATCATCAGTTAACTTCTATCTTAGGAATAAATATAATGGTTTGACATATTTTCTATACAAAAGCTGTCAAAACGTCAAACATATTCTACAGATAAAAGTTATCTGGCGATTGAAAAATCAGCCCTAAGAATGATTATTATTTTTTAAAGCGTGAAGTTTTGAAGTTGTTTAGCTATTTTCCATTATTTATGTCATACTGACTATACACCACCCCGCCTCTGCTTGAGTAATGCAAATAGGGTTACCATATAAAAAAAATTAAAAGTCCGGAGAATAGGCCTGATTTTCATTGAAAAGTTCTGAGATCCTTTACATTACTCAAATGTTCTCTCGAATTTACATTCTAAGTAAGTTCTAAGTAAGTTCTCTTACTTAACAATTTTAATAAAGTCGTAATACTTTCGTTTTTTTACATTGTGGATCTGGCTCACGCCGCGTTGCATATTAAATAAATAAATAAATATCCTGGGACATCTTACACACGGCCATCTGATCCCAAGCTAAGCAGAGCTTGTGTTATGGTAATCAGACAACTGATATACATACTTATATAATTTTTAAATACATACATATATTATAGATAAATAACACCCAGACACAGAACAAACAATTGTGCTCATCACACAAAGTTTGTCCTGGGCGGGAATCGAACCCACGACCTCTGGCTTAGCAGTCAGGGTCACTGAACACTAGACCAACAGGCCCGTCAAAACTATATAAAATATTGCACTCGAAGCGCGGGGGGCGGGTTGACAGCGGCACCCCCCCCCCCCTCCCACGCACTCACACACATATTTTATTGAAAATTCAGAAAATCCTGAGATTTCATGAGATTTGCAAAATCCAGCCGCAATCCTGAGAAGAGTAGAAAAATCCTGAAATGTCAGGGCAAATCCTGAGATATGGTAACCCTAAATGCAAATATACCCAGCAAGAGCTTTTCGTATTACTTGGTTAATACAAACTGTACTCTAGCATTATTACAATAAGGTTCATATTACTTTACATCGAACACGTAAATGGTTTGCCAAACTTCCGGACTAATTGTCACTTGTCATTTGGATATCAAACGCCGAGGAAACAAATTGTATCAATCCTCGGATTCGGAATGCTTTGGCAAATATATTCTAATGCAATTATGTCGGATTAGATTATTGGAAATCCAACAACGGATTGTTAGCGTACTATTTGATTATTGAACTTCTATCTCTATGGCTTTCAGTACAATTTATCGAATTGTTACGTGTCACAGTGTCGCTAGAATTATTCTTGACAGGCTCTCAGTACGCGTTTACTACATTATACGTTTTAATGTAGTCTTTATACCAAACCTTGAATTTGGTTCTCTAGAAATACAGACTATCGGATAGACATACTGACGTGCATATACTCAGACAAGCAGATAGAATATAAACTGGGAGATAGGCAGTTAGAATGAAAGGCAGACATATTCAAAGAAAACCAAATAGAAAGACAGATTAATGGAAGTATGGAAGCTTTACTAATTCCCGATAGTCTAGCTTATACTGGTTTCCAGTTGTTGGATACCCTTAACCGCAAATCTCAAAGCGTTTCTGTAAACATCGCAGTAAGTTTCGGTTTATTTATTAGCAGCATTTATCGGTCGTTAAAATGAAGTCGCGGCACCGTGCCGACTCCGTCACGGGGACGTCACGGTTCGTATTGTAACGGAAAACAATGCGGCGTGCGTGTTACGATCGATTTATGACTGTAGGCCTACCATGCGTACGGATTTTGAACGGACCCGTTTTGAATATGGAGTTTCAGAATCGCGCGAATTCGAATTATAAGCTTTGTCTTTTGTTCCATATTTGAATATTCGCGTTCGAATTATGAAGTGCTTTCGTGGTATTTGAATTTAATATAAAAGCTCGGATTATGTTTGCAGGATCAACGGTCGGAATTGAAAGGGTATCAAAGCTTTGAGATAAAATAATGGGAACTAATATCACTGAAACCTAGTATGATAAAATCAAAGGCCGTTTAAAAAAATGAGCATTTTTTTTCTGAATTGGAATAGTCCCGAGATTCTTTTTAGAACATGGTAGTGTAGCGTACGATACGCTAATCATTGGCGATTCTTTGCTTTTTACGTCTACCGTTTGATATTCGCCGCCAGTGGAACTTGGAATATTCTCGCCGCGTTCTGTTCTATTTTCCCGTTCTCCTATTAGACACGTTATAGTAACAGTTACTGAATTGGAATTTAAAACTATATTTCTCAATACACGTGTTTAGTTTGATTGAGGAATGGCATTTAAATGGCCATTTTATCCCGATTAACAAATTTTTACAAGTTCTTATGAGATACTTACGAAATTTTTGAAGACACAATTTAAAATTAAAATGAAATGAAGCATGTTTGTAGTTTTATCAACAAAAATTACGTGATTCTTAATGTGATTCTAAATCAGTAATTATTCATAATAAAGATAATGTTGAATAATCTCATAAATAAATTATATTGGTAGGTTTTCGTTGGTAACTACAAATTACTGATGTTACCGGTACCAGTCCTTTCCGGCTGCGTGAAAATCCAGAACGTCATTGATACTTGACATTCTGGATTCTGGATTCCGACGTATACTTGTCGGTCTGATTTTACCGGAAGATCCCGTCCTTAAACATGTTGCCTCGTAAAATACACCTATGAAACGCAAACATTTTAAATATTTTATTTTTACATACATTATTTTTATTATCTTTATAGCCGTTAACGACCGTAATACAGACAATAATAATTAACATAATTAAATATAAACATGTAAATATTGGCATTATCATGCAATGTGCAGATATAAAACAAATTACGATAATTTGGCAAACTGATAGTTGTCGATCGGGTTTTTTTTCGCCATATTTAAATAGGTAGATGCAATTTTGTTTCTGCGAATTTTGCGATGCGACTGAGAATGAAATTGAAAGTGGTTGTTTCTGTGTTAATGTTAATAATTGTTGTGATTCTGCTAATGCTAACATTTTGGTGTGCTGACATTATCCTTGTTCTCTGTAACGGTTTTCTGTTTATTGTAAATCTTTTTTTATTACTAGAACTGTCGTTGTGTTCTTATTTTCTAGTCCCATTTCTATGACTAGAAAATAAAAATAAAGAACAAAAAAATATCCCCTTTAAAATTCCTTAAGTATTTCACACTCCCATAAAAATAATGTCCGTACCAAAAATTTAGCATTTAGCAGTGTGCCTGTCGTTGCCCAATCAGATATGAACCCTGACTATCTGGAGATGGGGTTCCGCGGCGGGCCGGGGCTGGGCTCGTCGTCGCGCACCAAGCGCATGCGAACAAGCTTCAAGCACCACCAGCTACGCACCATGAAGTCCTACTTCTCCGTCAACCACAACCCTGACGCTAAGGACCTGAAGCAACTGAGCCAGAAGACCGGACTGCCCAAGAGGGTACTACAGGTAATATATAGTTTTTTATAATGCTTTGTCGACAGTAGTGTCTTTGTGATGACGATTTTTATTGTGGTTTGTTTTTTTTTCAGCGCTTTGAAAAGTTTGAAAGATCTTATTTTATGCTCTTTGAGACAGTTGAAGTGACTAACAATACACAGTTAATTAAAAAAATACTACGTACGTACTAATTCATTTACAAACAAACTACGAGTATAGTAGACAAAAATAGACCATTTCTTTTTTTGTAAAACGAATTTAGCATCCGACGTGTCGATAGTATCGATTTTATATTCGATACGTAACAAATCGAGATGTGTTATTTCACGCGTAGGTAGCTGGTTCATTAGCATACTGATCAAGACATTAGAATATGCTTGAATATGATTACATCCAATATTGCTGATAAGATACGTGCGACGGAATGTTCAGTTCTACACCTACCGTTCCTAATCGGATGTTTCTTAAAAAACTATGCAAATCACACCGGTTGGTTTAGCCCATGGAAATTTCTCGAAATTCTTTTATAACTGTTCAAGTTATCCTATAGTAAAACTTAAAAAAGAGAGTGATTCGTCTATAAAACTTTAGGTTCAAAAACAATACCAACGGTTAATTTAGGTAAAAAACAAACAAAAATATAATTATTAAAATAAGGTGCAGACTTAAAGAACGTTTAGAATTTTATTAATATCAATCAATGTTAAAAGCAGTGTATAGTTGTCATTAGTCTCAAATGTTAAACTTTAATAGTTCGTTTATTAAAATTTAGTACGTAAACTTCACCAAAGCCGGTACGAGACCTATAGGCGTGAATAACATTACGTTTATGGGATTAATCAACATATTTTAATGAAATTAAATGTTATAGCTATGTATGGTGGAACATTATGAAAATCGTATTGCGTTAATTTAGTCGAAACTTCGAAAAATATTTTAACTGTCCATTTAAAACGCCTTTAAATCCACTGACGGTAAGAAAATGCAATTTTCGAAAGTTTAATTGACATACAATGATGATTTTATCTTGGTTAAATGTCAAATTGACACGTTATATGTTACGCGTATAAAGTAGAGGTGTTAGTAGAGTAGGTATGAGTTACGATATAGTCGAGTGACGCAGACCAGAACTCAAGTGTGTCAAACGCATAAAATAAGTCTTAAACAAACCGGTAGTTGAAAGCTAATGCGAATTTAATGTAGTCCCGATACCGCGTCGCTTTGCACAGTATCGACTTATCAACATTTTGCATTGCGAATGTTTTATAAAGTTGATTTTTATTTATTCGTTTTCATCATCCGTTTTTTTTATCATCACTCGTTTTGACGGCTGACGACTGGTATTACCGAGTTGTTTTAATTTATAAAAGTGATAAAGAAAACGGGCTGAATTTAAAAGGAGTCGGTGGTTACTTACTGGGTTATATTTTCTAATTGACGTGTTGTTTTTTACAGTTGAAGGTAATGTAATCATAATAATTTTTCATCGAACGTATTCTTCGGCAGCTTTGAAGGAGGTAGGTGTGTAATAAAAAACATGTGAAATGAGATGCTTGTGATTTACCTCAGTCCTGACCAGGATGTCAACATGATTGGTTTCACAGAAGCTGCGTGCAAACTCAAAATTGCGCTCGCGCAGGCGTAATTATGGCGTTATTATTGACCGCCGTAATGTGTTTGCCGGTAACTCTGGAATTTTGTGAAACCGAACTCCGAATTTCTGCGGCTATGCTTCAATCGAATTAAAATATGTACTTACTAGGTGCTCCCCGTGGTTTCACTTACATTTAGTTAGGGCCTTGATTAGTGTCACGCTAGTTTTGGTTTATAGCCGAAGTGTTGTTCTGGAGTAGTTTTTGCTAAAAAGGGTAAGGGTAAGAAATTATTAGACTTCAGAAACTTAAAAATAAATATAAGATGACAGAGACTTCAATTGGGGATTTCGCAACAGTCCCTCATTTATTATTATTTGTCATCAATTATTAAATCCTGAAAAGTTAATCAATTTTTGACTTGATACACCAAGTTCATAATTGTGGTCAAATTTTACTCTAAAGTAGACCATAAGTAGACTAGCAAAACACACTCAACACTATCCGCTTACAATGATCGACTTTTAAACTACAAACAACCTGTATAATAAATACATTATTCCACCACTTAATTTTCTTTAATATTTATCAACCTTTTGCTCTAGGTATACGAAATAATTACCTCTACTTTCAAAGCAGACTTGCAATTCCGATAAAAACTGCAGCCATTGAGTGCATGAATGAGATAGTAGGCACAAAATAAATACACGTAGAGAATATTTATTTAACTTGTGGCGTGGAAAATACTCGTACGTGTAGCATTCGTCGTTTAACTAAGAAACGAACTTTATTTACGTGGTGCGGGCACGAATACAGCGGACGAGGGAAGAGAAGGCGACTAGACTTATCCGCCGCTCTACGCGTCACTGCTTTTGTGGCCAGTTCCTTAAAAATCTATTGAATTAAACACGCCGCTCCCGGCGTCTGAGGAATTTGTCTGAACTAAAAACGTAAGGAGCGACACGTAGTAAAAATAAAATCATATTTATTTTGTAAATAGGTTATATATATATAACACTTTTACACGTCAATATTTTGTTTTTTTTTTATTTATTTTAAGCGAACGATGGGGCCGGTGCTTCGTAGCTGGACTGCTCTGAGAAGAAACATCCGAAACAAACTCAGAGGTCAAAGTCTCTTTTAAAGTCCATACAATCGTATTGGTCAAAAATGTGCGAGAACCATGGAGGTTAATGTCTGAGGCACTCTCTTGATGAGAGAAGGACACAGATTTGAGTGGACCTGTCCAGACAGTGCAAGCATTTGTCAGTAATCGTTTGGCTCAACTAAAAACTAAGGAGCCCAACGTTAGTGTATCGAAGCCCTAAACTAAATAAAACTGTGGTGCCTGCCGCTTTCTTTGAGCCACTACTATAAGTAGAAGCACACACGTCGGCTCGTCTTCACATTTAACACTGTATATTGCATTTAATTTGTTTGCTACTAGCGGCCCTTTAATGTAGGGCTCGGTAAAGCGCTATCCTTTGTTCTCCTAATTACTCAAGTAACTTAAAAAGTTTCTTGAGTAACACGTGCGCGTACGCCTGTGACGTCATAGGCTAACATTCGAAATTCGAATTGGTGGTTATTGTTTGTTTTAGTGAGGAGAAAATATGTATCATTGTTGTCTTCTGTTTGGCGGCGTCCTTTAATTATGATGCTGGCGCAGTTGTTGAGCGATTGACTAATAAGCTGTATGTTGCGGGTTCGATTCTCGTTCTGGCAAATATTAAGTATCACCTTTAAGTATGAGGACTTCAAGTACTAATTCCTTGCAGCTTATGTCAGTAACTTTGTCCGCTTGAAAGTCAAAACTCAATTATATTCTAAAAAAATAAACTGACAAAGGTCTAATTTTTATAAAAATAATATAAGAGAAATATTATTTCCTTTTTTATTAAACAAAAATTGATCTGCATATTTAGTTATTACAATTGTTTGGTGATATTTCAAAGAAAATATGGAGGTCACAAATATTGAATTTGCTCCATTCCTTTTATATTTTTTACTTGCACCTAAACAGCCATGTTTTATAAAACCGTTGCATAAATTCTGTGCAATACTTTTATCTAAATGTTATTTCTGTAACGGCAAACAAGATATTATTCAAAGAAAAATTGTAAAATAATGTTTTATTATTTATAATGAGGTATCGAGTATACTTTCAGTCCTGATCCTAAATATTTTTTTTATTTCAAGTACTGTTACAGTATAAAAGTGCTATTTCAAATACTGTTACAGTATAATGTACAGTATAATAAAGCGTAACATTTTACGTTCGGAAAAAGGAAAAGGCAATTTTTTTAAGGACTCTTATAATGGTAACTTTATTAGCAAAGAGACGTCGTGAGTGAGTCTATTACCAGGTCTTGACCCGGGACCTTATCTATACAACATGTCCCGAAATAAACGCACACCACCAGACACCCCAATTAGAAAATTATGTTATAATCATAATACATACACTGAATTTTTATTATTATGTTTAAAACACTGTTTTTTTATAAATTAGTTGTACAGATAGTGGCAGAAAATTATAGTCACATTACAAATCTACGCATGCACACAGTCGCACTTGCATAAGGGTCTAGCGTAGTATGTATTTTATCCATTTTAGTTAGTTTTGACTGTACAGCGGAAGTGTGACAGCAGTTTACGTAGCTTTAATTATTTTTGGGATAAAATATTACTTATATTTAAAATTACAAAAATCGATTCAGTAAACGATTCTGAACAAACTATTTTCTCAAAGTGCATTAATTCAGTTACACATTGTATATTATCATCAGATAGAAAAGGATTTTTGAACATCTCACAATCTCTTTGTTCAAGAGGCAAACTATGTGTTAACAGTCAGAGTGATTATTTTATTCTCCTCCATAAAATGTCTCCCATTACTACTAATTAGGCGAAATGTACAGTCTCTATCAAAATAAGGGCACAGACTGTGAAAAAAGTGAAAGAAAAAGGCAAATAACATGGAGCCTTGGCTTGTTTGGACCTCCATAAAAATTGTACGCGCTCCCAAATCTTTTGTTAGTCTCAAGCTGCATATAGCAACCTGTCTTTATCGTAGCCGACCCGATTTTGGTATCAGCAGCATAAATATATCGAGTCGACCAATTATGCGAGAACCCCCTTCCCTTCGAATATTGATCGAGATTTTTTTCACGGGCAAAAAGCTTTCGAGTCGTCGTCGTCGCCATATTGTGAAGATAATATCTTATTCGTTTTTGCGGCCTCGTCGCACTTTTGGCTGTATGCAGCAGACAACTGTCTTGTTTTACCTTTTTATGAATTTTTGATACTATCGATTTTAAGTTTTCATATTGCTTTCTTTGCCCATACTGAGTGTACTCTACCATCTCTAATTCTCTATCCACACAACGAAGAAATTTCAAAGGAATTTCGTTTAAAAACTTTTAATTAACCATTTAAATTACTAGACTAGGTCATATTGGTTTTATTATACCGCCATCAAGAGGTTTTTTCACTCACTTGTTCAATAGACGTACCCCAAAGGTCTTTACAACTCAATTCAATCACAAGAAACGGAATCAAAGAATTATAGGCACCAATAAACACATAAAACCGCTGTCGATGCCGCAATACCGCAGCATAAAAAGCTAAGCATTTTCAGCTATCCCTAAATAAAACACGACACGAGGGGCTGAAACCAAAAGATTTATGTCTCTCACCTCTCAAGTTATTTACGAGAATTACGAGACTAATTGCTTTTGATGACGAATTTGAACCTTATTGCTGTGCTTATAAGAATGTTGTGCAATTAGAGTTTGCAAAGACCTCAAAGGCTGTCGTTTGAGTCTACGGTGAGAGGAGCAGCGGGTTGGAGTTGCCCCTCATTTTTTCCGCCTTCTATGTTCGAGTGACGTTTGCCGCGTACTTGAGGCCTCAGCTTTAGTAAATGGCGGTCTAAACGAAGTTCCTGAAAGGCCTCTATGAATGGCGTCTGTTACACTCTGTGCCGAAAGCAATGCCCTCACTGGAATGTGCGCGATATGAACACGATGTGATAATCCTTCTTAATTGATTTATATTTCAAAATGTTTCCTTTGTGCACATTCAGTAATAAAGAATATGTATTTGTGAAGTGAAAGAAATACACAGCGAGTTATATTAATAGGATAATAATTTTATAATAGTGCACAATATTGTGAAAAGTATATTCAGTTACTTCATCTGGTAGTACCGGTAACTTCATTGAAAAATATTTTCTTCATCCGTCTGTTATGCAGTTAATGCTATTGAACGTATTGTTTCGTCGTATTTTTATGTTCAACAAAAGACTTCGTTATTTAATTTCAATGAAAACTGTAATGTTTTCACTTTTCAGCTTTCTCTAAATATAGTTTAGACATTTTTTTTTAAATGGCCATTCAGAACAGGTGCGCTGCCCGCCGTCTAATTGCCTCGGGCGCCCCCATAATATATAGACGCAGTGTCACCCGAACCCAAGCGCGGGCGCATTTAGAACAAACCACGCCATATATCTCTCCTTGCGTCCGCAATTACGTGATTTGTCACTCCACTCTCTTTTTTTCTTCCTTTCATTCTGAAAAATGACTCGAGTTCAACTGTTCAAGTAGCGCAGACGTAATTAGTTGACTGAAAAAGTGCCTTTCCCTGTTCACTTTATTGTGCGATCAATTCACATAGCTACTGTGTTTAATCGACTATTAAATTTATCTCATTCGATTAATTAGTCGGTTTCCAATAAGGTCTTATTGGTTAATTTTATTTTCAACAGGTTTTGTAAGCGTTTGTACAATTGTTTCTTAGTGATGAGTTTTTAATAAATGAAGTGTCATTAAGACCTTTTTAATAAGTTGTTGTTGAATTATTGCAGACCAGATGTAGTATATCGGAAATAAATATCGGTATATTTTCCTTCCTCAGTACTTTGCCAAGTTACTGTTTTTTGTAATTCAATAATAAATAATTGGCTGTTTCCTCTCGTTGTAATATTGTTTCATTTGAACCAGCATAAAATATTTGTTCCTAATATTTAACTAAAGAGATTATAAACACGAGTACAGAGATAAAATTTCTTGAAAGAGCAATATGGTTAGTGATGTAGCGTTGCTTGCGCCCGATCTCCCGAAAAATAATTACGCTGTTCTATTTTTAAAACGTTTTCATGCCATGATTTCGAGCACTATAAAGATGCCTCTTAACGGCACACAAATATTCCGGGCAAAGGCGACGGCTCCCAACCCCCGCAATTAGTATCGGATGGTCACACCTTGACGTTCGACCGCGTATAATTTTACTTTCTAAGTACATTTTGTGACAATAATAAGCAAATTCCCACATTCAACTTTAAACTTTATAACACTGTAGTAAAGTTAAAAATTCCCCACACAAATAAGATCAAATCAAACAGTCTAGTAATTAGTACAGGCGCGCTCAGCGACGCTCCGTTGGGCAGATAATTTCCGCTGTACGTTCAAAAGACGTCCATTTGTCATTTGGTCGCGTGAAGTTGCACACAGCGGACGTGCTTCTCCCTACTTAATTTATTCAAATATTATTTATTTAAGGAAAACGGGACTATTAATCACATTTCTACAGTTTTTATTTACATACGCGGAACGCTGCTCGCTTTGATCGTTCAGACATTTATTAGAGGTCCTTATGCGGTATTTTATTTACAAAGAGGGAACAGTATGGTAAACTTAGATTATTTTTTGTTGTCATTATACAAATATTGGTATTGATTGTATAAGAAAATTCGTGGCTCTGGTTACTAATTTGCTTGCCGACAATCGATTCAAGCTATTTGAGCGTGCTTCATAGATTCTTATAAAATGTTGTATAATAGCACTTTAATGAACACTCTTTCTAATTACGGCCTTTCATGTTAAATTAACACCTTTTAATGGTATTTAAATATTTGTAACACTGATGTGCTATTTACGCCATTAGGGTTTATTTTACACGCTTCTTAATTGAAGACAGGTATAAATTGGAAATTAACACTTTTGTACATAATACGGTAATAAGGTACGACTCAAATTTATGTTCAATTTAAGTAAAACGAAACCGGGCTACTTACAACTGAGACTAGCGTATTTTTATTGTAGCGTACCGTTGGTTTCAACTTTCCATATAGCAGAATTTTGATCAAATCCACTAATTATTGTGTCAAATTGTAAAAGGTTTTCTTAAGTTATTTTTACACCTTCAGCCGTCATAAACAGCTGGTGTTCACTTACAGTTTACCCATTAAATAGTCACGAACGCTTTACAATTATCGTCAGAACACTATTCGCGACATCTGGCATCACACAGCAAACAGAACATATTGCTAACATTAATATTACAACATTATTTTATATTCTCGTCCTATTACACCATGATGTGACAAAATGACTTAATTTGCGTCTGACATTCTATTGCCTGTGTAGTGTTGGGGCATGTAATGCATGTAATCAGTCATGTTAAGTCTGGGTTCACACTGCGACACTATACTTGTGTAGCTGTCTGTTGTCTCGATAAACAGAGAAATTTGTGTTTAGACTTCTATTCTGTGAACTACTTCAATAAATTTAATTAAATAATGGTCATTCCGTTTTGCTTATTAGTCTTTTAATAATTTTAAAACGCCCACAGAAAACAATAAAGTCATAATATTATTGCGCATTTCATTGTCCACGCAACCGTGGTAGTGTCGTGTGAACTCGTACTTAATACGCTCAAATTTGCCTCATTTGTTCTAGCTGAGTGCGAGGGGACAATTTGCAAGCGTTGATGTCATTGCGCAGTGGTTAGAGTAATGGACCGTGACGGAAAATGAGACGTCAGAACACCAATAGAGAAGGGTGCTTATTATTTCGACAGTTGGTCATTTGTAGAAAGAACACAATACAATCATACAACGCAACAACCGTATCGCTTTCAAAATTGAACTTAGAACAGATTGTTACTATTGTGTGGTCGATATTGTGGCTACATGTGAACTCGAACTTAATTTTGAACTTTATTAGTACTTTGCTAAAGCATTCCTAAATTAGAGTTAAAATTAGTCGATTAATTTCAATGAATAATTATGTAGAAGTTAATTAAAGCCGTCGAGTACTTGGAAATAACTAGATAGACTTGAGAAGATAAACGACTAGTGTTAAACAATAGAATACATTGAGATATGAGCTTCTAAATCGGGAGAAATAAATTAACTAGCCTTCTTTTTAGTTCCCTATAAAATGTACCAAAGCGCTCAGTTTCCTGTCATATTTCAGGCTCGTAGTTTAAAAATCACTGCACACAAACCTGCAGTCACCTGAATCATCTAATCTCAGGTGATCTGGGTCAAACATTTAAGGCATTCAAATCGGATATAATTTGACATGTCGTCACTAACTTTAGACTGTTCACAGCACTACAAACGGGGGATATTAATACTGCTCAAGATCATTCAGTCAATGTCGGGCGGCTGCTACCGAACAGACGGTTGATCGTATCTCTGTGACAAATAGTCCCACTGTTGTAACCCTAGCTTTACTAACTATAACGATGTTTAGTGCTCTAAGCGACTAGGCGATGATATTGTGTGACGTTGTAGAGGAAATAGTCGTTTATTTCTTTATCACTCTCTTTGTACTCTAAGGGTACCGCCTCTTGTCTGAAAGTGTGTACTTACTAAAAATGATTATGAATTTAAAGTAGATTTTTTTAAATAAAGGAGATTATATTATTAAGCTTTTTCAAGTCTAAGAAATCATCAAAGAAAACAAAAATTATGAGCAGAGCTTTTCCATGTTATTGGCAACCCCTTCGGTTGCGATGCTAGATTTTAAGAGCAAAATGTCAAGTCTTAATGTCTATTTCTCGCAATTATGTTTTATATTGAAATTATTTCTTTATGATAAAATTTTGCAAGAAAATTACTTATCAATCATCATATCATGAAGTGGGCATTTCAGCAACCGAAAATTCAAATTATTTTAAGGTACTTTATTATGTAAGCTGCTTATAGGGAGCTTTAGCTGGTACCTACTTAGTTGAGTATCGCGCAAAATGTCGGTAGAATCCAGTTAAATCACAAAACTCTGGCAATCCTTATTACTCTACAGAATTTCACTTCAAATACAGAATAAATTCTTGCCAAAATAGAATGTTTTTAAATTGTGAAATCTTTATGCTCACGTAAATTATAAAGAAAAACAGCATCGGATTAAACCCGCGAATACAACTCAATCTCGCCTGACATCAATATATCTTAAAAATCTGACAATTCAATTTTTCATTAAACATATATCATTCAGTCAAAAGCGAAATAAATATGAGGTTGAAATAAAAAAAAAAATATCGTTAACACTCGACCGCTGAAAAATTACTCGCATGAATATTTTCAATTGTCTTAATGCGTCGATTGGTAAAGCGTATTGAGTCGTATGTTTTGGTTGGTAAAAGTTATTTTCGGTTGGTGGTTGTGCGTGACGGTATAACTAATGATGTGTCCGAGGTAGTGCTTATTTATTCGAAATGTGAGCGAGAATAGCGTGTCGTGTTTTTGGCCTTTGCCTCGGTACGTACGTGATGCACAGATTGTACTACGTCTCTACTAGTTACCGGTCTATTATCTTCTCGTATTGTTTTATTTTTGCGCAATGATATTATTTTGTTTGTTCTTCTGCATACATGGGTAACGGTACTGGTGTAACTAGAAGGAAATCTGCACCATTATACAAGTGGCATTGAAAAATAGATACTAGAATAGGTTAAGAGGTCTCAAATTACTAAGCGTAAGCTTTTGTCTGTCCATTTTAACAATCTGTTATATTTTACCATCTATTCTACAATGCCACTTCTTTACGAGGTGAAGTTAATTATTATATCATCTTTGTCTCTAGGATTGTAATTGCTCACCCACCGCTAAGGCTTCTGGTTTTACAAACGATAGCCATTTACAATGCATTTCCTAAGTTTTTAGTACGGTATTGCACTAACTCACTAACCTATATCTTAACGCACAGTTGAAACCGCTGGGTCTGGGCGCTTGAAATTTTGCACAAATGTTCTTTAGGTGACGGGTATGCATGGGCAAAACCGGTAACAGCATTCTTTTCTTTCATTTTTATAAATCATAATATTTTGTATTTTATGCTATGTTATCTATATTATCTGCATGACGCATGTGTTTAATTCTATCGTCCATCGCATGCAGTGCACTACACCACCGATCGCGGAGATTGACGGGGGAGCATAGTCATCCGCTTGTCGGCAGCTGGCCGACAGCGGTCCCCCCCCCCCCCCCCCCCCAGGGGCAGGTCCTCTTGGGGAGGACGCTGACGGCCCGTCAACCTCTTCAGCACTCAACCCGTCAGAAGCGGGCAAGGTAAAGTACATCATCCAAAGAGGATGACTAGCTGGGCGGATAAGTTGGGTGTGCCCTCTTCTGTGAGTGCACCATGCTGACGCTAGCGGTAGGCGTATCGTTGGAATGTATGTTTTCTTTTGGTAATTAGGTCTTGTTGGTACAAAATTTATGTTATTGTAACAAATTATGTATATATTATATATATATATTTAATAATTTTGAATTTTGCTTGACGTTACACGTCGTAACGAGGTTTTTCAGTCTGGATCCTTAACTTAGCTTGGGTGCCATAAAGAATGAAAATAATTGATGGTTAATTTAATTGACTTGGCCATCGCTTGAAAACACAATGTATCTCACAATAAATACATATTATATTAGATTGTTTAGTACGACTGCCAAGTAAATTAAAAAGTTGTCAACTTTTTTGTAGAAGTGAGTTACGAGTATGGCTTTTTTTGAACACTGAATTCGGACTTCTAGTTTTTGACGACGAAGATATTAGAGTCAAAAAGACCTGAACTGCTTTATAAAAAGGGTACGGCCGTGCCGCTTTTTTGCTCGACTTTGCGGGGGCACTGCCGTGCGCCCAGATAATCTTTATTTCGGATATAAAAATCCATAGAGTTGTTAGTAAGATAGGAAAAATTATTACTTATTTAGTGTTGCGAAACATTGACCTCCGCACAACCTGCTGTATAATTGAAAAGCAGAATCTCTCAGCTACCAGTTCTCAGGATGCTGATCCGACTGTCCCACACTCTCCTCAGTAGCGACGGCGATTTTTTTGCGAATAATCACGTAAAAGCCGGAACGGGCTTGCGACATCGTGAAAGCAAAATTATACTGGAGGCGCAGGGCATCCAGCGATCTCTTTGTGTAACTGACCTATAGATTCCCCGTATATATAGACCCTGAAAATAAGCCTTGAAAAGAGTCACTTTTCAAGTTTTGGACTGCTAGAGCTCGGTCCTTACGGTCCTTCTGATTTCGATTCCGTCTCCGCTCTGCAATGTCTACATCGAGGTCAGTGGCAAGAAAATGCCCTGAGTGCTTAAAAGCTGACATCCAATTTATTGGTAGAGACCCTATCATTGCATTTTACCTGAATGGTAGACCAGTATTGAAATACCCCACATTTCTCCGCAAGCATATTATATTCCTATTCTATTCCCTGTCTTTTCCCATTCTTATACACATCTGCATTCATACAAAAGTACTTAAATACCTAACTACAATTCTAAATCATAACTTATAGTCACACACACATATTCCAAGTCACGCTCACACACAATCCATTAAAATACACGCCCAGTAGTCGGATAGAGATGACAGTTGCAATGAAACAAGCGTGAACATTGTCTTTCGTAGCAGAGCATATTGTCTCGAGACCACCTATACAGCTTTATCTGTTCGTGACACTGCGCAGTCATCAATCGTACGCGGCTTCCAGTCATTCTTCATACCGGTGTTGGACACGCCAACGAGTATTTCTACTAAATGGTGTTAGTCTATTGAATACGTGTCTGTAACTGGTTTTTAACTAAATAACATTACTCTATTTAATGACTTGACTTAATTATAAATTCATTTCGATTAATTTTTTATTAATTTTTGTACTTTATATTTAGACTAATATATTATTATTCTTAAGAGATCATAAATGAAGCCGGTAATCAGAAGATTTACCTTTATGATAATAAAACATTTTGCCATTTCTAGTCCATTTATTAAGGATAGTAATCTATAAAATTTCACGCTCCAATCCACGGAAGCGGCTAACCAATAAAAAAACTCGATAATTCACATCACTATTCGAAAGGCGGGCACGCGGGCGCGGGCGGACTTAACAATTTGTTACACGTATTATTAACTGTCCCATAGCAATGTTGCCGCTCCCGTGGGCCGCAGCGTGATGTTGTATATAACAATTTCTTTTAATCTGCTAATGTAATATTATAATAATTAATAAGGTTGATAGTTTTTCGGTTTGTAATATACGTAGATAAAATAATTTAAATTCTGCCTAGATGTTTCAATAATAATATGAGGTAACTCTTGAAATGTTGTTCCTATATTTTTTTAAACTTCAATTGGGTAGGTAGATTGTTAATACAATGGGTGTTACTAAGTCACAAATCGTTTGGTTTCATTCAAACTTGTGGCTCAATAGCAACAGCAGTATAGTAAGTATGTAGGTGCTTACAAAGTTATTGAACTTTTCGCTTTTTCCGAACAATCGCCAGCCGAATGCCACTTCAGAGCCAAGAAAGAAACGGGCATCTAAATTTGGCGTAAGGCAACATCGGCCGCCATGACGCGGGGGGCGGGGCCACGGCGCGGCCGCGCGTGATTGGTCGCGAGATTCGCGCGCTCTTGCGCCGCTCGCACTGAATCTTCAACGCGAACGTAATACAAATACGGATAAAGTCGGTCAAATCATCTTCTGGATTTACAAATGAATGTGTGTGTATATCCCGTGATATGGTTGATTTCCTCCCATAAGCACTAAATTTAGCACATAGAACAACGTTTCGGAATGTTGCGCCTGCGACAGTCACGCACCGGCTGGCCAACTAACTAATTACAGATAAAATCTGCACTTAGGAACGCTCAACGGTGGGCGAGAACGCATTCACGTGCCACAAAAACGGGACAGGCAGGAATCCAGCTTCCGCGTGCAATGTGGTTTGGCAGAAGCCTGGATCGCCAGAAAATTTGGAGCGCGCTCTTTTTAACTTTGTGATATTTACTTTGTGATGCTGTGCGTTCGCTAGCGTTATTTGTAGTATGAAACACACACACCAACAGTTGTATTTCTTGTCTGCAGGTGTGGTTCCAGAACGCGCGTGCGAAGTGGCGAAGAATGGTGACCAAACAAGAAAACAAGATGTCGGACAAGTGTTCGCCAGATGCGTCCTTGGAAATGGACATGTACCACGGGCCGATGGGCTCGATTCAGTCGCTGCCGCCGCATAGCCCGCCCTACAGTGTAATGGGCGGGCCTCCGAGCCCCAACTCCATGGATTGCCCCTAGCCTTTACTACGCGCTTAGAACTTGCTTAAAGGTGTATGCGTAGCTGCCGGTAGCGCAGGTATCTGCCAACTGCCATCTACCACACAACGATACCAACCTAAAATAAGAAAAATAAAAAACAAAAGACTTTCACAACTACCTGTTCATCGACTTAATTCTAGACGGGCTTTACGTACGCAAGCGTCCCATTATTTAGATGATATAGCTATTCGACAAAGGAATTTTACCGAAAATTCTCAACCTTTAAATTTAGGGCAAGTTCACCAACATCCTGTCCCTGTGTCCACTTTAGAACATTCTCGGATTGATAATCAAACCCAAAATAATTTAGAACAACCTGCTTTACTTTCAAATGATAGTCATTCTGCTCATTTGCAAGATACTCCACAATCAATCGATACTGTTTATAAATCATCTTTTGGAGGACACAGTCCTCTCCATAGTAAATGTGATAATGATCGAATATATCCCATACGGCCAATTTCGAATCAGACATTCCAAGCAGACAGACACCAACAATTAAATAATGAGGTGCTCGGGCAGGCACACCAACTTGAAAATAGTGGAGCTTCTGAATATTACAGCTTAGAACAGGAGCTACAAAAGGCTGGATTTTACCATTATAGTCAGCGGTCTACATATACCAATCTAAATCCTTATCAAATAAGCCAATACCCTTTTGCAACACAAATTTACCAACAACCTGACTCAGGACAGCAGTTTTATTGCGCGCAAACATACACACCAACAAGTTATGACCAGATTCAACAGGGGACTTATTTAGTATCGCCACCTTATTTAGGAGAAGGCTATAATTATTCACTTCCAGACATTGAGCAAAGATTGCCACCGACTAAAGGGGCTGAAAGATGTAAAAAGTTAAGTAAACTCAATCAACTCAATAAACGTAGACAACACAATCAATTCAGACATCGAAGACAACGAAGACAGATTAGACAACGCAAGCCAAAAATCCCTAATAAACCAAGAAACTCAAATGATGATTTGGGGCAAAATTTAGCGCAAACATACACACAGGTAAATTTTGAACAAAGATGTCCAAATAAATATTCTTTTGAAGGCCAAACATGTCTTGGTTGTGAGCAAAAATATCAACCACCCTCTTTCTATCACACACCACAACCAGAATATTGGCAGCAACAGGCAGATTTTGCACAAAGTTTCCCATATTCAAGTTCTGGGTCAACTTTGCCACAAAATTATTGGTGGCAGCCAAATTTCGAAAAAACCTACTCTGGTTTTAAGCAAAATTACTCTGAGACATATCCTCCGTCAAATAATAACCAATTTTATGAACAGCCCGTTGACCGAACTTATTTAAACTATTCTCAAAGTCAATCTTCTTCATTGTATGAGCCCAGACCATACCAATTACCTATGCAAACAGAAAACCCTTTCTATGGGCAATATCATCAGGTAATTGATGATCAATATTCTAGTTT
This sequence comes from Athetis lepigone, assembly GCA_033675125.1. Lineage (NCBI taxonomy): Eukaryota > Metazoa > Arthropoda > Insecta > Lepidoptera > Noctuidae > Athetis > Athetis lepigone. The sequence continues at coordinate 20,517,858 of CM066219.1, forward strand.
ACATCCCATGTACGGTCAAAGCCCACGGCTATGGAACACACAAACTCCCCAGCCACCTGGTTATATACAACGTCAACAGCCACGGTACGCAGTAACCCCACATAATTTGGAAGGTACTATTCCTCAAGAGCCTGATACCGCACAAAATCAACAACCCCTGTTCGCACTAACCCCTCGTACCTTGGATGCTATTATTCCCCAGACGCCCGATAACGCTCAAACTCAACATCCTAGCTGTGTACAAAGTGAGGAATTTAACAAAGAAATTTCCCAACAACCTGATAATAAACAAAGTGAAGTTAGTACTGGGCCCGTTGTTCGTCAGGGTCTTCAAGATTCAAATTTTACAGATAAACCGCGCTCTCTTTTTGCACAAAGCATACAGGCAATTAATGGACAAACGTTTTTAAGTTGTCCACTGGTTGATATCGCTCAAAATCAAGAGCCGGCGCACAAAGTCCAAGACCACTTGTAGGACGTCTGAACGAGGCTGACTGGAGCCAATCATGACATACATTTTATCGGTCCTCAAATTTTTAGCTGGTCAAAACTACATAGCTTCTGAAGAAGCACCATCCCAGCAACCACTTTACGTAAGAAGTCCATAGCTATGTTATTTTCTCAAAAATCCTTAATAGCCTAATGTTTAGTTGATGAACAGGTGAATCTTATAGAGCAAACTAAAAGTGATGATGAAAGTACATAAACAATACAGTTATAATTTATTATGAAGTGGGGCTCAAAAGTGATGTGCTATAATTATAATAAAAAGTGATAAAGTTAACTAACAGAGTAAAACAGAGACGTGCTAACCCATGCCCAAAATAGTGCAACACAGGATGAATCTCAACAATGAATCTTGTTATGTAGTCATCCAGATTTCATGAAAAAAATTGTATTGTTTCGTTTGCAGAAACATACTTCGATATTCAATAACGTTATCAATGTGTAAGAAAAACATACTTTAACATTTAATAACGTTATTTATGTGTTAGAATAACATATTTCTATGTTCAATAACGTTGTTTTTTCGTATAATAATGTAGTTGCGAACTTTTGTTGTGGTTGTAATGTCAGAGTAACTAGACTTGGTAACTTTGTCTAATGTCCTAATGTAACTGATATGTTTCCGAAAATAATGGTTATAGTCAAAGGTTATTCGCATGTCGTTGCATCCAACAGATCAGCTACATTATTGCTTGTCCCATAATGAAGTAAGCAGAAATCATTGCATTCCACTAACTTAATTGCATTGAGAAATAAAATGCCCTACTTTTCTGTGTGTATTGGCTCCGAGTCAAGATAATACAATAAGTAGATTCCTATATACTCGCATTTATTCTTCACTTTGAATTTTAAAAATATCGACGTAACTAATAGTGTCAAAGTAAATGAATACCATATGAGTATTTCGGATTCAGTTCGTTTTGATATATTGTATTTTTACTTTACTTGGTGAATGTAAATATTTATAAATTATGAACCGTATAAATGAGCATTGTAAATAAATAAAAATGAATGATCTGTAAAACCGTATACTTAACTATTAAACATTTTATCTTTTTGGTGTTTTTAGGCTTTGAGAAAAGACTTGTTCCGCGAAATATAATACATATTGTAAATCTGTGTTTATCAATAATCGCATATATCATTTTACTGACTGTCATATAGAAAATGTTGTAAAAATAAGTAGATACCTAAATATAAGATGTTAGAAAACTAACTTTGTTTTAAATCTTACGGATGTTAGTTTTCTGTTATTATTTTTTTAAACTATGGTTCTGTAATTCGGTTCTCTGAACCATTAAAATAATATATACTATTTATTTATTGACAATTCATATTTAATTTACTTTAAGATGTAGTTTGTAGTTAGGTACGTAAACTGAATGTGAATGTTTTTTTTCCATAATTTTAATAATTATTTACTACCTAGACTAGAATAGTCGTAGAGAATGCCGGTAAAATATTATTTAAAATTCATTAATTTGCAGTTAAATATTTTGTTTCAAAATTTTAACATTAATATTCCTACTGACTTTTAAGTAGTTCTAAGCATTAAATAATATTCCGGCTAAATTAAAATGCACTGTTAGTTCCTTTTATATAGATTTAAAGTACATTATTAAAATAATCCACATAATATATAAATGTAGTAACTGATACGATTATCATCGTTCTTCAATAATAGTTGGTTGTAGTAGCAAACATAAATATTTAATGTCAAATTAAAAAAACAATTCAAAATTATTCGAATATGTTCGGTAACAAATATAAATTCTCCAAAAGCCTGTGACGAAAAGTTATAAGAATCTGTTAAATAAAAAAAAAGATATTCAACTTTACTTTTTGTTTTATTTTATTTCATAAAAATCCGTCATTTTTAACAAATTACTTCAAATAGTTTTTTGTTAGAAAACTACGATTTCGTGGAAAGCAGAAAACACTTTGATATTCCATTAAATAAAAATAAAAATAGGATATCTGCCTAAAAACTCGTTGCAAAACAAACACACTAGCATTGTAAAATATAAATTCAAATACAAGCTAATAATTAAAAAGCTTTCTGGTTTTCTCCGCTACTGGAAAAAAGTGTTGCAAACAGCCAGTGGTAAAGGTCTCTCTCATTTGTAGAAGGTAAATAACATAACTTAACCCTGGGATAGAGGCTGAGGCTACACTAAGCTGCGACGCGAACTGCGACGCACGAGCGATTGAAACAAATACATGGATTCTCACTAAATGGCTACACCGTTCATCAAATATTACTAGCGATCTTTGATTATTTCTGCGACAGGAACTACATTACTGTAATCACGGCACCGGCTACATCGACGTATCAGTGAAATTGAATCGAATATACGCCAGATTTTCGCTTATAATGTAGCCATTCCACATTTATCTCGTTTCGCTCTTCCAGTCGCATCGCAAATCGCTGCCTACTGTAGCCTCAGCCAAGACAGCTGGAGTCGCGGCAGACCATGAAGGAGATGGCGGGACGAACTAGACGGATTTATGCCCAAATGGACTGAAGAAGCGAAGGATGGCGAACGACGGAAGGACTGAAGGGAGGCCTTTGCCCAGGAGTGGGACAGAAACGGTTAACAAAAAAAAACATAGATTTATTTCTTAAATTATAATAATAATAATAATATCCTCGGACAACTCACACACGGTCATCTGATCCCAAACTAAGCAAAGCTTGTACTATGGTAACCAGACAACTGATAAACATACTTATATATTTTTAAATACATACATGATATAGATAAATTACACCCAGACACAGAACAAACATTCGTGCTCATCACACAAAGTTTGTCCTGGGTGGGAATCGAACCCACGACCTGCGGCTTAGCAGTCAGGGTCACTAACCACTAGACCAACAAGCCCGTCGAAATTGTTAGGTCGAGGTGCCTATACCAAACCCTCATTAGTTGTGTTTTACTCTTTCGATGCTGCGGTCGCCGATCGGCGTTTTCTTATTTCGATAAACAAAAATCGGGAAGTTACAAGGTTATCGCAAGTAACAAGGTTAGCAGCAGAAGCAAGCAAGACTGTCTAATAAATATCGATACCATGTAAGTACTAAGAGGACTAAGATATTTCTGATGAAAATCTAAGTAACCTTTTCTCATTAGGTGCACTCACGATCACAAAACCAACAGAGGAGGATGTATTTTCTTCTACTGGTTAGTTTTTTTTAAGGAACATACACATAGTAAGGAACTACGCACATTATTTAGCGTATGTCAATAAAAAGCAACGATTCTCTATGAAAACTGAAGACCGCTTTCGTACATAACCGTGGTTTTCTATGGGAATAAGCTAAATGAAAAAATCTGCGTATCAACAAGGCAGTATCAACAGACAATGTAGCTCGACGAGTTCCGGGGACACGATTGAACTCCCTTAGATTGAAAGAAGAAGAACTAGAAAATTAGCGATAAACCTTGACATTGAAGCAATTTTCATCGAACCGCTCATTTAGTGGCCTTATTGGACCAAACAGGCGACAAAAATAGTGCCAATCAAAAACGATAGACAATCTCGTTTAGATTACAGCAACTAGCGTCAAGTTCCTATAAATTTATTTCTGTCGTTTTTATGGTTCCGTAGTCAACTAGGAACCCTTATAGTTTCGCCATGTCTGTCTGTCCGTCCACGCTTAATCTCTGTGACTGCTAGCACTAGAAAGCTGAACTTTGGTACCAATATGTATATTAATCACGCCGACAAATTGGTAGAATAAAAATTATATGTAACCTTACCGTACCAATCTCAGAAAGTGTTTGTTTTTTAGTTTGTAATAGAAGTACTGGTCCGATTCTAAGATTGTATCTTCGATAAAAACTAGTACTTACTCCGACAGCAGTGTTTTTAAAGTAAATTAATTGAAGGAAAAGATCTCGCGTCTACCTGACAATATTTTAATGTTTTTGTTCAACGAAGCCGAGCCAATCAATCGAACAGAAGAAAAATAACGAACCCTATGATTCCCTATAATAAATTATAAGCTATCCTAGATGCCTCTTACGTTCGCAGTGTGGTTGTCACAAAGAATCGCCCAGAAGCTTCTTTTAGAGTTACTGGCTGTCAGAAAGGCGCGCGAGCAGTCTTGAGTTATGCTGTTTTAATTAAAACAATAAATAAACCGCAGCTGGGGCGGTTGGGTGGTCCCTTCGGATGCCTCTTTTAAAAATTCCAACTTTTATCAGTACGGAGAATATCTTTTTACGTGTAAAACTGTTTCCTTATAATATAAGGTTTTGGTAGTTTGGGTTTGAAAGTTCTTCGTTACTCAAGACACATCATTTATCAATTCCACTCGATGAAAGCAGTCAGTATAATAAAAACTCTAGATCTAATATTATAAATGGGAAAGTGTGTCTGTCTGTCTGTCTGTCTGTCTGTTTGTCTTTCTTTCACGGCAAAACGGAGCGACGGATTGACGTGATTTTTTAAGTGGAGATAGTTGAAGGGATGGAGAGTAACATAGGCTACTTTTTGTCTCTTTCTAACGCGAGCGAAGCCGCGGGCAAGAGCTAGTAATATTTATGTTATTTGAATTCTAAATTGATATTGGAAAACTGCAAACTTTCTCGGTTCCCTTTACGGTCTGGTAAATATGTATGGCGATTTTCATTAAAAGAAAGTTGTATTGAAGCAACTTGTTCAGAATAGATTTTTCTTACAAAAAAATTGTGAAATTAGTTCAAGATGTGAGTATTCTATATTCTTGGCTGATGTAGTCTCACTAGCTTAATGGGGGTCGACGAGGGATCGGAGAGGGTCTAGTACTCTAGTGGCACTAAGTCAGTGGTACCTAACTGATTGGGTATCAACGATGAGACCTCCGATTTAATCTGATTACTTTATGTTGAGAGGTTACGCTTGTTTAATCAGCTCTGAAACTTTTAATCATTTTCTCTTTAGACATAACTGTCTAAAGAGAAGAGAGAAACAAATAGAAAAATTTGGACGTACTATGAAATTTCGCCTCCTGAAAACGTAATTCATGCTTTAAATCAATTAGCGTATCAATTGACATGGAATAATGGTATCGCACCAATTACAATAAAGTATACACGAGTTATGTACTTACCAGGAATAGGGAGCATAGCAAATCGTTAGCTAATCAAATAAGGGGTGTCCACCAACAATACGTCATAACTTAACATAGAGGGTACGTTATCGTGTGTTATGTTAACTTATGACATATTCAAACATCAAAAAACCTATAGTTACACAGCCATTATTCATGGCGTAACTTTACACAGCGATTATAAATAAGATTTGTTTGCAGTACCGATTGAGTTTGTAGTTCAACATGGATTAAGTCTAAGTGCGATTGCTCACACCTGCCGCTTTATGCAAATGTCTACACGCATAAAACTAAGCTTTTAATTGTTGATGGGGCCGTTACAATTAGTCCGTGGGTTCTAGTACTACTTGCAATCACGTTTGCCGTATTAACGGCGGTTGAAAATAGCACTGGAATTCCAAAGGTGGCGCAAATCTTGATTGCAATCAATTTGTTTGGCTTAATGTCCTGATGAAGGTTTGCGGAGTTTGTGCTTTATAAATGAGTTGGTTTTGAGTTACCAGATTTGAGTTTTGAGTTGATTATCGTAGCATCGCACTGTATTTGGCCTTTAGGTTTATAAGTTTTTGATAGCGTTGTTGTAGCCTATGTAAAAAACAAAAGAAAATTGACTATCGTTTAAATGACCAAACTATTAAGACCTTCAAATTTTGCTTGCGGGTTCCTTTAACATAATAGATTAAAACCCCCTCAGAGGCAAAAATATTAGATGAATAATTGTGTAAAACTTAGGCTATATTAGCCCGGTATCTGCTTAACACAAATTAAAAGGCCTCGAGGGTAAGTACATATTTTTGGTGAATAAACCCAATCAAAAATCATTGGAGCTAACAACCTGAGTCAAAGCATAGCAATGTCCATGAGAGCTTCTTTGAAATGAACAAATAAGCTCAACCGACGCGACACAACCTACAGATAGCCCTTCGATATATTCACATACAACTATTATACCTTTGTTAGCAAAATGTGACTCCATGATGATTTCTACAGGAGCCTTCGATGCAAAAACTGGTCCTGCTGTCTGCGACTTCCATTCAAGGGGGACAGAGACACTGCTATACGCACCTCCATTAAACCGACAAAGACAAACATAGAACCGCATAACGGGATCCGTTTTCGGGTTCTCGGCATTGTTTTTGAGTTCTGCGAACAGCAACTCTTATATAAGTACGAGTATATGAAACATTTATGGAATGAGTACATAGGCGGATGTGCTGGAAAAATTTCTTGCCATCGGTATTTCGGAATTCTTAACCCATGAATATTCCGAAAGGACTAGGTTTTCATACGGAACTGGTTCAGAGTGATTCACCAGCTGCACTCAGAGCCTTCGAGAAGGATTTTATTTTATAAGAGCAAGTATAAGTAGAAAAATGTGTGTGTCAGAGACTTTTTCTCGATAATCATTATACGCAGACGAATGAAAATAAATATTACTGAAATTGAGGTTGAGATTAAAATCATCGACTGAACTATTTAGAGGCGTTGTGAGCGATAGATTTCCTGTTTAGTCATAAGCAGATTGATACCGTTTTTAGTTTTTTGCCGGTATCTGCACCCTCTATCCTAATATAAAGGTAGGCACTGATTGTTGCTACTAGTCTCAATGTTATGTGTTACACCGCGTTCTAAACTCCGTGAACCTCCAGGGCAAATGCCTCTTCTCATACAGATAAGACACGAGCATTGATCACCACGCTTACTCAAGACGGATTGGCGAATTTCTAATTTATATTCACTACAATTCCAGGTTTCGTCACGATTTTTTTCATCACCAATGTCTAAGGTGACTGTATCACGGAATATCGAAGTTTGTAATGTCAATGTGCGGTATTAATAACCGCGAATCACGTGAGTTTGAAAGTACGGTATTTCAAAAGTACGTGACTTTTCGAAAGTACTTACATATGAATTGAAAAAGTAATATTGGTACCGGGTTCAACAAAACCACAACCTCTTGCATGAGAGACGGGAGCCTTAACTACTAGGCCATCACGACATTTGAATTCAAACAATTCGTCAAAAAACAAACAGCAGGGTCCACTCTGCTGTTTGTTTCCAATACGGGGCGAGTGGTCCACCACTCGCCCTATATAATTGTTGTTCGTGCCTTGTGTCCCCGTACTGACCGCACGAACGTTCGCTGTGTAACGCGTTACATTCAGTCGGTGAGTACTCGGCTTTAGAAACACAACAAAATAGTTATTTAACTAAAAATTAAGCAATAATAGCCCTAAATGAGTTCAACTGAAAATTTTAAATATTGTTTGACTTTAAATTCTAATATATCGATAGATAATAGGAAGTAAATGTCTTGTATAAAGATGGCATTACACTTGAAGTATTTGGCAAAATATTCGCGTTATTTGGGTAATACAAACTATCATGGGCGTAGCCACACTGGGGCAAGCTGGGGCACTTGCCCCACCCTGGCTCTAACCTATTAGGTACCTAACTAAAAAAAAAATCCTATAACTACAGTCATAATATCCGTAAGAAAGTTACACAATAAAAAAAAATAGTGGACAAAAAAAAAGTGCGATCAAAGCAAAAAGCGCGCACGATTGACCGAACGCGCGCATCGCAGCAGTCTTTTGAAACAGAGCCGTATTACTGTAGATAAATACACACATCAACATGGTCTAGGGATATTTCAATTAAACCTAAATAACTATAATTCTATTAACTTTTTCTTAAGACACCTATACATTAAAATAAACCTTGTTTATAAATTGTAAAATAAAGTATAAAATTTAAAAGAAATTTAGAAGAAGAGGAAAAACTTAGCCAAAATTTAAATCTTGACTTTTTTTTGAAACATCAATACCTAAACGACACAGCTATTTTGTTTATAAAAATTGATGAAAACTTTTATAACAAAACGCGGGGCCAGCTCCGCACCGCGCCCCCCCCCCCTGAAGCAGAGTCTCCGGCCCCAGATCGTGGAGGGCGTGGTGAGCGCTCTGTTCCCTTCGCGGGGGGAGTTCACTCTCCCGCTCATGGCTCCGCCACCGGCGGTGTCCGATGCGGACCGCGACGGCGATGACGACGACGTTCCACAGGTGACCGAGGTAGAACTGGGAGTGGCGGTGCTAAGGCTTAGGGCCAAGAACACCGCTCCAGGACCCGAGGGCCTACCAGGGAAGGCCTGGGTCTTGGCGTTAGGGGCTACGGGCCACGACTAAGGGGGCTCTTTAGCGCATGTTTAGAGGAGGGCCAGTTCCCACTTCGTTGGGAGACCGGAAACCTGGTCCTTATACCGAAGCCGGGGCGTCCTGCGGACTCTCCGTCCGCATACCGGCCCATCGTTTTGCTCGACGAGGCGGGCAAGCTCTTGGAGAGAGTGATTGCGAGCCGTCTCGTCGAGCGGCTGATGCGGGTGAGGCCGGATCTGGCGGACGGCCAGTTCGGCTTTCGCAGAGGACGCTCCACGGTGAACGCCATCATGCGCGTGCGGGCCCTCACGACAGGGGATGCGGTGGCACAGGGCAGGGTCGTCTTGGCGGTGTCTCTTAACATCGCCAACGCCTTCAATACCCTGCCTTGGGGGTGCATAGGGGCCGCATTGCGGTATCACCGGATATCTACCTCTGTCGTGTGGTCAAGGCCTATCTGACGGACATAGCCGTTATCTACCCCGGTCACGAGGGAGTGTCGAGTCGACGAGGGATGTCGTGCGGTGTTCCACAGGGATCGGCCCTGGGACCGCTCCTGTGGGACATCGGGTACGACTGGGTGCTGCGCGCCGACCTTCCCGAAGGCGTCAGCGTAGTGTGCTACGCTGACGACACGCAAGTCCTAGCGCAGGGAGGGTCGTTCCAGGCGGCGGCCGACTTATTATCGAGAGGTGTTGCGACAGTCGTGGAGAGGATCCGGCAACTGGGACTTGAGGTGGCCCTGCACAAGTTCGAGGCCATGTGTTTTCATGGCTCTCTGCACCGGCCACCTCCGGGGTCTCAGAAAGCGGTAGGAGGGGTTCACATCGGTGTCGAGTCGACGATAAAGTACCTGGGACTTGTCCTCGACAACCGGTGGAACTTTACGGAGCATTTCCGACGTTTGGGCCCCAAACTGGCGCGGGCTGGAGCTGCCCTCAAACGGCTCCTGCCCAATCTCGGTGGCCCAAACGCCTCCTGCCGGAGGCTCTACACGGGGATCGTGCGGTCCATGGCCCTCTACGGGGCTCCGGTGTGGGCGCTCAACCTAGCCACGGCTCCGGCCCGGCTTCTGAGGGCGTCCCAGAGGGTTATGGCGATTCGCATGGTGCGGGGATACCGCACGGTCTCCTGCGAGGCGGCGTGCCTCCTTGCCGGCACTCCGCCGTGGGATCTGGAGGCAACAGTCCTTGCACACACGTACGAGTGGCGCGTGGAAGTGCAACGCCGGGGCGAAGTCCCGCTGCCGCGGGTTATCGCGGTGCGGCTCACGGAGCTCCGGCGAGATCTCATGGCGGAGTGGAGACAGCGACTGTCGCAACCTAGTGCTGGACACGCCGTAATAGCGGCGGTAAGACCTCTCTTTGAGGAGTGGCTGGAGAGGCGCCACGGCGCTCTCACGTTTCGCTTGACACAGGTACTCACCGGACATGGTCAGTTCGGGAGGTTCCTGTGTTGGATTCGGGCGGAAGCGACGCCTGGGTGTCACCACTGCAGCAACGGTCGCCTGGAGGACACGGTCGAGCACACGGTGGAGGTGTGCCGTGCATGGGCGCACCATCGACGTGTCCTCGGAAGGAGTCAGCACAGGAAGGGGCCCAACAGGGCCAACACCTGCCGGGGTTGCGGAATGTTTATAATAATTACCGTGACCCTGGAACATAAAGGGCAATCGAAGGAACATGAGTGGGTTTTAGTCAGTAAGAGTCTGACACGCCCTCCCGCCGCACCCAGGACGGGAGCAGTCATTGGATGATTTCCCACTCACCAAAAAAAAAAGGCTCTAGCACCTTATCTCGGTATTTCTAGCAGTTATTTCAATTCAAACCATAATCGTGCCACCTTGATATGCATGAACTTGTTGTGGATGCTGCAGTCGTTTCCAACGTCCAGGTTCACCCCAAACGCGTACTCTTCGCGAATCATTATGAAATCCAAACCTGGATTCATCAGTGAAAAGCACAAGTGATCTTTGAGAATGGTTCCAGTTTTCGTGTGCAATAGCCCATTGTAATCTTCTTCCTCGATTTCCTCTCCTTAGCGTTGGCACCCAAAGTAGCCTACGAGCACGTAAGTTGACTTTATGCAGTTTTCTTAAAGTTTGACCGCTTACCAGCAAACCATACTCTCTGTATGTCTCTCTCATTATGTGAAATTTGTACCTACTTTACATAGGTATTTAGAGAGGATTTTATTAGGTATTCTATATCTCACGTTCTGGCGCGTCCGCTCTGCTCTTTCTCTAGCACCCACCGCTCACACACTCACTTACACTCTTGGTCAATACTTTTATAAAGATTTGTAGAAACTAAATATTACATTTTTTAAGGCAGAGCCCAAACGGCTCAAGTTATAAAAAAATTACTGCGAGAGAGGGGGGGGGGGGGGTAGGCTGACTTCTGCCCCATCCTGAGCCCTAGGCTGGCTACGCCCATGCAAACTATGCTCCAGTTGTATTAATTTAAGGTTCATATTAGATCGAATTCGGAAATAATTTGCACAGCGAGAAATGTCTTCGTCTACGCATCTAGACAAATGTCACTCGGAGCACGAAACCCTTTGTTTATTTGTTTAAATTAAAAAATGCAACAATTGTCTTAAAAGTGTCAATCTCCTTCTGTTTTTAATCAAACAAGTTTGCCACACTTGAATGTTATGTAGTGATAACAATATTAACGATCTCAATTACGGCGGTAACAATGACGGGTTTAGGTTTTCATTAACATTTTATCGGAGGCAATGAACTGACGGTAACTTATTACTAACCGAAAAACTGTTCTTAAACGATTATTTTGTGTGCCTGTATCGCTTGGCGAATTTAATGTTTTCAGGCCGGTTTTCAATATTTATGGGCTTGCAACATCTGCAGACAAAATAAGGTAATCTAGAATTTTGAGGTTTGAGTGACTCTTGGTGATGGTTGACTTAGAAATTGTTTTTTTTTAATAGCCAACCTGTTGGCCTTTTTGAACATTTGAGATTAATTAAACTTGATACCACCTTAGGTGATACCTTCTTCAATTATTAACCAGCATGTTCCTCGCATAATTTGACCAAAACAATATTGTATGGACTTTAAAAGAGACTTTGACCTTAGAGTTTGTTTCGCGTATTATTCTCAGAGCTAGGAAACACCCGTCCCATCGTTCGCTTAAAATAAAAAAAATGACATGTAACAGTGTAATTTTTTTTTATCTATTTGAAACATAAAAGTCATTTTATTAATTTTGTTACCTAATAATACTGATAAAGTGGTACTTGACCGTGACTCAGACGGACATAGAAGTGATCCTATAAGAAAATAACCCGTTAGTAATCCTTTAACAATTATTCATATATAGCCTTATTACATTTAAGCTTAAAGACAAAATAGAACTACTTTTTTTATTTACCACTGTCTGTGAACTCTCCTAAAGTACCAACGCTAATCCTTGAATGTGTGACATGAAACCGCAGCGTTCTCATTTAGTTAGTTTTTGTCCCTCTACAATAAATCATGGCCGCTTGTAATGTAGCGTGCAATTTTAAATTTCTGGGTGTAACACATTTGGTACAAACATCTTGAACACAGAACTACTAAATAAATATGTGCACCGAATTATAATTTAAAATCTTTTATTTTTATTGTTCTGTTGAAATTATTTCTGTTTGTGACTTCGGGTCTGCACGGCGATTACAGTGTTCTATTTTAAACCTAGAAATTAATAAGCTCCGTTTAGCTCAGGCTGGGCTAAGCATTGGCTAGCAATTATTATTTCTGTCTCTGTCACTCAACTGTTAAATGACAAGTGCAGGACAGAGATGGGCAATATAATTTTGCCTTAACAATACCTAGTGTTATGAGAATGAACCATCCTCTATAGGATTTCTGGCTAAATAATTAAAAGGCCAAAAAACACTTAAAAAACCTTAGATTGAAGAAATAATTCTGAGGGAATTTTTTGACAAAGGAAAAATGTTAACAAGTTTTGAATAATAACTAAAGGCCAAGTATTAACCATTTAGAGTTATAGTATAAGATTTTCTAATGAAGAAAGAAAAAGGGGTAATTTTATCTAGATTTTTACTAAGACTTTACAGTTTGTTTACAAAATCGTTAGAAAAAGGCTCATTATTTTGTATTATTAAGGTAGTATTTTAAAGTGGTCACCGAGTTCTAATGGTCATTTAGCTAACCTGGATGGTTCAGGTAGCTTGTTCAATTAAGTTCTTCCGTTCTGGTTACTTAAAGCTATGGGTTCGTCTCATGAGTTCAGTACAGCTGTATAAATGTGTCAGTAATATAAAAACAGGTAAACGTACCTGTACCTAATCCTAGAAGTATTTGTAAGAGGAATATTGTTGTGTCGTGATTCCCCAGTAGTTAAAGCGCGAGCCTCTATTTTAGAGGTTCAATTCTGGACAAGTACCAAAGAAACCTTTTTTAATTCATATGAACTATCTAAAGTTTGTCTTAGACATCACCGATTTTTCTTCAGAAAGCGTGGTATTAAATTCTCTGTATGATTAGAGACATTTGCCGTGCAATGGGTAAGTAATGCTAGAATTATTAATTTAATAATTATTATTAATTTAATGTGCACAGGCTGTTTTTGAGGCTCGGGTTTACTCAATTTTGTAACATTAATAATATATGAAAATTGAGGGGTTTCAATATCGATCTTATTTAGCACGCAATAAGACACAGTTCTGCGACTTTCGACAACTTCGAGCTCTCACTGAAATGCAGTTAGACTTTTATACTTAAAGTAAATACCTAATTTGGTGCAGCGTCGCATTGCGTCATATCTCTGTGTTCACTGACGTCTTGGTTCTGTTAGGAGCTATACCTTTGGTATATATTATATCCATATCCATACTAATATTATAAATGGGAAAGTGTGTCTGTCTGTCTGTCTGTTTGTCTTTCTTTCACGGCAAAACGGAGCGACGGATGGACGTGATTTTTTAAGTGGAGATAGTTGAAGGGATGGAGAGTAACATAGGCTACTTTTTGTCTCTTTCTAACTCGAGCGAAGCCGCGGGCAGAAGCTAGTATGTACAAAATATAAAGGTTACACAAGTACATCCAAAAGAGTACTTGAGAATCCTCAGATATTAAAGAAGCTTAGTCAATAACTGATGGATAGTTTCCTAATATCTTTTATCTTTATTACTCAAATAAAAAATCTATAGTAAATGAAAAAAAAAACAAGTTTATTCTACGGCCTTGGATACTGGCTCATATCATCTTTCTCTATATTTAAATCTATCTAGACAGTTACTTTATCAAGACTAGCTAAAACAACAGTGGTGCCGATTCTCTTGTGCACAAACTAACGTAAATTTAAGTTAAGTGCATCTTTCTCTTTCCATTTCTTAAAGAAAAGGACAGAAGATACATTTTAGTTTAATCCTGTCAAATTAGACAGCGCCTGATGACAATTGACGTATATTTAGACGCCATGTTTTTAAATTGCGTCTAAATTATCTATGGAGTGTCTTAATTTGATAGGACTTAACCAATATTTGATCTTCTGTCCTTTTCTTAATTAAACGAAAAGAAAAAGATGCATTTAACTTAAATTTACGTTAGTTTGTGCACAAGAGAATCGGCACCAGTATCATACTATATTTGCATCACAACCTAATCTATTCTGATGACTTTTTACAAACAAACTACCACTTCTACCGTGGTCGATAACTCCGGACTACCTCACCACAAGCTAGTTTTTGCCCCCGTCTCGGCCCATTTAGTCCCGGAAGGGAGTCAGATGTTACGACCTATTTCTACGGCACGTTTTTGTCTCAGGCGCCTTTACTGCCCTGCCTACCTACTAGACGGTAACTTTGATCATTGCGAGGAAATATTATTGAATATATATAGTTCTGCACTTAATTACGAATAACACTTAAAAAGAGGAATGAAGTAGGTAATGCCAATAAGTAGCTCTGTGTTAGTTACTAAGTCGAGATAATTATTTAATCTTATACCAACGACTTACTGTTTTATTTTTTAACATAGGCATATAGGAATAATTTAATATAGATTTCCAAAAATACTATCGCCTTCAGAAACCGAAATAAAAAAGAAAGAAAAGATTTCATTCATCAAGTCGACATCTGGGTTGATACTAACCTAAAAACACCAACCTACCAACAGATCCTGTGCTGTTGAATATATGACCACATAATTATCTTTTAAACACAAAAAGAATATTCTAATTTGGTTCGAGCTTTTTCGAGTAATCGGTAAGAAATGTAAAAGATTCCTACTTGCTTTTGAAGTTGTTTAAAAATCCATTAACGCATTGCATTTAACAAATCTGTCGTTAAATAAAGATTAAAACATTTTGACACATTTATAAAAAAAACTTGGCCCTGCAAAAGAGTGAACATTGTTCAAACACGTACCCACCTATCTCAAAAAATGACACTAAAGTCACGATCGTCAATTTAGATTGGTACCATTGTTTTATCATTGATATGACATCTAAAATATTTCTAAACTAAACCGTGATTCCTAAAAACAAATAACACTTGAAAATGCACCTTTTGTGATTAAAAATAAGGTTTTACGATTTTTACCGACTTCACAAAAAGGAGGAGGTACTATGTTCGGCTGTTTGTATGTTTTTTTTTTTTTTTTTTTTTTTGTATGTTTGTTCATCGATTACTCCGTCAATTGTCAACGGATTTTGATGGTTCTTTTTTTGTTTGATAAGTCATGATTCAGGGGTGGTCCCATATAAATTTTGTGGCGATCGGTTCAGTGCTTCTCGAAAAATTCAGCAAGAACAAACAAAAATTGACGAAATTTTCATAGACGATGTGTGCTTTGTCTTCAAGTTTCTATTTTCGTTTTATAAGATTGTTAGTAGTTTTATTTCGAAAATAAATTACTTTGAAAGATACTATACACAGTCAAACATTGGGAGTCGACACTAAAAAGTAATAAATAAAAAACTTTTTAAAAAAAAAAATAACCGCCTTCAAAAACTAAAAACCCAATAATAACTAAAATTTCGGAAGTCGGTGGTTTCTCTTCTGCCATTCAATTTGTGTTGACACCGACTTCCGAAATTTTAGTTATTATTGGGTTTTTAGTTTTTGAAGGCGGTTATTTTTTTTTTTAAAAAGTTTTTTGAACGTAACGGTAACTGGCGGCCATTATTGATCGGTTTCCGATTCATTGACAAGTAAGGTAGATGGCGCTGAACGACAAAAAATGTGATGAATGCTCATTGAGTTGGAGACGATTGTTATCTATGTAAGTGTTAGGAAATGTCTCCACAGAGTTTGATTACATTTCTTTTTCGAGAACTGTCAATGTTTGTAGTGCGACAATGATCTCTATTATTAGATATCTAGATAGATATTCCTTTGAATTTTGAGAGATGTGGATTGAAAAATGTGTTGCCCGGACATCCAGAGTACGGACCTAGTATCTTTATACTTGGTGCAAAAAGTGTAAAATGAATAAATTGAACACCCGAAGAAGATTGCGAATACGTTTCGCCCTAACGAATAGGAGATCAACCCTGAAAACGTGAAAACACACAATTTCAAAAAGGCTTCGTTAAAAAAGTAACATATATTAAACATATAGTAAAACTTCGACCGCCTTATTACAAAACAAGGTTTTTCTCTAAACCAGGTTTAAACCATTGAGCTAGGTTTTGTATTTCGAATCTTCATCGTATCAGAATAAGATTCGAATTACAAAACCTGGCTCAATGGTTTAAACCTGGTTTAGAGAAAAACCTTGTTTTGTAATAAGGCGGCGAGAGTCCAGCACTGTTAAGTTTGACTCAAACCTCAGATCAGACAAAAAAAACATAATTCATAGTCGAAGTCAATAGCGTGATTCATACCTACTTGGTTCTTACCTACAAAGATTAGTGGCGATAGTCAATAGCTGATAGTGAATATGACCTATTCGGAATGTGATCAGTCTGGGGTTGACCAAATGATTTACCAAAGGTCGAGGAAATCCGGCTGCCACACCTTCTTGCTTGTTCCGCTCACAAGTAATTCAATGACATACTTTACCTGGTCTATCCTAGAGTAAACATAAGCCTTGCTGATCTCTTGTTACAGTCGTCAAAAAAAAATGATGTGGGGATTAATAAAATGAGCTTTAGGATGAACGGTCGATAATTGCACCTGCAATGTGGGGTCAGCTAAAAGGCGTTTGTCAAACCGATGGAGTATATCATAAATCAGTAATTCCGCAAAAACTCTACATCTTATATAAAATTCTCGTGTCACAATGTTAGTTACCTTACTCCTCCGAAACGGCTTTACCGATTTTTACCAAATTTTATAATCGGCTACTATCTATTTTTCATACCCCTAAGTGATAAGGGTTGTTCACCCTTAACATTTTTAACGCGGGTGAAACCGCTGGAGCCAGCTAGGTACAGTATATGACTAATGCTATTTAGTAACTTAAATTAATAAATAAACTACATAGAAAACCCAACTGAATATAAAGAAGGGGAAATGATAAAATAAAACTTTTTTGTAAAAGTAAGCGCGAACAAGGAAAGTCTTAAAAAGCGTCTTGGTCTCAAACGCTACGGCTAATTAAATAGCCTTTGCCTTTCTTTTTGCTCTGCCTTATTAATATTCTAAAGAAAATTTTAATAAAGTCACTGTTATAAAGTCCACTTAGTATTTTATAACAAAGTGCGTTTTATTTTCTCTCTTCTTTATTAATTCTGTGCAGCTTTTCTAGGACAAAAGTGCAAAGTCAATGTGGGTAGTCTAATATTTTATTCATTAAAAAAACTCTTACATTCGGCTTAGTGTTAGTTATGTGTTTTCTCCGCTGAGTTTCGCCCGCGTCGGTCGAAACAGGAAGTTCGTTATTATTGACGAGGAAAATCAGGAATTTTATTTTTGTCGGATTTTTCCGACGATGATTTTTAAGCTAATTTTAAACGGTGAAAATGGAAAAAAGAAAGTATTGTCTGTAACGCCCCTCAAAAATATTAAAACAATGCAAAAGGCATAAATCTATATGCCTTTTTTGGTCGAATGGAAATAAATTAATATTTCCATTCGACATTAGACCAAAAAAATCCGACAGAACTCTTCGCCGCGGACTCGTCGCCGATAAGACTATTCGCTGACAGAACTATTCGCCGACAGTACTATTGGCCGACAGACTATTCACCGACAGGACTATTCGCCGACAGGACTCTTTACCGAAATCGACGGGACTCTCTGCTGATAGGACTCTTCTAATAATTTCACAGTAGCAGTTCGGGAGTCTGGAAATTGTTGGAGCAACTCCGTCTCTCATTACGTAAAGCTGTTGGTTCTACGCCATGTCTTGCGGTCGGAGTGCATCTGTATTGACGCACACACTGGTGCCCTAACATCTCCTGTGATAGCTAGTTTCCATTGATATTAACTGCCGTTACCGAATATCGGCCAGAAATATTCGAGCAATCTTCGAGAGTGAGATTATCGATTTAGTGATTATACAATGACTGATCTGAGGTAAATGTTTAAGCTTTTTTTTTCTCAAATACCCACAGCGTAGAAACAATGTCGCAACAGATTTATTTATTGAAAACATCGATAAAATCTTAAAATCATAATATTTTGGAGCAGGCTGGCCGGTGACACACCGACGCTTTGCGGGCGCAATGAATCATACATAATTGATCGTCCAGCGAGATCGCTGCGATGACGTTGTCATCTCGATCACGGCTTTTTGTCACTTTCTTGTTTTTTTTTTTTTTTTCGTGACCTTTTCGTCGCTCCATTCGGTTCGATAAATGAATGGTGAGGTGGTGATTTTTGTTTTTTTTTTGTTAGAAGCAAAAGGTTGCTAGAATTCGGCTATAATGTGATTTCTGTTTCAAGACGTGCGCGATTGATTTCATATGGTCAATAGACATATTTTTATGTACCTATAGATTTAGGATTACATTTATTTTCCATGTATTTTTTTTTGTCACGTTTACGACATACTCATGCCGACAAAATTACGACATACTCGTGCCGACAGCCCTAACAACCCTTACATTCCCAACCCAGTCAGCATGAAACTTGTACACAAATTAATGGGAAATTTACGCCAATTCAATAGAGCGCGTTTGTAATACAGGGTGTAATAATTGTGCCTCATCGACTAGCCGGGTCAGAGCCCGTACGTCCCCTAAGATTCGCACCCTGTGCCCATTCGTCCCCTGGAACTTTTGAGGTGCCTATTCGCCCCCTGAAGAATATTTATTTTAATTCATTCTTCTAATATAAGTACATGTATATAGTCCTGGTACAGTCGCGCAGAAAAGGGTAAAATAAAAATATAATAATTCCTTAAATATCATGTTTAAGTATTTCAAATAAGATTAAGTTTAATAAAATGCCTCTAGGCTCTAGGCATAAAGTCAGTCTTCAAAATAATTAATCGATTCGTCGATCGATCGTTTTCTATTTACCACTTCACGTTACTGCGCGCCTAGTACTTTGCATTGATTAAGGTGATCTTGTGAGAAAATTAAGGAATACAGTGAATTTTAAATTTTCGTACATGACTACTTCACGTTACTGCGCGCCTAGTACTTTGAATTGATTAAGGTGATCTTGTGAGAAAATTAAAAACACAGTGAATTTTAGATTTTCGTACATGACTACTTCACGTTACTGCGCGCCTAGTACTTTTGTTCTCTTAAGTTTTCAATCATTAATACCCGTTTTTTAACAAGCCATTCGTAAAGAGACAATATTACATCATAAGCCTATCGACAGGTTACATTATTATCATGACGGATTATCATTCATCGTAGCTCTTTTTTCAATGATCTGTTATGATTTATTATATTAATTGCGTTAATAAACTGTTCACAAGTGTACTATGTTAACCGTTTTTAGGTAAAATATAGGTGATTTTATCTCAGGGGACCAATAGGCACCTGAATAGGTGCCGAATCTTTAACTTATATTGTGTATATATTAGAGGAGACGAATGGGTACCTTAAAAATAATATTTTTATTAAAATATTAATTGGTCCCCTACCAGGAGACCAACGGGCACCTATATAGGGGCCGAATCCATAACTTTTATGCTGGGGGACAAATCTTAGGGGACGTACGCGCTCTGACCCGACTAGCCGAGCTGCAACACGTTATGATGTGATTGGGGTGCAAAATTTGAGAAATACACGGCGTTTATTTTCAGGCGTTGACGCTGCATAAGTTGTTCTTACTTTGTGTATGTATTACAATTTTATTTTTCCTTTTTTTGCGATTTCTTTTGCGTTTAACTTGTTTTCACGCCTTGATTTAGAATTATATTTTTTTTTTCGTAGGTAAGATGAAAAAAGAAATTGGATAAGAAACTTGAACACAAATTAATGGGAAATTTACGCCAATTCAATGGAGCGCGTTAATTATACAGGGTGTAATAATTGTGCCTTATCGACTGACCGGGCTGCAACTTTGTGTAACGAGCACGATTGTTTGTTCTGTATCTGGGTGTGATTTATCTAATAATAAGTATGTATTTATAAATTATATAAGTATGTTTATCAGTAGTCTGGTTACCATAGTACAAGCTCTGCTTAGTCTGGAATCAGATGGTCTTGTGTGAGTTGTCCTAGGATATTTATTTATTTATTTTCTTTTCAGGCGTCGACGTTGTAAAAGTTGTTTTTGCTCTGTGTATGATTTTATATTTCGTGTTATAGTAGGTAGCAAAATTAAAAAAAAATATACGGCACTTGTTTTCACGCCTTGATTTAGAATTATATTTTTTCGTTTTTCGTAGGTTCTTTTGCGTTTAAGAATGAAGAGAAAATTGGTGTTATGTTAGAGTGATAGTAAAAAAACTCGTACATTAGTACGAATTTCTTTTGAATATCATACCAAACCGACTTACTACAAACATACAGTTTACAATAAATATGAAAAGATTGCTAATATTATAAATGTGAAGATTTGTGAAGTTAAGGACGAATGTTGGTTACTGTGTCACAAATAAAGTACATAAGAAGTGCGGGAGAAAATAAAGTTTATTAATTAGTCAATAATCTTGAATACCTATTTGCATACGATAGTTATAGATAGTAGATGGTAAAGAAGAAGATAATAGAGTTAGAGCAGCGAAGACACAGGCTGATTTAGAAAGGGACCTCTGCTTTTTAAATTTTTCATCCAATTTTATTAGTTTTATAATATAAGAATATTCTCCGTTATTGTTCCCAAAAACTATATTTAACACAAAAGAACACGAAACCTTCCCGTATATTCATTTCGTAGTCCACCGCAAGATATTTCAGAACCTACAATTTGAAACAAGCCTCTAATCTCGGTACACTAAAATTCATATTCAAATGACGGAGAAGACAATGGTTTCGCGAAGCCACGTGGCGGCCCTAGTGCCCTCTCCTGCTCCATTGTTAGGGTCAAAAAACAAACCTAAACTCACGTGTCGCCCTTTTTAGGGGTCCGTAAGTGTGCACGGGTACTTATAATAGATTAGTTGAGTTTCTCTGTCTCAGCTTCACACGAGTGTTACAAATAGCATCAAAATCCGTTGCGTAGTTTTCTAGACTTAAACATACATAGAGACAGACAGACAGCGGAAAGCAACTTTGTTTTATACTATATAGTGTGAATTTATATTCTGTATACTGGATATTAAACTTTGACCTTTTTCTTTAACTGGCGACTAGATTCAACAATTTTACCTACACACATCAAAAGTATCTAGGGATATTTCAATTAAACCTAAACAACTAAAATTCTATTAACTTTTTGTTAAGACACCTTCACATTAAAATAAACCTTGTTTAATAGCCTATATAATCTGATAACAAACATTTAGATAAAGTTAAATTAAAAAAAAACTTAGAAGAAAAGGAAAAACTCAAACAAAATTTCAATCTTAACTTTATTTTTGAAACATCAAAACCTAAACAAAAAAACTATTTTTTTTTACATAAATTGTTGAAAACATAAAATTAATAATCCTTGGATCCACTTAAGACTCTCTTGACACATCTGCAGCGGTTCTGCATACTTAAAACAAGGTGGCAATATCCTGTTGTGGAATACTGTCCCAAGTCCTATTAAGATGCAAGAAAAGCTGGTTTTCATCCTCAATATCTTCAGGGAATTTCCTAAGAGCTCTTCTCAGAAGCATATCCCAGGCATGCTCGATAGGATTTAAGTCAGGGAATTGTGCAGGCCAGTCTAAAACTTGGATATCATGCTGTTGTAACCAACTTGTGACGATACGCGCCGTATGTGGACGGGCATTGTCGTGCCTTAACTGGAAATTTTGTCCCATTTGTTGTCTGTGGGGCAAGATAACAGGCTCTAGCACCTCATCTCGGTATTTTAGAGCAGTCATATTGCCTTGTATCCAAACGAGGTCCGTTCTACCGCCGAGACGAATTCCTGCCCATACCATAATCGTGCCACCTTGATATGCATGAACTTGTTGTAGGTGCTGCAGTCGATTCCAACGTCCAGGTTCTCTCCAAACGCGAAGTTTTCGCGAATCAGGATGAAATCCAAACCTGGATTCATCAGTGAAAAGCACAAGTGACCATTGAGAATGGTTCCAGTTTTCGTGTGCAATAGCCCATTGTAATCTTCTTCATCGATTGCCTCTCCTTAGCGCTGGTACCCAAACTGGCCTACGAGTACGTAGGTTGACTTTATGCAGTCGTCTTCTCAAAGTTTGACCGCTTACCAACAAACCATACTCTCTCTGTAGCCTTTGAACCAATTGCATTGCCGTTACATTTGGTTGACTTCGTGCAGCATTTACTATGAATCGGTCCTGTACATGTGTTTTAATGCGTTGAGGTCCTCGGTGCCGTTCCACCACTTCACTTGTGACACGATAACGTGACTGAAGCCTGGATATAACGCTCTGACTAGTCCTCATGGCTTCAGAAACCGCAATTTGGGACAGTATTCCACAACAGGATATTGACACCCTTGTTTTGAGTATACAGAACCGCTGCAGATGTGTCAGGAGAGTCTTAGGCTGATCCACGGATTATTAATTTTAAGTTTTCAAAAATTTTTATAATAAAAATGGTTGTTTTGTTTAGGTTTGGATGTCTCAAAAATAAAGTTTAGATTGAAATTTTGTCTGAGTTTTTCCTATTCTTCTAAGTTTTTTTTAACTTAACTTTATCTAAAAGTCTATTATCAGATTAGATAGGCTATTAAACAAGGTTTATTTTAATGTGTAGGTGTCTTAACAAAAAGTTAATAAAATTTTAGTTGTTTAGGTTTAATTGAAATATCCCTAGACACTTTTGATGTGTGTATAAACGACGTTCCATTGTCTTTGCAATGGTCTAAAGTAAGAAAGAATTTAGTTTGGATTAGCAGCTAATTTTGAATTTGACTTTTGATTTAAAATGAAATTTAATTTAAATTTGACTTGATTCGCATATGTAACCTATTCTAAAATAGATTGTTCTAGAGTGAGTGAGGTAATTGTGGCAACATACTATACACCATTTAAACATTATTGATGATGCGTTTTTGATTGTTGGTGTAGTGGTTTAGCGGTTCAACACAGTAAGTTGTTTTGGCTCTGGAAAACAAACTAAATATGTTTGTACGTTTATAAACGCTTTCGCGATACAGGAACACTGAACTAATAAAAAAAATATACTCTTTAAAAAAGATTGTATAAATATTATTACATTTGATTCTTTTATCACTTTTAAACCTGCGGAACCCCTCAGCGTGTGACCGACACGCGCTTGACTATATTTATTAGAACAAAGGGCGCCGTTCTTGGGAAATGGTTTTTCGAAAGTATTGTTAGGTTATGCATTGTGTATTTTTCCCGTGGCACGAATCATAGTTCATTGTTCAGCAGTTTCGGAGGAGAGGTGCCACAAACTAAAAGATATATAAAAGGATTGTTTTTATACAGCGGTACTTTTTGTTTCGTTCTTTATAGTAAAAACTTATCAACTTTTGGAAGCGCATTGTATTGGCAAAAATAACAATAGTACGGTTTGTGTAACCTATTGGGACAAAGTAGGTATAATTTTGGTTGGCAATTTTGGCTTGTGAATTTTCAATACATATACATAGAAAATAAGAAGTATTTCCGTGCAATATTTTTGCCCTTTGGCCTTTTTACCGAGTCTTCTTATTTTTGTAAAGTGGCGATTTTAAATTCACACATACTACTTTAATTTTTAACTCTTTTCTAGATTTGTGTTTTTGTTTAAACTCAGAAACTTCTTAACCGACTTTAAAAATTGGGGAGTCCACTCCTAAAGCAGTAAAATAGTGGTTGGAAATCCCAGTATATTAAAAAACTGAAGGGTTTGTTTGTTTGGTCAAATCTCAGGAACTACTGTAGTCCGATTTAAATAATAATATGTTTGTGTTGGATAGCCCACTTATCGAGGAAAGCTATAGGCTGAATAACATCAAGCTACGCCTGAAGGGAGCGGAACAGCTATTCTATATACTAGGTGTATTTTTGGTTTTGCACAACCCGCTAGGAGAAGATTCTTCCCATGAAAACAAACAACTTTTATTACAGAACCAACTCTAAAATCGCGAAGAAAATATCAGCTGTTTCTAACAAAAGTTCAATGCCCTCCCGACCATAATGTATCAAACAGCTGAAATTTTTTTCGCGATTTCAGAGTTGGTTCCATAATAAAAGTTGTTTGTTTTTATGAGTAGAATCATCTCCTAGCGGGTTGTGCAAGACCAAAAAATCACCTAGTATGTATGTACCTATATAACAAGAACAAAACCAATATACGTAACAAATGTATGCTATAAATAGTAAAATTCCTGTTGCATATCATTGCTCAAATGTGTTTAGAAACAGTGAACATTTGGATACGGGTATTAATTACTCGCTCATTACTGAATTGTAATTTAGAATCAAATATCACTGCAACTAGTTGTGGTATCGGTTTCTAAATATCAGGAATAGTCTAGTAACAGTTAAAAAAAATGACAGAAAGTCGGAAAAATAGTTTTAACGTTTTATTTATTTTGGTATGATTTAGCGGCCAGATAGTGTACTATAATGTAAAAGAGGTGATAGACGGACGAGAAACTACACATACTAAGAAATCCTAAGCTATGTTGCCAAGAATGCTAAGAAATCCGCTGTACAGCCACCGCCCTCCGCGGCGTTGCGCGGGGCCGAGAGTTAATCGCTTATAGACTTTTCACGGGTACTAAGAAGTCTAAACGTGACAAAACTATCATTTAAGGAGTATTGTGTTACCAATAATAAGTACATTGTCTTTTCTTTTTTTTCCTCTAGCCTTTACTGTCCCGCTGCTGAGCAAAGGCCTCTTTCAAGTCCTCGCAGACACCGAGCTTAGTAAGTGTTAATTAAAGCCACTCATTTTTCAGGGGCCTAAAATTACTTTTGGCCTAAAAAATCTTGTGATGTAACAGGTAAAACAATAATAATACTTAATTAATAATCAATAGGATGACGATTCATCTCTAGCTTGCCTCACCTTACTTTACCGAGGGAGACTACAACAGAATCCACCGGCTGGATACAATAAATAGTCAACAAGTTTGCACCTGTAACCAAGGCAGCGGAATCAATGAGATTATAGACTGTGTAGTGGGGTGATTATTATGAATCTCGCAGGTGGCCATCATCCCCAGCACGCTATTGTTCACTGCACTCGCTACTGACTTAGCTTCAAGCATTCATTATACGGTTTTTTGTTACAGTTCATCTAATTGTGTTGTAATTTATAATCAATGACTATTTGGAGGGTTGGATTGACACGTTTTATCATGGAAAAAATATGTTCAAGATAATTTATAGAGGTCGGAAAAAGGTAAATATAATTGCAATATCCAGATTACTTTTAAAGAACAAAAAAAAATACTGAGATTTATATAAAAAAATATTTTTGTATAAATTCCTTTACCGTGCAATAAACTGTGTTAAGTTCTTTACAGACTTTTATATATTCTTCCACGGGTATATTTACTTTTATTTTTACACAATTCAACCACTGTACGTGCGATGTTGCCAAACTTACTTCAACGAAATCATTCTTATATCTCAAGTCGCAAAATCGTATAGATCTCAAGTCGTAGGTATAGTCTAAATGTGGCAAGCAAGCAGGTAGCCTACAAGGCTTAAAAATAACTTGAGATTTGAGAACTTACTGACCAAGTCAATAAAAAACAAATGCAAATGTAATACTTCGTTGGGTTTTCTCACGTTTACTTCGTTTGATCGCAACTAGACATTTATGCCTTGTTTAATTGCCTGTTTTACTGGCTGTGATAATGCGTAGCTAGGTATACTTAGGTCTTACAAACAGGACGAGTTTTTACGTAGGTAGTTAGGTAAATAGCGTGAAGTCACTGTCGAACTAACAATGACTACATTCAAAAAATTATTTATTCACGCGAAATAAAACTACAACAACCCGTCTCCATTAGTAAAAACAACCGCAGCGGATTAAGAGATTACGCAAATGCACACGGCACACACCATGCCACGAAAAATGAACCACAAACAAATAAAGTTGTCTTAACATCTAGAGTATGAATAAAAATCCGTTCGAATAAACTCGAACAAATCAGGTATGAACAAATAGGGTTGAGGGCTGGCCACGCGACCGGCACGCGCTGCTAAGTCCTCGAACAGAGGAGTATCCGACAGGCTTTGCTAATGACCGTGAGCTAGTCTCGTATAACGCCCCATGAGGCCCTTAATGTACTCCAGAATAGAGGAAGTAAAATGCGTACGAAAAAATCGCAGAGATTTTCAACGTGATGCGTTTGTTTTTTATGTTTAAGGGGTTATTGGGATGCTTTTAAAAGTAGAGGTTTTTGATGATTGTCACCTTGATATAGTTGTTTTTAGGGTTTAGTAGTTTATGTCGCGGAACCATTATAGTTTCGTCATGTCCGTCCGTGCTCGGCGTCCAATCGGTTAGTGCTAGAAAGATGAAACTTTGCACTCAATTGTTTTGCTTCCTCTGAACCTCTTTGAGTCCTATAAATATTTATGTGCAAATAAGTTAACCAAGTAGAAAGTATGAAGAGGACTCCTGCGTGTATGTTTTTATATTAGTATTGCAAAATAGAAATAGTAAAGACCCTGTTACTAGGCACTCCCTTTTTACGATAGAATTGTGGGCTCGGAATCGAGTATCCCATACCATTCCCAACCACTGCAGCTCCAGAAAGCCTGAATAAAAAGTGGAGTCTACCAGAAAAATGTCGAATAATGATTCGATCTCTTGCTTGTTGAGTCCCGGAGAATCGATTCAATTATCTTAAATCCCCCTGATATCAATCTCAAAAGTTATTTTGTGTATCGAACTAGTCAAGTATATTTTTCAATACTTTACGTTACTTAAATACCGCATTGAAAACTCCTTAGCTCAAGACTTCGACTGTCGTTAGTCTCTATATATAAAAAATCGTAACGTCTTTGAAAATTCACGCAAATATTTCCGAATAGTTTTCATTTCAAATAAAAATTACAATTCCCTACTGACCTGAGCAGTTTCTGTACTGTCCAGCATCCAGGTATGATACTAATGCTTTACCTTTTTTTGTTTTATAATGGATCTGTTTCAATTCATAGGCAAAAACATTGCATTTAAATTGTATTATGTACATTTCCTTTTGGAAACCCATCTATCTCATACTATTTGGGTTGATAACGATTCTAAAAATTTTATCTGTTACTTGATCCTCTCCTCTACAATAGATTGAACGCGAAAGCAAACATTTATAACCTGAATACAGTTCTGTAAGAGAATTCTTAAGGAAACTCTTCAATAAATGTCTGATGATGATACTGAGAATTAACTGATGGTGCTCAAGTGACTTTGTTTTTATTTTGTGTTTTTACACAATTCTTGACCTAGTTTAAGTACCTTTTTATTTAAGAAACTGTACAATTTATAAAATTTTGACCTAGTTCAAGTATTTTTGTTAGTTAGGAATTTAGAAGTTAAGATTTCATCACAGATTTTTTACACATTTGTTTTGTACTATAGAATTCTTTCTAATTTGTTAACTTTAAATTATTTTTAGATCTTTGCGCCTGAAACACAGGATTTCCTAGTTCAGGCACGTAAGATAGCTGTTGCAGAGCAACCTCTTTTTTGATACTATATTATTTTTGTATCTTTTTTGGAATCAGTTTTAAATTAGAAGAAAGCTTGTCATATGTTGTCTAGTGTTGTCATAGCTACATTTCAGTTTATAATTTCCACTAATTGTTAATATTCGTGTTTTATTCAATAAATATCATACTTCTCTGTTCTCAGGCTTTCAATCATCCGCACCACAAATCATACAGTCCACTCATCGTTTACATTTTGGTCCTTCGACGGTAAAATTTATTTTCATTTTCGTTTCATCTCGTAAGCTCACGTAAATTTTTCATTTGCAGTAGTAATATTTTTTCATCGTTACCATGAACACACGTAGCAAAAGTAAAGCCATATCCTCTGAAATCATAGCACCTCATACCTCATCGCCACCTTCATTAGTAGAACAATCATCTAATGTTCATCCTGGTGACGACGACGCCGCGAGTAGCATGCGCTCGGCACGTACCAATTCGAACGCTTCGTCAACGCTGAGAGCGCGGAAGGCCGCTGCGGAAGCTGCCTTCAAGCGCCGTCAATACAATAATTTGAAGGCGCTCGCTGAAGCACAAAGGCAACAGATGGAAGCACAACAACTTGCGCAACAGCAACTCTCACAACAGCTTGCGGAGGTTGAGGAAGCAGAATTTCGTGCTGAGATGGAGCAGATTCAGGCGGAGGAGGGTAGTATACGGAGCAAACGGAGTGTTTCAAGCCAAAAAAGAACAGAAAATTGGGTAACAAATATTAATAATTCTAATAGTGGAAAGGAGAATGAAAATGTTACAACTGAGGTCTCACAGCCTGTCCATCTCGAGACAATGGACACTCAGGCTGCTGCTGATTTAATAGTAGAAAACCATAATTTAAGACAGGTAGGTTTCATTCCTCAAACGCCTGGGCTGGCCGCAACGGTGCTGCCACCCTCTTTCGAGGGCCTTGAGGGACAACACCACACAGTGCCTTGTCACAATGAGTTTTCTCCATTGCTATTAAAAGCAATTGCAGACACTGCCGCCGCAGCTAAGTCTCTGGCAACGGCACAAAACAGACCACAAAAATTAAAAATTGACCTTTTTGCATTTGCTGGAAATGCATCACAGTGGCTTCAATTTAAAAAAATATTTAATTGTACTAAAATATCCTACACCCCCACAGAGAACGTCGCGCGCTTACAGTGCGCGCTCCGTGGTCCCGCACGTGAAGCTGTCGCGTCGCTGCTCGTCTCCGCTGAGGATCCTGACGAGATCATGTGTGCACTCGAGCGAAGTTTTGCAAGCCCGGAGTTAATAGTTTTGGGTGAGGTACAGGTACTGAGGCAATTACCACGTGTAGGTATTGACCTCAAAGAACTTGGTGTAGTCGCCAACACAGTTCGGAATAGTTTATCTACGATTAAATTACTTAACCATTGTGAGTATCTTCACTCACCTGAGCTTTATCATGTAATTTTAGGAAAGTTGAATCCTTTATTAAAAATGAGATGGTCTGACTACGCATCAGAACAAACAAGCCCTTTTACTTCTAAACTTAAAGTGATGTCTGATTTTCTAATTCGCGAACATGAGCGCTTTGTGAAATTTGCTTTGTCGCCGGAGTTAAGTCTGTCACTACAATCACACGTAACTTCGTCCATTAATAAAGTAAACAAACGCGAAATCATTCATTCTGTATCTCACAATAATAGCACGGATAAAACAGAATGCGTATTTTGTAAAAAAAACCACAACGTCAAAAATTGCGACAAAATAAAGTTACTCTCAGTGGATGAACGATGGACTTGGTTACGTGAAAATAAGGTTTGCTACAGATGTTTAAGTCGTAAATCTCATCAATGGAAGTCTTGTAAAGTTAATCCTTGTGGGGTCGATGGTTGTTCTTTTCGCCACCATCCTCTTTTACATGGCAGGCAGGGTACGTTCGCGACATCGCGTGCACTCGGAACACAGTCGTTCAACAACGCTGTGTGTGATAACGCGTCTCAAAGTGTCGCTCCTTCTACGTCATCCTCTGGAGCCGCCATGCAGAACACAGATGAGGAAAAGGTAACGTTGAATATCGGTATTCAGCGCGATCATAAAGCATCGTCTTCACCAACGCATACGTTTTTAAAAATTGTACCTGTCGTTGTATCTGGCCCTGCAGGCGATATCGACACATACGCTTTGCTCGATGACGGCAGTACTGCCACGCTGATTGATTCCAGCATCGCCTATAGTGTCGGAATTACCGGACCTGAAGAATTAATTACAGTGAATTGCGTTGGCGGACTCAGTAAAAGTACAAAGATTCGTCATGTCAATTTTCATATTAAGGGTAGGTACACAAATGAAACTTTTTTGGTTAACAACGCAAGATCTATTGATTCTCTTTCTTTACGGTCACAAACAATTAATAAAAACTCTGTGTCATGCTACAGACATTTGTCGGACCTAGTTGAGGTTTTGTCACATGTCGACGTCACTCCAATGGTACTCATCGGTGCTGACCACTGGCATTTGTTAATTAACCAGGAGGTTCGGAAAGGTAGCCGAAATGAACCAGTGGCTTGCTTGACAGCATTAGGCTGGGTACTTTATGGGTCGTCGACAAGTAGAACCAACATTATCAACTTTGTGAATCACGTAAATATCAAAGACCCACAGTTAGATTCTTTAGAGTTTCTTATTAAAGAACAATATAAACTCGAGGCTATAGGGATTTGTAAAAAAGAAACTTTACACAATAAAGAAGACCGACGTGCAATTGAAATTTTAGAGTCGTCAGTTAGGCGCTTGTCCTCCGGACGTTTTGAAATAGGTTTGCCTTGGAGGGAAAATATAACAAGCGTCCCAGATAGTCATTCACAAGCTTTTTCTCGTTTTTTAAGTCTTGAACGTCGCATGAGTCGGGAAACTGAGTTCGCACAGGCGTACTGCACATTTATGAAAAACATGTTACACAAAGAGTACGCGGAGGAATGCGACCCTAGTACTTTTCATGACCAACTTAAAAATAGCAAATTAAATGGTATTAGGTGGTATTTGCCACATTTTGGCGTATTTCACCCACAAAAGCGTAAGCTGCGTGTCGTTCATGATGCCGCTGCTATAAATGAGGGCGTCAGTCTGAACTCTATGCTGCTTCCTGGTCCTGATTTACTTCAGTCACTGTTAGGTATTTTATTTCGATTTCGGGAGGGTCGTGTTGCACTTATAGCAGACATCAAAGAGATGTTCCCACAATTTAGAATTCGGAAAGAAGACAGGGATGCTTTGCGGTATCTGTGGAGGCCTGAAGGAAATTCAACGACCAGGAAGCAACCCATTAAAGAGTTCAGAATGACTGCTGTCATTTTCGGTGCATGCTGTAGTCCTTTTATCGCTCAATATTTAAAAAACAAGAATGCTAAAGAATTCTTAGAATTATACCCAGAAGCTGTTAACGCAATCCTGAGGGATCATTACATGGACGATTATCTGGGATCTCATGAAGATGTATTTTCAGCTGCCAAGGTTGCCGCCGATATAATCACGGTCCATAATGCTGCTTGTCTGGAGATGAGGGGGTGGATTTCCAATGATCAGACGGCGTTAAATCTAGTACCCGCAGAATTGCGAGCTGTCCAGCCTTTGGAAGTCGACCTTGGCTCTTATTCCAGCAGTATTAAGGCGTTAGGCATATCATGGCACCCTACCTCTGATTCATTAGGTTTTCGAAACGTGTTAGAGAAATCTATACCGAGAACTCTGACAAAACGAAAGGTTCTTTCTTTTTTGATGCGTGTATACGACCCTTTAGGTTTGCTAGGGCCGATTATAGTAAAAGGTCGTATACTTTTTCAACAAACGTGGAGATCCAATATCGATTGGGATACAGAATTTTCACACTCAGAAGCCTCAAGGTGGAATGAATGGTTCCAAGCAGTAGCCGGGGTCGCTGCTTTAAAGATTCCACGTTGGTACGCGTCTTGCTTGAACTCTGAGCCTTTGCACCGCGAACTGCATATCTTTGCCGACGCCAGTGAGCAAGCATATGCTTGTGTGGCATATTGGCGTCTCTTATATAAAGATGGTTCAATAAGACTCGCTCTGATTTCAAGTAAAGCAAGGGTATCTCCTTTAAAACCAACATCTATTCCCCGCTTGGAACTGCAGGCCGCTTTGATCGCTTCGCGCTTAGCTTTGGCTATCAAGGACAGTCATATCAAAAAGCCATCACGTACTTTCTTTTGGACTGATTCCACGACTGTCCTAGGATGGCTAAGAAGTGATGCACGCACGTTCAAGCCATTTGTTGCTCACAGAATTGGTGAAATTATTGAAATTTCTAACGTTTCAGACTGGCGATGGGTGGCATCTGACTTGAACGTTGCTGACGACGCGACACGTGCGCGCAATTTTAATTTAACTTCGTCGAGCCGTTGGTTCACGGGACCTCCATTTCTTTTAAAGTTCCCAGAGGACTGGCCCGTAGAGCCAGCAAGAATCACACCAGTTCGGGAGGAGTTAAAGCCTAGCGAATTGGTGGGACTCCTCGATTTGACTCCAACTCCAGAAAACTTGCCAAGTCCGGTAACTGCTGATTTCGCACGCTTCAGCTGTTGGCTCCGCCTTATACGGGCTTCAGCGCGAATTATTCAGGCCGCTCAATTATTTAAAGTCGATTGTGGCAATATCGGTCACCTACGTCATTCAAACACTCGCCGTAATAATCACGCGACATCCCTTTGTCGACGAGACGTAGCGTCCACCACTCTAATACCTCTTACAGCGGACCTACTAAAAGCAGCGGAAAGGCAAATTTTTCTAAGAGTTCAACTCGACAGTTTCAGAAATGAATATTGCTGCCTATTGCGATCCGAGTCAGTTTCAAAGAAAAGCCGCCTTGCTAAGTTATCACCCACAATGGAGGATAGACTACTTCGATTGGCCGGCAGAATTGGTAACGTGAGGGAGGTACAACCAGAAGTTCGAAGACCAATTCTACTCGACGGAAAGCATCCAGTAGTAAGGCTCCTTGTGGAACATTATCATCGGAGAACCGCCGCACATGGTAACAACGAATTGGTTGTCAACGAGCTTCGACAAAAATACTGGATACTGCACCTGCGACCCACAGTAAGAAGTGTTGCGAGCAAATGCGCATTTTGTCGTTTTCGAAGAAGCCTTCCAGCGATTCCGGTGACAGGAGACTTGCCTCCGCAGAGAATGGCACATCATCAACGGCCCTTCACTTTTACTGGCGTGAATTTTGTATAAAAATATTATATTATTATTATATATTATTCTGTCTCTATTCTGCTTGAGCAATTTGACTGGTGTGTGTCAGTAACGTCATGTTTATTTTCAGGATTTTCTAAACAACATATTTTTATCCGGCTTTAACTCCTAAGCGAAGCCGTTGGCGTAGCTAGTATTTGAATAAATATAAATCGGAATGCTCGCCGCTTGGAATATGACTTTATTTTTGTTATAATGTATGCAATTTACTCAAGTAAATCGCGAATTTTTATACTAACAAGTCACCGAGTTTGTCGTGCAAGTTGGTAACGGTCGGGTTTTTAACAAGCGCATCCTTGTTCCAGGGATGTTTTCGTCGTAATTTTTATGGATTCAAATTTATTGAAAAAAAAAAAGAACTCTTAGAAATATTGTTGTATTCTGTAGAACGTTGATAAAATGATAATATTACTGGCATGGATTCCTGGTACCTACTTACCTAGGTATAATTAGGTTTCTTCAGTATAGATTAATTGTTAATTTATTAATGTGTTGTCTTTACAAATGATCCTTCCTTGCTTGTAAATATACACATTCATTATTCATTACATACCTATTTCAAACTATACTCTTAACTAAATGTATACTCAATTGTTTACATTTAGTTAATTACCTGAACCAATACGATTGAATACATGTTAAAGTTCTGTGAGAGCCAATATGTTGACGCAACGAAAAAAATTGGGTTAACCGTCCGTATATTATCAAGTTTCGGTATTTTTATTCAATTACCATATTTTTGTGAAACAAAGGCTTTCTACTCATTGGACAGGACTTCACAACTCCTTTGCCTTTTGGTCTTTGTCTTTTGGTTAGAGAGATGGTCTTTCTGGCTTACCCATAAAGACGATCAAATATCTACTAAAGGAAACCTAGACCAATGGTTTTACGGATTTTACGAAGCAACTAATAAATATTAAGCAAAAATATTACTGGGAAAAAACTCATGATTTGTGGGAAAAAGCTCATTTTAAGGTTGCGAACAATAAGGTTGCTGGCATTATGCTCCGGGGTACACAAATTAGAACAGAACACAGTAGGGGTCATAGGGTCCATATTAAACAAAAAATAAGTTTCCGAACATCTTACAATTTACTTTTCATATGTGAAATTGAAGTAATATAATCGTGGCCAAAATGTAATCAACTGATATAAAAATACAGTAAATTATTTTAAAGTTGTCTAGCATAAAATTACAGTCAGACATACACATACATTTTCACAGTTCATAGAACGTGTTTATTAGAATTGTTTTTCGTTCTTTTACTGTAAAACTTTACCATCTTATAGCACGAATAAACTGTTTTTCTTTCTTTCCTTTCTTATTAGCTTACTGTATTTTTATTTTACTGTGAAAATTCTTGTGAATTTTGTTTTACTATTTTTTTGGTTTACTAAATAAACGAATATTAAAACATCAAATCAGAATCCTACCTTTCCTGGTAGATATTGCAATCAAATAAACTAAACGAAAAACCAACAAAATAAACACACCAACTATCACAAACGACCATTAACACAGTTATTAACCTCTAAAACCCTTAAATGGCATGTTTATGTTGATCGAATCACATATCAGTCGGGATCGAGTAATCCCTCGCGATCCGATTACTCGAGTAAAAAGAGGGAAAAAAGCTAAAACCGCTGGAATAGACGCGTGGCGGAAACAATAACGTTAGAAGAACGGCGGGTAATGAAGATAGGAGCGTGCCGCGCGCGTGGCGACCCGCCACGACCCGTAATGAGAGCACGCGGCAATTGTTTGACCGATGCTGTGCGTGCAAATTCGAGAAATTAAAAAAAAACTATATAAAAAAATGTTTTGTTATCCGATAGGTTTAAGTGCAATGAGAATACTGCGCTCAATTACTGAAGGAGCGGTGTGCGGCAAATAGTGGGTTTTTGCTTGTTTTGTTTTTTTTATGTGCGAAAGTTGAATATTTATTTTTCTGTTGTTTAGAGAAGCATGGTATTAGAAACTAATAATTTATATAGATGCAGAACTTATTACTAATATTTATTTAGTATGGCAGTCTAAGCGGATTTACTTTTTATTGATTGATTGCTTCTGTTTTAATAAGCTGCACACACCATTATAGCATTTTTAAGTATTTAATTTCGAATATAATATTTAAGGTTCGGCTTGCATGCCATAAATAAATATTATGTTTCTGTCACTTTACATACTTAGTTCTATGTTTCTTTCATTTTTACCGACTTCACAAAAAGGAGGAGGTACTATGTTCGGCTGTTTGTATGTTTTTTTTTTGTATGTTTGTTCATCGATTACTCCGTCAATTGTCAACGGATTTTGATGGTTCTTTTTTTGTTTGATAAGTCATGATTTAGGGGTGGTCCCATATAAATTTTGTGGCGATCGGTTCAGTGCTTCTCGAAAAATTTACCAAGAACAAAAAAAAAATTGACGAAATTTTCATAGACGATGTGTGCTTTGTCTTCAAGTTTCTATTTTCGTTTTATAAGATTGTTAGTAGTTTTATTTTGAAAATAAATTACTTTGAAAGATACTATACACAGTCAAACATTGGGAGTCGACACTAAAAAGTAATAAATAAAAAACTTTTTTCAAAAAAAAAATAACCGTCTTCAAAAACTAAAAACCCAATAATAACTAAAATTTCGGAAGTCGGTGGTTTCTCTTCTGGCATTCAATTTGTGTTGCCACCGACTTCCGAAATTTTAGTTATTATTGGGTTTTTAGTTTTTGAAGGCGGTTATTTGTTTTTTGAAAAATGTTTTTGTTTTAATTATTTCGTTTTCATATCAGATTACCTATTCCATAAAAATAAGACAGTTCAAACTAAATCAAAAGAATAAATTCATTTTTATTACAGAACTTACTTAACCCTATCAACGCGCAGGCGATATCTAAATACGACGAAGTCTCGGGAAAGTCGATTCTAATCCGATTCTTTTACTCGATTAATCAAAACTCGGTCACCTGCGCTGTCCTCACTTTAGTCGTGTTCTGTCAAAACTCTTAATCCAAAGGTTTAGGGTGTGTGATCGATTGTCATTTGGCTTTTGAATTTGTGACTGTGTGGCCTGAAAGTAAGCGGTATTCGACTTGCTCAAAGTGTTCCGCCGAACTTTTGGGGTCCCCATTAGGTCCGCGGATATACATAGGTAATAGCAAAATAACCGAACGGAAGTTTATGGGTTGAGCTCGACTTTGTACATAATTATTTTATTTGCTACTATTATGTATCTTTTTTTTGTTTGTGTGCAATAAAGAATATGCATGTATTCTGTCAACTAAAAGTAAAGAAATATGTGTAGAGTATATTTGCTTGTTTCAATATTTTGAATCTCAGACAAGAACATCGGAAAATCATACAGACGCACAACATCCGTTTTCAATTCGGACTTACAAAATCACAAAAAATACCTAGACTGACAACTAACAGCTTATAAAAGTTAAAAAGTCTTTTTATACCGCAGATCACTCGCAAATTTTGTAAGCTAGAGTCCTCCAAACACCATTCATTAAACATCGTTGAAATTCACAACAAAAACAAAATCTTTAACAATACCTATTTATTTAGGGGCCCCATCGGCAAGGTGTATTCTTTTTGTCCGACTTTTTTTGAATTAGATACAACAGAACATTTTGTACTTCGGCGCTCCGTTATCGGCTTCGGGACATCAGCAGAAGGGTTGGACTCATCCAATATTCGGCCACTCGTAACGATAAAAATATGGTGTAGAAAGATAATATTTCCGCTCGATTCCCTTTTGTATTTAGTGGGTAGGTAGGTATTAAAAATGGAGATCTCTAAAAGAGTTAAATTTTTAAGGGACCCGTTGTCCGTCCTTCTAGCTTTCCGAATGCCTTATGAGTTAATTAGTAGGAAATAGTAGAAAGTTATAATGAGTAGTAGAAAGTAGTAGTGAATAGTAGTAAATAGTACTTAGTGAATAGTAGTAAGTAGTACTTAGTGAGTAGTAGTAAGTAAATAGTACTTAGTGAATAGTAGTAGTGGTAATGAAAAGTGATAGTTCTCGCCGTTTTTTGTAGATGCAATTTTTACTGAACAGTAACGTCACTTTGATGCTCTTTATTTTTCGTTTGTTTATAATTAACTAGCTTTTGCCCGTGACTTCGTCCGCGTGGTTAATAGTTCCCGTTCCTGGAGGATTTCCGGGATGAAAACTACCTATGTCCTTTCTCGGGCCCTAGACTATGCCTGTACCAAATTTCATTCAAATCGGTTCAGTGGTTTAGGCGTGAAGAAGAGATAGACAGACAGACAGAGTTACTTTCACATTTATGATATTATTACGGATTTGATCAAGCAAAAAGTATATGTTTTCGTCATCCTTATAATACGGAATCCTCCGTGCGAGTGTTCGACTTTCTCTTTGCCAGATTTTCATAGTTTTTGTAGCCAGTATCTTGTTAGTTTAACAAGTTAAGCGCCACCTCTCTGTGAGAATACTTTACATAAATTTAGACACTCTAGAGGTCTTTTGTGACGTAGGAATAGGGAGTACCTAGCGTTTTTGAGCACCGCATTTATAGTAAGTTTTTATTTCTGTACTACCTATTTTAATTTTATACTAGCTTCCAACCGTGGCTTCTATATAACCCGTTTAGAATTTTTAATTTACAAAAAAACGACAGGGTAGTAATAAAATAAAATTTATTTTAAAACGGCTTATGTTTAACTTAACACCAAATATAGTAACATAATGACATGACACTGACAGACAAAAATAGTAAATGATCACCAAAAAATAGTAAATGATCACCAAATTGTTGTTAGTTTAAGTGAAGAACCCGGCTTGGTATAATAATAATATAAAAAATCCTGGGACATCTTACACACGGCCATCTGATCCCAAGCTAAGCAGAACTTGTGTTATGGTAATCAGAAAACTGATATACATACTTATATAATTTTTAAATACATACATAATATAAATAAACAACACCCAGGCACAGAACAAACATTTATGCTCATCACACAAAGTTTGTCCTGGGTGGGAATCGAACCCACGACCTCTGGCTTAGCAGTCAGGGTCACTGAACACTAGACCAACAGGCCCGTCAAAACTGCTGTAAAGTTCGCGAAACGTTCACGCGTTCACGTTTTTTTAGCTTTACACGTCTGTCCAGCTATCGTTAAAATTTCGTCGTTTTTTATAGACATAAGCTAAATAGAGTTAAGGAAATGCGCGTAGTCCGTTAGCCTGCTATTATTAACAGTTCAAACTAGAATATTAGGGGATCAACACAGCCACTAATAAAATTATCACGCCTCGATCTCTCTATTATCTTCATCGCTATAATCCTCAAAGTTTATAGAATAAATGGTGATATCTATACAAACAAACAAGCTTGTAATAATACCGACACCAGTAGCGTGTAATTGATAATATTTTATTATATTTGCTCACCAGCCCCTGTTGATAACACCCCACATATTTGTTTTTTTTACAAAGCTTTTGATTTGCTTTTGTTGGTCGTGGCTGAGTTGTGAGCGGGAGCGAGTTAGTTTAGTTTAGCTTTGTTTAAAAATTGAACTTGACTAGAAGTTTACTTGAATATTTTAGATGAATTTTTAACTCGTTTATTGACAATGGAATCATTTAAACAAATGGTTAAGGTTGTGTTGTATAAATGCAAAGAAGAAAGTTAACGCTTTTCTGCGAATAAAAGCTTTTTTATGGAAACTGGTTGATTATAAATGTCTATTTATATACCTACAAAACTACTAAAATGCAATAATAATAGATTTAAGACCATACTGTGTACAACTACTGGCAAATAAATGACTTTTACTTTTACTTTTAAAATTGTATTGAAATGAAAACTAAATCGCTCATCGCTTACAATTTGTGCTCCTTCATAAACATATTTTTATTTGCAAGTGTTTTCAGTGACGTTAAAATATTAAAGCGAAGGGTTTGTTGTTTGTCTATTGTTAACTCAAGAACTATTTGAGTTTTTTTTTGTTGACGAAACAATAAGCTGTAATTATGACGAATGGCCAGCTAACATTCCCGTCTGCAGTTAAGGGGTTAGTATGAAATAAAACCGGTAGGTACTGTGTACTTATCTAGTGTTATCTATCTATCTACTTAAATGAAGATTTTCAACTTAATATTATAAATCTACAAATAAAAGTCTATTGCCGAATATATGTAGGCACAGAACTTAAAAATGGCTACACTAATTTATGCTTTAGCTGAATCTTATTTTGTAAAAGGGTTAAAAACTATATAGGTACATATTTTTTTATATAAATAAGATAATTATGTGATTTAATGTTAAGGGCATCCCCGTTAAGCATGCATTTAGTAACTTTATTTATTTATTTAATACATATTTAAATGTATTTTTTAGGGTTCCGTACCTCAAAAGGTAAAAACGGAATCCTTATAGGATCACTTTGTTGTCCGTCCGTCCGTCCGTCCGTCTGTCAAGACCTTTTTACTCAGAAACGCGTCAAGATATCAAGCTGAATTTAATATCACATACTCAGGTCTGCAATCTCTCAGAGCAGTGAAAAAACAAGTTTCTAAATCAACGCAATAAAAAGATACGGTAGTTTATATTGCATATTTAGACATTTGCAAGGGAATCAAAACCTACAGAGTACTTCCCATCGACCAAGACTCGTGAAATTTGGCAAGAAGCAAGGTTATGTAGCACAAGTAAAGGAAAAACTCCGTAAAACGTAAATTTGTAGCTATTTCACAAAAAAAAAAACAAATTAACGGAACCCTCGTTGCGCGAGTCCGACTCGAACCTGTCCAGTTTTTTTTTTATTTAATAGACTTAATACCTTTTTTATACTTAACTGTACAATAGTTATTACACCCTACACTATGAATTAGGTCTTCGGTTCTAATCTTCAATTTATTAAACCATACCCTTTTTATAACATAAAATATTCAAATAAGCCCACAAAGGTAAAAATAGCCAGAATCAATACAATACTGTATAATCTTCAATTATTTAATTCCACTGAATTTTAGTTAAAGCGGTGACCAACATAATTATATACTATATTTATATCCATTTTATAAAGCCTATAAAGTGAACGTATAGTAACCCATTGATATAGCAGGATTAACTGGAGCTTTGTTCGGATGTGATCGCTACCAACACTAGCTATGTCCCCGCTGTTTCACTTATTATTTTACTTCATTTATTTTATTTACTAGCTGCTGCCCGCGACGTTGTCTGCGTGAAGGCTTCAGCTTCGCCGCCGTAGGTGATAGCGTGATAATATGTAGCTTATAATTATGTTGACCTGACCTCTTAGTAATATTCATGCAAAATTTTAAGTAAATCCATGCAGTCCTTTTAGAGATTAGCCCAGACATACATACAGACAAACAAACAACAAAAGATATTTAACGTTCAAGCGTTTTTTTTTTGTCAAAATAGTCTCCCTCCTCTCTCAAATTTAAACGGATGGTTCGAAAAAAAAACATGATGGTAGTCCTTGGATTGAACCTTAAAAGAAAGCTAAGTATAACGGCTCAGATGAAATCGTTGTTAAATTGTTAATGCGATGTGTTTCGTTATGGAATCCTAGTCTGACACGCGCTTGACCAATTTTTTCTACATTCCACGATATAAAAAAATATTAACATAAAAAAAAAATCATAAAATCATATTTATTTTGTAAATAGGTTATATCATAACACTTTTACACGTCAAATATTTTTTTTTTTGTTTTTTTTTTTAAGCGAACGATGGGGCCGGTGTTTCGTAGCTGGACTGCTCTGAGAAGAAACATCCGAAACAAACTCAGAGGTCAAAGTCTCTTTTAAAGTCCATACAATCGTATTGGTCAAAAATGTGCGAGAACCATTGAGGTTAATGTCTGAGGCACTCTCTTGATGAGAGAAGGACACAGATTTGAGTGGACCTGTCCAGACAGTGCAAGCATTTGTCAGTAATCGTTTAGCTCAACTAAAAACTAAGGAGCCCAACGTCTTGACGAACAGTACCAATGTAAGGACATTTGGGTAGGCCGCATTAAATACTCAAACCGTCAGACCGAATATATTAAAAAAAGAAAAACAAAGAAAAAAAACCAACGACCTCATAAGTCCTCACAATAACGATTGTGAATTGTTACAAAACTTCTCTGTAAACTACGTTTGTAGTTTTGCTCTCAGCAGCCTAAATATACAGAGAATCAGGACTCGTGACGCGGGATCAAGCGACGTACAGCTGCCCGTGTGAGAAGCAGCTCGTCCTGAGGTCGACACCCGCAGCCTTCAGCGTCTGCCTCGCGACTTGTTGATAGTCATGGCGAACTCACTTACTCACAGGGGACTGCACGCGCTTGAATTGGAAGGGAGTTTAGGAATTCTACGGGATAATGTATGGAGTGTTTATGGACGTATAAACTACTTCGTTTCCCTCAATTTCCGAGAGAATGCGTTCGTTGATGGCTGCAGCTTGATCATTTTTGGGTGCTAAAATGGCCCGCTGTCACACCCAAGAATTCTATTGGTTTGGTATTCGACTGATGTCCCCATGCACACAACAAATGAGTTCTTCTAAGGAGGCCACCACTCTACCGAGGGACTCTGGGAGCACCACCTGTTCACCTCTTTCCTAGAGTGGTGGAGTGCCTTCGCCGAGACTTAGAAGGC
Source organism: Athetis lepigone (assembly GCA_033675125.1). Taxonomy (NCBI): domain Eukaryota; kingdom Metazoa; phylum Arthropoda; class Insecta; order Lepidoptera; family Noctuidae; genus Athetis; species Athetis lepigone. The sequence goes on from CM066219.1 coordinate 20,559,619, forward strand.
CATCTGAGAATTCTTGAGCACGTGGATTGCCACCGAGCTGAGCTCGCATATTGATGGTCAAGCGCAGCTTATGAATTTGTGACCACAACGAAGATCGTTTCAACGAAGCATTCGCCTCGTCAGCCCTAGACCCCCGCGTCACCACAGGGAGTGTTTGCCGGAAATCGCCACTGAACAGAACTGTAACACCACCCATTAAGTGTTCATTCCTGTGGTTGTCCTGCAGAGTTCTTTCTTTTCACGGCCTCCACTGCTTTCCTATTAGCCATCGTGCACTCATCCCATACGATAAGAGAGCAATCCCTGAGCACATGTCCCTTGTCACTGTCACGGGATACCCCACAACAGGCATTTCGGCGCTTTCTAAATCTATGGGTATTTTGAACATGGCATGCGCTGTTTTGCCACCAGAAAGCAGCGTAGCAGCGATTCCTGACGATGCTACAGCAATGGCAATTTTGCCTTGCGTCCTGACCTCTGCAAGGATACCAGTGATAATGAATGTTTTCCCTGTTCCATCAGGAGCAGCCCAATGCTTTCCAGAACAGTGTCATATATTTGTTTTAGCTCTGAGGTGAACCTAGGCCCGTATTAATAGACGTCACTCAACTCCGAGACACTCTCAAGTCTCTTGATGTCCTTGTCATTCTAAAGGGAAAAAATAAGGACAGCAATAAACTTGAGAGCGTCTCAGAATTGAGTGACGTCTATTAATACGGGCCCTAGTGACGTGGTCATTTCGGATAGTGGTCATTAAACCCGAATCGTAATTCGTTTCGGCGGTGTACTCCTGATTTCCACGGTCTTGATGTGGTAAAATCAAAAATCAAAATCAAAATCAAAATCAAGGCATTTATTTCACTTAGACCATTTATAGGCACTTATGAATAGTCAAAGAGTCGGTCGGTCAGTCAGAAAAGTGACGCTAATTGCCTGTTCCAAAACGTAGATCTCTATGGAGAAGAACAGGCAAGAAACTCCACGGACACTCTTTTTAAAAAAATCATGTTTTACAAAGTTTTGGTTACATTAATTTTGGTGCTTCTATATGTGAAAACAATGCAAGTAAATAACAAAATTATAATTAAAAACTTACGAATTAATGTTTTACAATAAATGAAAAAGTAATAAAACAGTCATGGCAGTTAAGATATGACCGATCTCAACTGACAGCGCCCGTTCACGAGCATGACGCGTGACATCAGCACCATCTAGCTCAACCATTTTGAAGGGAACCAAATGATCCAACGCACTCGCCACCATCAGCGAGACTTTTAAGCGAGCATGACAATTCTCCCAACCACCATGTCCATCTGTGTCCTTATAAAATAATAATATTTGTATAAAGAAATAACGGCATCGTACTCACATTAACAATATTAAAAAAATGATCTGAGAGCTCGCAACCCGTACTCTACCATTGGTTTACCGCCGATTGAAATGACCACATCTTGAAGTGAACTGAGACAGGTGTTCAGCATACGTTTATCAGTTGCTTCGATTTCACCTTCAGAAGCACGCCTCAAAGCTCGTAAAAAGTCCTCGAACAGAAGATGGCGGTACCTTCTCCCACAAAGCTACCGGGTTCGCCACTCCACAAAACACCAAAATAACGGCAAACAGATGACGCATGCGACTGGGACTGTCATCATCATCTTCATCATAATTAGGTTTACAACGACATAAACATTTATATTACTTACAAAGCAATAATCACACAGATAAATACCGAACAAAAGTATTAACAGTCAATGTTTATTCAGTACTAAAAACATGAAATTGATGAAGAAATGATCATCATCATTGAAACGACTTTAAAAAAAGTAGGTTCTCTGTTCGACCTGTTTGTATGGGTTTTTGGCTGAGCCGATTTTGATGCGATTTTCAGTAAAGTGTTCGTTACACTCTGGGGAATATAACACTAATGGATTTAACCGACTTAAAAAAAGTAGGTTCTCTGTTCGACCTGTTTGTGCATGTTTCCCCGCCTTCATCGAGTGGTACCTCCACTCGATAAAGGCTGCTCCCGGAAAAGTTATTTTATACATTGAAATCAGTGATAGCTTTGATTGCCACATCAGATCTATCTAACCTTCGATCTTATAAACCAGAAAATACCTATCAGACCGAACAACTTTGCTAAGACGTCATTCTTATTTAATGTGTTATGGTGTAGTTGGGTGCTTGGAGTTCCACATTAGGTGTTGGTTCCAGGTCTTCAATATTATGCATCAACAGAGAGTGCTCATCAGGCTGAACAACTCTTGCTAAGACGTCATTCTTATATATGTTCGGTATAGTGTACGTAGCCGGGCTCATGGTAGTCCACAACAGGTGTTCCAGATCTTCAATTTGTATACGTCAACAGAAAGTGATCATCAAGCTGAACAACTCCTGCTAAGACGTCATACTTATATGTGTTATAGTTTAGCTGGGCTCATGGAGTTCCACCTCAGTTGTTCCAGATCTTCATATTTATTCTTTCAACAGAAACTGCTTATCACGTGAAGCAATTTTTGCTATGATACCATTTTTGTATCCCTTATAGTTTAGCTGGTCTGTTGCGGTCCAGCACCAGAAGTTCAAGTTTCCAGGATAAGTTATAGCCTATATGACGCCCAGACTTAATACCTATACAACAAAAAAAAAACATTGAAATCCGTTGAGTAATTTCGAAGATAGCTGCTGCCCGCGACGTCGACAGCGTAAAGCCTCCAGCTCCTCCCCAGTAGGTGATAGCGTGATAATTTGTAGCCTATGTTTTGACCCGACCTCTTAGTAATATCCCTGTAAAATTTGAACTAAATCCATGCAGTACTTTTTGAGTTTATCCCGGACATACATACAGACAAACAAACAAACAAACAAACAAACAGACAAACAGACAAACAGACAAACAGACAAAAATTCTAAAAACTATATTTTTGGCTTCGGTATCGATTGTAGATCACGCCTCAAGTATTCTTTTTAAAAAATATTCAATGTACAGTTTTGACTTTCCTACGATTTTATTATATGTATAGATTTATAACACAAGCTCTGCTTACCGTGGTATCAGCCGAGTGTAACTAGTCCCAAGATATTTATTTATTTATTTCCTGATTGTCAACAATCTACGGTACCCGAGGAACTCCAAATAAGCCATTTTTTTGAAGTGTGGGAAATCATCAAATGACTTCTCTCATCCTGGGCGGGGCGTGTCAGACTTTTTCTGACTAAAACCCACTCCTGTTTATGTTTCGGGGCCACGGTAACTATTATAAGTATTCCGCAACCCCGGCAGGCCCCTTCACGTGCTGACTGCTCTTTGAAGCGCTCGTAGAACAACGCGTCGCCGGCGGCGATCTACCCATGGCTTGCCGTCCGCAGACCCGCGCCTACGGTGACCGGTAGTCGTCTTGCGGCTCTCGACGACTACCCCTGGGTCCCGGTCCGGGGCGCGAGGCTTGTCGCTGTCTCCCGCTATGGAATTCCAAATAAGGGTAAAAGTAAAATCAAAGCAAACTTAAAAGAGATATTAATATTATAATCATGACATCAAAGCTATACCCACGCTAACTTACTAACTTTTAATCAGTAGGAATACCCACCTATTGAATTAGCAGGTTTAAAGTGGGTCACTTGAGTCCCGTTCAGTCATTACCAGTGATTTGATCAATGCACTCCCTTTTCACCCTCAAATAATTGGCAAGGGGTGGCGAGGGTGGATGAGGGACATATGTCCCACCCCATGGACCGTTTGATACATCATTATCTCAAATCAGACGGAAAGTACTTTCACTGATATTTTTATGGTTATTTTTTTCGTAATGGTGATTTTGCTATGCGTTCTTTTTTGGTGTGTGATGTTCATTAGGTCTAACTGATTTTTGTAGTTAATCAGATATTGTTGAAGTTTTTTTGCACTCTTTGCGGTTGTGTCATCGAGCTATTTTATTCGGGGTCCTTCTCGTTAACTTCAGTCTTATGACACTTATTGAGACTCTCATAGATTTGTAGGTAGCTGCATTTTTCAAATATAATCACCGAACGATCAGATAGCAAATAAACAATGACATAAAACAGGAAGTTTCTATAAGAAGTATTTGCAATGCCAAAATAATAGGCGAGACGACGTAAAAAAAGTAATTAGTCCGTCATTGAATTATTAAAAATTTTTGGACACGTATTTTTTCTTTTTCTCGTAAACGTGAAATAAGACGACGATACAGTGCGCTTAAGTTGTGCGTGACGTCACGATCAGATACAATTTTTGCATTACGGTGACGTCAAAAGCTCCCATTCCAGAACTTTGTTGCTCTTTATCTTTGTATTGTATTTTTTTACCGTATTTTTGGCTGATCTACAAGGCGGACTAAACAGAATGCCATTTTTTTATTTTGTCGTCATCCCTATTACAAAATGCCATGACATTGGCTGCTGAGAAGTCACTTTACTTTTTCCGTTTATTTCGCGTTTTTATTCTGCATCTCTATAAGGAACATTGTAGAATAGAGTTTGATACGAGTTGTTAAATTACTTAGCATAAGCTTTTGTCAATCCCGTATATTAAACATTCATTTCATATCTAAGACTATGATATTTATAGAAATATATAAAATATGAAAATTTCATTGTGATTTCATTTCATTTCTAACAATGATTTTGATTACTTTCATACAAATATAAATTCCCTGACTACTTTATATCTAAGTATTCTACAATACCACTTATCTAGAGTTGCTGTACGGAAAAAAGAACAGAACAATTTTATTCACTGATCTAGTTAATGAAGTAACTCACAAAAAAGTATGTTCAACGGATGTCAACACGTAAAAATAAATTACTGCCAACAATAACAATAAGTCAATAACACACTCGCATTAAGGCTGGCGGCACACGAAGCAATTTGGCGCTAATGAAGCCATTGCGCGACAAAGCGCGTTCCGTCCACTGCCTGTAACCCTTGCCATAATTTTATGGCTTTCGTCAACCGATATGATAATCATCGTGTTTATAATTTAGTTGCTAGGGAGTCACACCAGAGGATTGTTTATTGTTAAAATGATACGCGTTTCGCCTTTGGGGTCTTGTTACAAACAATGCGGTTACGGATAGGTCTTTGTTATGTTATATTTGAAGTTTTCTTTTTGTGTCACGAGGATTAGATAAATGTCTTTTTCACAAGCGGGCACGATAAACGCAACACAAGTGTAAATTAATAATTTAAAAACATTCCCGCTGTCGAAGTTATTAAGATCACGACTGTAGTTTAAAAAGAGTTATTTAGTACAAAACGGTTGAACTGATTTTGATGAAACAAGACTAAAAACCATTGCTAGAGAACTTAATATCTATAAAAAACCGCATGCGAATCGGTTCACACAGACAGTTTTTTTTGGGCTGTGCGTTGATAGATCACTATGTCAGTCAGTCAGTCAGTTAGTCACCTTTGAGTTATATATATTTTGGACTAGCGAGCGTTAGCTAGTAAATAATATAACCTCAATTAAAAATATCCTATCAGAACCACGAATCCAAAATCAAATCACGCGCAGTTACTGATCAATTCATATTATATAACTTATTTAATTTTAAGACCAATTTCCATTCTTCAACCTCTTACAAGAGAGGCGGGCGCCTTATCCACTGGGCCATCACGATAATCTAATCTAACCTAACCTAACCAAATTTGATGAACATTAATCCATTTTGATAGCCAAAAAGATTATTTAAATTGTACTCTATCGAAATTGCTACCAGATTTCTAGCTACATGTTTAGTGAAAACTTTTAATTGGCGATGTATCACTAACTGACAAATATTTGAATCGATAATGTAAGTTTTCTTAAAAAATAATAACCTCCTTTCGACAATTGAGAAATATAAATATATATAACTCAAAGACCACTGACTGACTGACTGACATAGTGATCTATCGACGCACAGCCCAAACCACTGGACGAATCGGGCTGATATTTGGCATGCAGGTAGATGTTATGACGTAGGCATTCGCTAAGAAATAATTTTGATAAATTCTACCTCTAAGGGAATAAAATAGGGAATGAAAGTTTGTATCAATCTTCTTAGATTTTCGACTGATTTCTTAACGCGAGTGAAGCCGCGGGCAAAAGCTAGTGAATAATAAGGCCTCAAAAAAATATCCTATCAGAACCACGCATCCAAAATCAAATTAGGCGCAGTTGCAGATCAATTTGAAGTCGCTGGCTCGCTACTGATGTTACTATTTAATTTTACGACCAGTTTCCGTTCTTCAACGTCGTTAACGTTGAGCGCAATTTGATTGTCTGTTTGTTCGACACGATCACTGAAACGTTAACTCATTATAATTTAGACGTGCTGATTAAGTTATTTGCCTGATTTAGCAGCTGGTGTTGATTGTTTTTGTTTGTGTGTTTGTTAATTAAGTTTAATAACTCTTAGTGTTGCTGCGTTTTTTTTTCTTAATTAGCTTGGTTATTTCTGTATTAACTTATTATTTTTATTATTTTCATTAGTTCGATTCACGGGCTGCCAATTCAACAGGCACCCTACTCCCTCGTTCGATTAAAATAAGAAAAAAAAATAACGTGTAGAAGTGTAATTTATTACCTATTTACAAAATAGAGTTCGTTTATTTCGTTTACATTTTGAGTATCGATTTCTCTATCGATTGTTTGTCAACTTCATATCATATCATAGAAAATTTTATGGTAATCTGTGTAAACGCCGCGTGTAGTGTATTTGTCTTTAAATTATGTTAGTACTCCAATCATGTGTCTTATTTAATAATAGAGTTACTTTCCCATTTATAATATTAAGAATGGATGCTACTGTTTGTTTACCTTAATAAATAGAATAAAAAATAAAATAAATAATGAAAAAGGTTTTGAAATCGTGAAACTTACCCAGATTCCCTCAAGACCACCGATCCTGTTAAGCTGGGCTTAACAAGATAAACACATACCTATATGTTATAAATTCAAATCCGCGAGCCCCTACCCTCAGAGGTAGCTAGAGGTCGCCGTATGGTTTTTGTCAACAAAAGTTCGACATGACCCCTCTCCTGGACTAGAAATCAATGCACACCTATCCATAGAGATATAAAAAAGTTTAATCCGCGCAGTTTCAACAAACAAAATTCATGTCCATATTCGAGTAGTGTTTTTTTGAATAATGAAATATAGAAAAAAGGTTGGATGCGGTTAAAACATTTTGGCTGGGGATGGGGGTGAACTTAAAAGGAGTTAAACGCTCTTTCTTTTCTGGTTTTTGGGCATAATATATCTCTAAGAGCTAAAAATATAGCATTGTGTCTAGGGTAGATCTGCGCGTCCGACACTCTAAGGGATAAATGAGTAACCGTTTACAATGATGTTATAAGTAAAAAAGTGTAGATAGGTTACCCTAACGAAATTTTATCTTCAAAAACGGCACACTAACGCACACATACATTACACGTCAAAGTAGGATGAAATGATTGAAGTGGTGCGAGTGAAAAAGAGATCAACGTCAAATGCAACGCGATACTCAGTATCATATGTTTGTCAATTGGCATACTTTTAATGTGCCACTTTTTGACTGCATATAACCTATCTACACTTTTTTACTTATAACATCATTGACCGTTTAAATATTTTCAGCTCTTTTTAGACAAATAAGCTTTGTACATCATAACAAATGATCCCACATTTTTACTGTATATCTCCACCTGAATACCGGCGTTTTGATACCCTCCACACCCCCTCCTAGCTCACCCCCTGATACATTGCCACCTTCCAGGGATGTTGTAGTGTGTTTATAAGTACATTGAACGGATTAACTGTTAAATCCAACTACGAGAATTATTTTATCCCATTAATTTTTCCCAGGCTTTAACAATAAATACATTTTAATGAACAGTTATTTTAACTAAAGTATTAATTATTAGTAAAGCTTCGTAAATTAACATTCATTGAAATCATAACGTGGTTTTACTATGTTTTTGTAAAAGCGTATTGCAAATATTTTCACAGTGCAATTAAAAAGTAATCATTCTTGCGAATTCACTGAAGTTTTAATGAAAATGTATTTCAACAGATTTACAAAGCAAAACGTTTAAAACTGTTGAGTGTGTTTACTGGTTGATTGGTAAACGGTAACCGTTTATATCTTTAAGGAACATTTATAACATTTTAACGAAAAATTAAAAATATTGAATGTAAATTTAATTTTTGACTGCATATTTTTAACGCAAATAATGCAATCGTATCTGGTCGATAAAATTGCCTAATGCGATTTTAAATCAACACACTAATTTCTTCTGTCGTAGTTTCTACAATTAAATCATGCATTTAAATAGTAACTTAACTAGTGCGATCTTATTTTCAAAATCGTCATTAACCATACTGTTTCTTTAATGTTAAATATATATTATATACTCTTGAAATATCGTCGTATATTTCTCACAACTCTGGCCAATGTTCGCCAAAAGATTTAAACGATTTATCCAATCAGATACTGACAACAATAAGAAAATTTCAACGTAAAAACTATTTTTTTTAACTACATAATTATAAACTAATCAAAGCGTAATTATCAAAGAAATACACAAATAATTACAATTAACGACGAAATAAACTAACAAAATAATAGTCAACAAAACAGTATTAAATTTTCCACCGAAATGAACGCATCCATCCAATTATTCGGACATTTTATGGATGTCAGCATTCAGAGGGGTGTCACGACGTTAATCCCGGAATCAAGTGATGCTCGAATACCCGACGCGGACAACCGGGGAGATCACCCCACGACAAAAAAATCGCACCTGTTACCCTTTTGATCCAAAAGTCTCGTAACTATGAGAGATAAACATAAAAAAAAGCATCGGAAACATTTGCATAATGATAAGGCACAAATGTTTTGTTAAATAAACTGTCTAGTGTATCTTAATTTTCAATCAGAAGTAAAAACTTTAAGAGACCGAGGCGAGGGCGCGTGACGTTGTATTTTTTAGATGTTGATACAGTAAGCGGTGATAACTTTGAACGTTAAAAGCTTTGTGTGAAAATGCTGTCTTGTTAGCGACAGGTGTACTAATTACGTGTCTATAAGTTATCATTATATTTATCTTCATTTTTTTTTATTGAATGATATATTAATCCTATTAGTTTGGTCGCACAAAAGAATAGAGGTCACAGAGCACTCGTACTAGCGGATTATGAAGCCCCGTAGTATTTCTCAGATAACTCCTGAACGGATTTTCGTGACGTTTTCACCCGCATAAATGGACTTCTGACTACCCGTCACGATGAACAACCAGGACCGGCGACTTTACGTGCTTTTCGAGACACGGGTTTTTTTTTGTTAATGGAAATCATCCAATGACTGCTCCCGTCCTGGGTGCGGCGGGAGGGCGTGTCAGACTCTTACTGACTAAAACCCACTCATGTTCCTTCGATTGCCCTTTATGTTCCAGGGTCACGATAACTATTATAAACATTCCGCAACCACGGCAGGCGTTGGCCCTGTTGGGCCCCTTCCTGTGCTGACTCCTCTTTGAGGCGCGCGTGGAACACTAACGCGCCGTCGACGCGGTCCTGGTCCTAGCCGGGCGGCGAGCTACCCATCGCTCGCCATCCGCAGAACCGCGCCTACGGTGGCCGGTAGTCGTCTTTCGACTTCGAGACACGGGATGTCGGGATGACATTGTAAAAGATACCACAGGATGATATCGTATAAGATAGGTAAACAAACGAACTTCTGGATAAAATAAGAAAGTATTTATTAATTGATAAGCGGATGTGACGTTTATCAATTAATATATAACTTATACAGTACGCTCTTTTAAGAAAAAAAAAAGTTTTTATTTACTTGCCTGTAAATAGAGAGCGAGTACAGAAAATATTATTACTTTCTTTGTAGTTAACATTTAATAATAAAATGATATTTGTTGTGTCGCAAAATACAACGTTTACATGGGAAGATACTGAAATCCCGTAGAGTTACTTCGCCTGATACTGTTAGAATAAAGTAAGTAATAATGTTTAATGAATATGAATTCGTTATTAAGGTGCAACGCTGACGAGTTATTTAAGTTTCGTTTCCTAGTATTGACAAGTAATTATTAGTAATTTATCCTATATTTATTTAGCTTTACTAACAGTTTCAACGTATTCATTTCGTAATGAAAAATGTTGAACAAACATTACATAATTTGCATGAATGAGTTTGAAATTAATTTATTGCAACAAAGGACGAGTAGTATCTAAATAAAGCGTTTTGAATGTGTTGACTAAATGACTGATCAATATATATCAATGTACACGCGTACCTAAAACAACTCTGTCTGCCCTACGTTAAATTAACTAGTGCAATATTTGTGTGGATGTTGTTATGCCTAAACCACGGTAACGGTTTTGATGAAGAAAGATATAAACATAAATACTTAAATAAATATCCTGAGACATCTGACACACGGCCATCTGATCCCAAGCTAAGCAGAGCTTGTGATATGGTAATCAGACAACTGATAAACATACTTATATAATTTTTAAATAGATACATATTATAGATAAATAACACCCAGACACAGAACAAACAATTATGCTCATCACACAAAGTTTGTCCTGGGTGGGAATCGAACCCACGACGTCTGGCTTAGCAGTCAGGGTCACTGAACACTAGACCAACAGGCCCGTCATATATTATAATTATTATTATTATTATAAGCCTAAACTTTCCCACTGCAGGGCAAAGGCCTCCCTACCCTCCTTCCACCTCTCTCTGCATAAAGCTATTTGGGACCAGTCTTTATCGAAGGAGTCTAGTTCGTCCCGCCATCTCCGCCTCGGCCTACCGCGATGTCGCTTTCCATGTGAAGGCACCCATTGGGTCGTGCGTTTAGCCCATCGCTCGTCCGACATGCGGCAGATGTGTCCAGCCCAGTTCCATTTCAGTGTGGCAGCTTTCCGAGTGACATCAGCGATTTTTGTAATGGAGCGGATAGTAGTATTCCTAACCCGGTCTACCAACTTGATACCCAGAATACTACGTTCCATTGTTCTCTGGCATACTGCGAGGGTGGACCTCTGCTGATATGTCAAAGACCATGTCTGAGAACCATACGTGAGGATGGGGAGAATGCACACGTCGATGAGTTTTCTTTTAAGGGACAGAGGAAGATTTCCTTTCATGAGGTCTTTCATGGCCCAATAGCTCTTCCAGGCATTTTCGGTGCGTCTTGCTACTTCTTTGTTTTGTCTCGCCTGGAAAGAGACTATTTGACCAAGGTAAAGATACTCATCGACGTATTCTAGTTCTTCTCCTGCAACTGCGATTCTTACATGTGTGCTATTCGTCATCAACTTGGTCTTTGACATATTCATCCGAAGTCCGACCTCTAGGCTTGCTGTGCTCAGATCGTTGAGCATCTGCGTCAACTCGGAGGCTGAAGCCGCGAATAGGACAATATCGTCAGCGAATCGGAGATTTGACAATCTCTTATCGCCAACCACGATGCCTCTCTCAGCCCAGCCTGCTGCCAATTTTCTGAAAACTTCCTCTAGAACAGCCGTGAATAGTTTTGGAGACAGCGGGTCTCCTTGTTTAACTCCTTTATTAATTGGAAAAGATGGCCCCGTTGTGGTATTGATTTTAATAGCTGCCGTACTTTCTGTGTAGATTTTTTGTAAAAGATGAATATATATGGAGTCTACGTCTTGATTTTGAAGGGCGTTAAAAATTGAGCTATGGCTGACACTATCAAATGCTTTTGTATAATCTACAAACGCTGTGTAAAGTGGTAGTTGGAATTCCAAAAATTTCTCGATGACTTGGTTTATAGAATGGAGGTGGTCGGTAGTGGAGAGGCCGCGGCGAAACCCAGCCTGTTCTGGAGGTTGGTGTTTATCCAGTGATTCTGATATTCTGTCCTCGATGACTTTGATAAAAGTTTTGTATAAGTGCGAAATTAGACTGATGGGGCGGTAATTATTAATGTCTGTTTTGTCACCCTTTTTGTGTAGCAGTATTATTAATGAATGGCAAAATGATTGTGGAAAATTTCCCGTTTTTAATATGCTGTTAAAGAAGTTTGTGATATATGGTAAAAGAACTGGCTCTCCTATTTTTAGGGCTTCAGTTGTTATCCCATCATCGCCAGGGCTTCTGTTAAATTTCATGCTCCTTAGTGCCTTGTGGACTTCCCAGCCTGTGAATGGTGAAATGTGATCGGGGCATGAATAAGTAGTGGCATTTGGTTGGAGAGTTGAGTCATCGCTATAAAGATTCTTATAAAACTGTGTGCAAATATTCAGAATTTTATCCCTGTCATTGTGCTTTATACCTTCTTGATCCTTTAAACAAGCGATGGTAGATCGTCCATTGTTAGATATTCCAAGTCTTGCCGATTTCAAAGAAGTATTTTGTTCTAAGGCAGTTTGGACAAGATGAGTATTATAAGTTCTTAGGTCTTTGCGTATACTGCGTTTGACAAGTCGGTCTATCATTTTGTATGCTGGTGTGTACATGGTTAATGCTTGACGATCTTCGATCAATTGCTTCGTTTGATTGCTGAGTTTAGAGTGTCTGTGCTTGGCCATTTGTAAGCATGGCCAAGCACAGACCATGCATATATTATAAGCTTTTTAATATTTCCGTGAATGTCAAAAAAGCTTAGGCATGTAGACGACGACTCAGGTAAAACTTAGTTAAATGATTAATTTAAATGATTTGCGAAGGGCGGCGGCACGGAGGTAGTAACTGGACGCGTCGCCAAGATCAGGCTTAGTGACAATCCTCGAGAAAGGTCCAAGTTCAACAGTGAACTGACGTAGGCTGTTAATGATGATGACCTTAATATGTTTGGTTAAATGAATGACCATACAAGCGGTTCTGGAGATATAATATTATGGGAACATTCATTGGGTTTGTTGTGAGCATACACACCTATCAACACAAACGCATACCTTCAAAGTTCCATCGTGGGTAGTATTTAAAAATTTTACTATTATTCTTAACTGCATATTGTAATTTTAATACTAGATATTTTATCGGAAATGTCTGATAAAAAGCTTTTTTAAAAAAAAGATAACCGACTTCAAAAACTAAATGCTCAAAAATAACTATTTCGGAAGTCGGTGGCTTCTCTTATGCCGGTCGATTTGTGTTGCCACCGACTTCCGAAATAGTTATTTTTGAGCATTTAGTTTTTGAAGTCGGTTATCTTTTTTTTAAAAAAGCTTTTTATTTTGTACTTTTTAGTTAGAGTCTCAGTGTCTGACTACGTTTTATGGTAGCTCTCAAAATAAACTTATAATCTTATAAAATGAAAACATACAATCGTCTTTGAAAATCTACAATCCAAGAAAGCAAAACGCGATCTATGCGGGCAACGTCACGGGATATCCATTAGTGTTATATACTAAAACCTTCCCCAGAATGTAACAAACACTTTGCTGAAAACCGCTTCAAAATCGGTTCAGCCAAACGCGAGATAATCGCGGACAAACATACATACATACATACATACATACATACATACTACTTTTTTTTGAAGTCGGTTAAAAAATACCTATGATATGTACGATGATACGGTGATCGCTGTTTTTTTTTTACCCATGGGTAAAAAGAAGTTAGCGATCACAAACATAGGTGTTCCACACACCATGCAGGTTATATTCTAAGGTAAAAAAGTATGTTTTATTTTTATTTTAATCATTTGAAAAGACAAAGGAAGGTTTAAATTGAACTTAATGACGTTGGCAATAATGATTTCTTTGCATGCGATGTCATCTAAAGTCGACTCAAAAGTGGTCAGAGCGGTTTTAGAGGGATTTCCATTAGCAGTAATATTTTGTATGATGTATTGAACTAGGTATTTCCAGTGGCTTCGCTTGCATTTTCATACAAACTTTCATCACTTTAAGGGCTTGAATTGCAAAAATCGCTTTTTAGTGCTAAAGAGCACGTAATATTAAAGCTAATGTGCAAATGTCATATTTTTAGCTTCAGTAGTTTGGCTATGTATGTACCAGTATAAAAAAAAACATTACTTTGGAAGCAAGAAGAGTTTTAGCTTTTTACGACTTCTCAATCTACACGCGGTCGAATCCGTACAAAATAAATACCTAGCACAATAATACTTGGTGTATTTTTGGTCTTGCACAACTCTGGAGATGATTCTACCCATGAAAACAAACAACTTTTATTATGGAACCAACTCTGAAATCGCGAAAAATATATCAGCTGTTTTTAACAAAAGTTCAATGCCCTCCCGACCATACTGTATGAAACAGAAACAGCTGATATTTTTATCGATATTTCAGAGTTGGTTCCATAATAAAAGTTGTTTGTTTTTATGAGTAGAATCATCGCCTAGCGGGTTGTGCAAGACTAAAAATACACCGAGTATAGGTTGCAAAGACGACAGCAAATCTCAAAAACGACTTAGCTAGTCGTTTAATACGATTTAAATATTCTAGGGCATGAGCAAACACACCGTCATCCTCTGTCGGTATATTTGTGTACGTTAACAGCCTGTCATTCCAATTCTGACTACCTCACTGTTGGAACGAGATAGGATTAACAGTTTCCATGCATTAGAGAAACCCGATAAACAATTATCCGAATTGTAAATCGGATCTAGGATTCGGGTCAGTAGTGAAGCTCACGTGTCATGTAAATAGGTCATGCGGGAATGATGTATGCGTTTTTATTGTAAAAATTTACTCATAAGGTAAAATCTAAAATATAGAAAATGGTAAACTGACTGATTGGTCTGACCATATATCAACGCAAAGACCAAAGTTGTGTTCTTTTTGAAGAGTAGGTAGCTTTCTTAGTGAAAGGAATGAATTAAAATCCACTCTAAAGGATTAATATAGTGGCTGGAAGTTCGACATCGAAGCTGGTGACTATACTTTTCAGGAAGTCCATCATTAGGATGATGGACTTCCTGAAAAGTATAGTCACATATTCGCCAACAAACATTCACACACATACACACGTGTACATACACACCCTTACAAATAGCTCACATGTGAGTAACAATGAATTAGATAATACAGTAGTTAGGTATTATTTTGACTACCATTGCGTAATATTGAATTAACTTGCTGTAACAGTAACGTTAATGCTATTTGTGATTTAAGCCCTATTGATAGATTTTGGCTTTGCAGTTTCCATTGGCAAAAAGGCAAATAATTATTGACCATTCCTAGTAAATTCTTCTTCTTTCTGCCCTCATCCCATTTTATTTGGGGTCGGCGCAACATGTCTTTTACTTCCATTCTAACCTGTTCCCCGTCATGCTATCACTTACTCCTTTCTCCTTCATATCTTACTCCTTTCTTCTTCACACATTTCATCCAATTTTTTCTTCGGTCTTTCTCTCCTCTTCCAACCTTAGTAAATTCACTGGTCAATAATCAATATTTTGAATAATTGGAAAAAACAATTGCCCGGCTGGTCAACTTTACTTTTAAATCAGTCCGTCTAACTTATCACTGCCCTCATATCTATTTACTTGCCCGATTTTATACATCAATGGTCTTACCTAACGCTTAACCAAAGCATACCATAGCTTCATCTGTGGTGCGGATACTAACAGACCAATTTTTTTTTCACAACGAACGGAGTTTTATTTGGCCAGTTTAAGCTTGTTTTGAACATTTTCATCTAGGTACATCGACGATGCATATTCTGTTAACTCGTTCAGTCGCCGCAGGGGCTCTGTCTGTTCCTTGTTTATGTACATTGCTATGAACTGACCGAGTGCCGCTAGCAACGCAGTCACAGCCAACTCAAGCCTTTGATTTGTCGTAAAGAGTACTCCACATTTATATTGAGAATGGATTCCACTGGATTTACTCTTCCATTCAATATTCGAGTGGACTTGACTGAAACTGAAGTACGATTTTTATTTCAGTGATCTTTTGTCAATTAAAGATAAGTGTATAACGCGATGTGGCTTCCGCTCCCGCCAACGACACGCGCACGCGTAGATTTTAAAATAAGAAGCTGTAAAATTTTATATTGACAGATGTCTTAGCCTTCGCCCGAACCACAAGAAAAACTGTAATTGTAATATATTGCATTCTGCTTTATTAAAAGTGTAATTTTTGCACAAAGATTCCTTTTTTTAGCTTTCCCCATACCCATGCCCAATGAGTATATTAGGTACATATAGTATTTTTTCAAAGGCATCGCTAGGGAAGGGAGGGCTGTTGGGCCGACTGTCTCCTCTAGAGGCTGATGCGTAGAGCTGATGAAACATTATACATCGGACTTCGTGCCGTGCTTATTTCCATTGCTGTAAAGCGGCCCGTAGACAACCAATCTCAATCGCAATCAATTAAAATCAATCACCGCGATCCATATTGATAATGTACGAATTAGATTTTTCCGTCAATCTAATTCGATTGGATCGCGATCATTGTTTTTTTAACCCGGATCGCGATCGAGATTGACTTATACAGCTCGCCTATGGGTAGAGGATGGATTACTCTGCAAATGAAATACTTCATGTTCTCTTTATACCGCATGGATAATTCATACTTATTTTCATCGTCCTTATATATTAACCTGCGTTGCCTTGAATCCTTAGTACCTTAAAAACAAAAAAAAAAATTAAAACCATTACACTATTAACGTTCGGTATTAGATAAAAAGACCTTTTTAACAATACATCTCAAATGTAGTAACAAATATAAACACATCTCAATAAACCCCTTTGTTCAAACATTCGGTGGCTGGTACTTTTGAAAAAAACCTCTTGAAGTGCCATTCTGTCAAAAGGTACCAAAAAGTACCGAATTCGGTCGACATGTGAGTGAGGGTAAGTACAAGTGCTGTCTTCCACCTGTCGATGACGTCATGGAACCGCGCCTTAGCGGCGACTATTCTGGAAGCAGTAATATAAATATGAATAATTAAATTATTGTTCGACTCGCACAATACAATGGAAACGCTGCCGTGTGTCTAAAACGCGGGGAGGTTGTTTTGTATTAATAATATAAAATGAATAAATTAATAAGGTATAAAGTTTCAATTATTATTTTCAAGACAGAAAAAGTCATATAGGAAGTACATAAAAATATCAAAATAGTACATGCGTATTTCCTATTGATATATTATATTCTTAACTAAATTTTGCTCAAGCGTAAATGTAAAATCTTGTTATTATATAACTCTACGAGTTAAATAATAAATGAATTTAAAAAGATTTTTACGTAAAATGTCCGACGGGTAATAGCTAACATTTACATCACCAGAATAGGCGCCCAAAACTTGCATCGTCACCGCCAAGCCTACAATCATACAGTCCTCGAAATAATTCTTTTCGTTCATAATTTGTAGTTGAGAAAAAACTTCTGAACAATATAATTACGTTACAAAATGATCAGTTCAGTTGTGTGTCTAGAAATGTACGACTCATCGTTGGGAACAAA
Source organism: Athetis lepigone (assembly GCA_033675125.1). Classification (NCBI taxonomy): domain Eukaryota; kingdom Metazoa; phylum Arthropoda; class Insecta; order Lepidoptera; family Noctuidae; genus Athetis; species Athetis lepigone. The sequence goes on from CM066219.1 coordinate 20,577,030, forward strand.
CAGATAGAATTAGGATATTATTAGACACGTCTTGTGTTTTAAACGGACGATGATTATATAGAAGTGCGTGACGAGCCTTAGGCGTTCGTCCAAAGGACGTTTTCCCGAATAAGCTTCGCTTTGCTTGCCCGCGGCTTCGCTCGCGTTAGAAAAAGACAAAAAGAAGCCTATGCCACTCTCCCTCATTTCAACTGTCTACACTTCAAAAATCACGTCAATTCGTCGCTCCGTTTTGCCGTGACAGGCCGACAAACAAATACACACTTTACCCATTTATATATTAGTAGGGATGTTCATTACGTCGAAGAACATTTGGTCGAAGTAACGGTGCGAGTAAAGGCGAATTTTGGTACATATGCACAAAAAACAGATTGAGAAAACGACTCGTAAACGCTTTTGTGACTCGTTAACGTTTACGATGATATTCTGACGCAAGGATTATATGTTCTTTAGAATATACTTGCCTTTGTACTCTATAGTGACATAATGTGTGTGTGTGTGTGTGTGAAAGTAGATGGTTACATCCCGTAGTTTTACTTTTAGAAAGTATGTTAGTACTTACAGTTAAAGATTATTTCGAGAACAAGTGCAAAAAGCTAATACAAATATTTATCTAACTAGCTTCTGCCCGCGACTTCGTCCGCGTGTATTTTTCCTGAATTTTCTTTGCCATAAACCTCACGGAGCCCGAGACCTTTCTAACGAATGCAAAAACGTGGAAATCGGTTCGTGCGTTCTGGATTTATATCGTCATGAAGGAAAACCCGACTGATTTTTATATAGTAGATAATTACGGTTCGAGTATAGTGTGTGAGACTTTTTGTCCTGACTTTTGATTGAACCAACGCAAAGCAGATACCACTAAGATTTGATATTTGGTAAATCATCAATCATTTTTTATATTGTTTGTAATCTCAACCTTTTCAAAATATATTTATGTACACCAAGCCGATAAACTTTCCTGATTGAAGTGCAAAAGCAGTTTTTCTAATGTCTAGTAACTTCCAGTATTACCACAGATTAATAAATAGTTACTACGTAAGTATTACTGCGTTAAAACAAACGAACTCTTCATATTTCTTGAATTATTACTATTTATCGATGTAGTCTGGTTTTTTTAAACACTTATAATAATAATAGATAAAATATCACTTACATTACGTTCGTTACCAATAAATTTAAGTAACAGACGCATTGTATTAAAACGAAAAAAATGTTTTTTCATTGTGGTAATGAAATGAATTATCATTTAAACATTGTTTTTATTCGTGCCACTATTCCCGGGGGTCTTATTTACCGCATGAAAAATAATGTTTTAAAATAAATTATAACGTGTATGATTGTTTCTTTCAATTAATTTATTACTAGGTTCTGCTGCTCTCGTGACATTTATTACTTATTGTCGGCGCCAAAGAATTTAATATCAACTTATCTACACAATCTTGATTGCGATATTGAACATCAAACTGCGACTATATAATAAAAAAGTAAAAAAAAAAGCAGTTTTCTTTTGTTCTTCAAGATTTATTTTATTGCACACTCGTAAAGGGTAAGGCCAAACGCAGATACAGTTTTTTCGCATTTAGTAAGAATAATATAAAATAAAATAATTTAGTCGCGGTTAAATGGTCTGTAAAGTAACCACATGTAGTACTATAAATTGAATTGTGTCTAAATAAATTTAATATTATTATTTTATGCAGTTTAAAAATCTACATAATAAAGTACACAATAATGTAATAGGTGATATTACTGTTCCTTTGAATTTTTCACGCTGAACCAAATCGAATTGTACCTAATCGTATGTTTACCGTGACTTGCCGTGATTCGTTGAACAGTTTCTTAGGCGTGGTTTACACTCTAAGGCCCGTATTAATAGACGTCACTCAATCCAGAGACGCTCTCAAGTCTCTTCCTGTCCTTGTCATTCTAAAGAGAAAAAATAAGGACAGCAATAGACTTGAGAGCGTCTCTGGATTGAGTGACGTCTATTAATACGGGCCTAAGACCTGTAAGAATTAATACATGTATTCTAATATTTATTATGCTAGTTAACTGTGCTACTACTCACGGGTGTTACAAATGTTTGAAAAAATCTAGGCTTTTCTTTACTAATACACTATGTAAAACATATAAACCAATCTCTGGAAATCACTCTATTTTTGAGGAAAACTATATTACAATCTGTGACAGAAAATTTCATTTTTTATTATGTAAAGAAGAAATGCTTTTATCAATGGCAAAAACTACATTTTGTGCATTCTTACTTTCTTAGGCTCGTTTCAAGTTGAGCTAAACGATTACTGACAAATGCTTGCACATCTTCTGGTTCACTCAAATATGTGTGCTTCTCTCATCAAGAGAGCTCCTTAGTCAATAGCAAAATGGTCCTCGCAAGACTTGACTAAGATAATTGTGTGGACTTTAAAAGAAACGTTGACCTCTGAGTTTGTTTCGGATGTTTCTTCTCAGGGTCAGCTACGCAACAATGGCCAAAACACTGGAAATTAGGCTGATATGTAAAAGTGTTAAAATTGACTAACTTAAAAAACAAATTTACCATTAACCATCAAATTATTAAAAACGCAAAATTATTTTAACACTCTTTCTTACTATAAAACTTAGTGGTCATTATCATTCCAATTCGCCTACATTTCTAACACTTTAGAAATTGGTCAGAATGGCGCAAAAAAGTTTTATGTTTCTAATTACAAGACCAAAACCCTTGTAAATGAAAATGTTCAGAAGCATTTAGTTCGACCCAATGAATTCATTTGCATCACGAAACTCAGCAGATAAGTTAGCGTTTGCAAATCAAGCGATTTTCACGCTGTCGTTATCATGTAAATTATATTTTCCGTAACAAATTAACCTTTTGACGACCAACCGACAGCCGGCTGTCGGGCTGCTATTGTCCTTCTATTGTGTCTCAAATCACGTGGGTTCGAAGGATTAAGGGCTGATTTTACTAAGATATTCCTTAAAATTTGCTTTTATGATGTGACAACAAAATATCAAGGTTATTCTTTTAAGTTTAGAGTTAAGTTTATATTACCAAAGTAACGCAAATCTATTGCCAAATACACCGAGTTAGCCGCACCATTAAAAAAACAAATGTTTTGTTTAACTACCTTTTTCTAAATTAAAAATTCCCGCATAGTTATCTTGTGTCATGAAACTACAAAGTAATACAGTTATATACTATATATTATTATGTACATTCATCAATGAACTTATTTTTTCTAACGTTTTTCTGACGTTATAACAGCCAAGAGCCTTATTCCGTTTTTCTATGATATAGCCATTTATTATTGAGTAAAGAATTTGTACTTATACTCCTTGGCCATCTTTTTTATTTATCTAGAAATTTTGCATACCTATTGTTATAGTATAGTAAATTTGTATTTATATACCGACCAGCGAAGTTAGGTAAACATCTAAATTGATACAATGTTGCTATATTTTTTTTATACAATTTCTAAATAAAAAGACATGTCGAGATTTTACATGTAGTTAACGTACCTAACTCATAAAATAGCGACTACACGAGGTGAAACAAAAATTTTACATACTCGAAAGTAAAAGTTATTTTTGATTAGTAAAATCATCCTATTCTAAATCTATATTTAATTTACAAATGTTTACGGTACACTGAATCTTTTAGATCTGTAAGTAATTAATTTAATCAGCAATCAAGTGTAAAGTGCAAAAGCAAAAACGTTGTAAGAAATCGGGTTGAAATATTTATTGAAATTGAAATAATATTTGTTAAAATTGAAATAATATTTATTGAAATTGAAATTACATTCGTATTTCTCATTGAAAATAGGGTTGTTAGACTTTATACCGGCTACGTTTGTTATGCTAAATTTAGTTTTGATGTTGTATAAATACACAGATGCAGATAATAATAGCTTATATTACTTATTTTATAGTCTACAGCACTTAGAAATCAAGTAACTTTATATCAGTAAAAAGAAAACTGTACATCTTTATTAAGATTTTTTGTTAACCGGTTCTATCCCTCTCCTTGGCAAAAGCCCTTTAGTCCTATTAGTTTAAATATAGTTTGGTTCTAGAAACTATTTCAATACAGTTATAATCAGATAGACAAATCTTGGACGATTTAATAGCGGTTCTAAAACTATCAAAATTATCTGACACGGCATTAAACATTTTGTTTTGGGAGTGGGAAATCAAATGACTGCTCCCTTCCTGGGTGCACGGGAGGGCGTGTCAGACTTTTACTGACTAAAACCTAGTCATGTTTCTTCGGTTGCCCTTTATGTTCCGGGGTCACGGTAACTATTATAACATTCCGCAACCCCGGACGGGATTAAACATGCCTTCGCCTTCTTATTTGGACCACCACTAAAGTAAAGCCCTGGGTGAATCTACGTAATTGTATCAATCACGGATAGTTAAGAAATTGCATTCTATGTTTATTTGTTACAATTCAAATATTGGAGCAAGTATTATCAGAAGTACAGAGAAATTAACTAAGTTCAAACTGGTTAGATTTGTTGCAATTTTTACTCCTGACGCAAAAAGAGGGGTGTTATAGGTGTGTGTGTCTGTTTGCATGTCAGTGTTTCTGTTTACGGCACCGCCACCGTAGCTCTTAAACAGGTAATCCGATTTGGATGCAGTTCTTTTATCTGAAACTAACTAACCCAGTACCACTACCACTGAAGAACCCAGTACCACTACCACTGAAGAACCCACTACCACTACCACTGAAGAACCCACTACCACTACCACTGAGGAACCCAGTACCACAACCACTAAGGAACCCAGTACCACTACCACAGAAGAACCCAGTACCACTACCACAGAGATTACAGTTAAGTGAACAGACTAGGTTATCAAGCGATGGTTTTTAAATGATTGTGTTTCATCAAAATTAGTTCAAGTTATCAACTCTTTTGTTAGTTGCAGTCGCGATCTTTTTAACCGGGGGGGTAAAGCTTTCTAAATTTTTATTTTACAATTGTACTTATGATTTTATTGAATTTGATCTGGGGCCCTAGTCTGCTATTACTATACAATCGTGTCTCAATGACCAGTCATCGGCCGGATATTTGACAACTTTGACAGTTTTTGTATGGGAAATGTCTCAAAATTTGACGTTACACGTCAAAAATCGATCATTGAGACACGATTGTAATAGCAGACCAGGGCCCCAGAAGATATTGTGCTAGCTTTTACTCGTGACTTTGCTCGCGTGATAGCAAATGAAGTCGCGGTTTAAACAGTATCCTAAAGTCTGCAAAGTACAATAGTCAAAAAGCCAGTACTTTTTTGCATTAAATGTTTTAAGTAGTAGGGATTTTTATGTATGAGCTATATGTAGGGCGGCGAACCTATAAATTAGTCTAAAAATCAACAAGCATGAAAATTATACAACTTTCGTTTATTAAGTATAAATTATTAACGTTTTTTACATTTACTATATTTTTATTAATTTTAAACACATTTTTTCAATACGCTGCAGCTTTGGCGTCATTAAACTCAGCACTTTTAGCGCTTGGTCAATGAACAAAGCTTTTTATTTACAAAAATAAAACGAACTAAAGCGCTGTGTGAATCAAGCATAGTTGACTGATAGTCGATGATTTGACAGATGACATTTAATACTTAGTTATGACAGTGTCTTTGATTTGTCACTCGCATGACGTATAAGATGAAAGTGTAAAATGAAAAGGATATATTTATTTTGAAAATAGGTTAAATTATCACTTTAACACGTCAATATTATTTTTCTTATTTTAATCGAACGATGAAGCCGGTGGTTTCTAGCTGACTACCAGATTTAACTTCATATGTACTTTTTTAATTCATATGTACTTTCTAAAGTTTATCTTAGACAACACTGACAACACGTAAGGCCTAAAACATACACAAGCGCAGGCGTGCGTCGCTTCAAACCAATTTCATACAAAATGTATGCAGGCGACGTTTTTGAATTATACTGAAGCGACGAACGGCAACGAAACGGCGTGTCTGCGCCACGCCTGCTGCCTTACGTCGCTTGTGTATGTTTTAGGCCTTAAGCCGCTGCTGGTCCCGCTTGTCATTCATCGAACTTTGACCGCCTGACCAGTGCTAAGAGGTATCGTGTCGCCCAGTGACTGCATTGTGGAGGTCTAATAGGCAGTCGCTTCACTTAAGGAACACAGGAACCAAGTTGAATCCAGTTACACGACCCTAACATAGTTGAGGGCATGATGACGATTTCATTTTCAAACAAGTACTTTTTGTAGGGTCGTTCTAGTCTTGATTAAATATTGATGATAACTGTCCGAATGTAACTATAAGCCAAAAGATTCTTAACTTTGGCAGTTTTTCTAGCATGTGCCTTAGCTAAGCATAATTTCTGTCACTTACACAAAGGGTGTAAGATAGAGACAACACATATCAAAGAAAAAGTACAAGCTTGGTCTTAAAATCATCGTAACAAACCCACACCAAAACTATGCTTTCCACCTCACAAACCAAATAAATAGCATTCCATCTTCAATCAACAGTGACGCAAGTTAAAGTTACACATCACGCTGGCTATTGTATGGGTGTTAGCACAATAGCAGCTGCGATGTTAGACTACTAGTGTTACAGGAACAAAGCCCTGTTTGAGGTGTTCAGAATGGCCAGTGATTGCTCCTTGTTCCGTAACAATTATATCGAGCTTGGTCCAAGTTGGGTACTGATGGCGTGTTTCGATTTGTTGAGGGAATTTGAATAGCATTTTTTTGAGATGGCGGCTTAGTATGAACTATTTGAGTTAACTTAACATTATTATGGAAATGTTCTCTATATTTTCATACACCAAGCGTTGTGCGTTCAATGGTAGATCCTGCCGGGATTTCCGAAATAGTTATGATAGTTACCGTGGCCCCAGAACATAAAGGGCAACCGAAGGAACATAAGTGGGTTTTAGTCAGTAAAAGTCTGACCCTCCTGCCCCGCCCAGAGTGGGAGAAGTCATTTGATGATTTCACACTCACCAAAAAAAAATCTCAATAGTAGATATTTCAAACCTGAGATAGGCCCCAAAATAAGTATTATCTTTTCTCCCGTAAATCTCGATTATCAGCCTAGAGGCATTGTAAAGATGATGGTAGAAAAAAATTTCGATCCGAGATGTAAAATTTCTTAGCGTAAGCTTATGTCTATCCCATACAATTAACAATCTATTCTATTCCACCGCCTATTCTGCAGTGCCACTTGTCTAGCCACATAGGTCAAGCTAATTAAAGCCAGTTCTAGCTTTCCGAATTCCGTTAAAATTAGTTTAGTGGTTTAGCAGTAAATTTTAACGGACAGTCTGACCGATGTATGGTAGTTTTGTTATATGTCAGGGTGTCCCACGGTTATGCCACATGGAGGGAAAGTACCTTAAATATTGTAGATAGAACATTTTACTGAAAGAAGACATTATTTAAATTTTGAAATCATTTTAAACTGCATTCATAGATATTTAAATAATTACTTAGTTGAACTGGGAATCAAACCTGTTACTCGAGAAAATTAATCAGCCTGTAGTTTTATCTTACCAATTGAAAGGCTTCATCACAAGGATTATTTTTTGCTAAATAACATAGTGTCAAAAATAAAAGAAAGACCATGAATTTTAACATTTTTAATACAAAATTAGTAAATTTTTCAAATGCCCAAAATTAGTCCGTTCTTCTTGAATACAAAGTGATAACTTTTGATTATTTCGTTCCCTGACGAATTTTTGGTCTTGTTGTGGTGGATATTTATTTATTTAAATAATGCGTACTACTCAAGTGGGTAGATCAATTAGTAATAAGTAGTAATGATTGTCAATTGTATGTCCTTACGGCAATGTAAGCTTTTAACGTTTCAGAACAAAATTTTACATCAAATGTTAAATTTCACGGTTTTCCCTTTATTAGTAGAAAGGATTTTTGGAAATTCCATTCCCAAAAGGGTAAAATATATAGAAGCTTGGACATCCATACTAATATTATAAATGGGAAAGTGTGTCTGTCTGTCTGTCTGTTTGTCTTTCTTTCACGGCAAAACGGAGCGACGAATTAACGTGATTTTGCAAGTGGAGATAGTTAAAGGGATGGAGAGTAACATAGGCTACTTTTTGTCTCTTTCTAACGCGAGCGAAGCCGCGGGCAAAAGCTAGTTAAAGTATAAGCATATTGTAAAATATCCACTTTCAGGAACTTTTCTATCGACTTAAACTTATTAATTGCGTCATACGAAGTTATGAGATACAAATCCGATTGAATATCACAAATGAAGACGCGTCGGCACCACAATGCGTAGACGTTTGTTCATTTATCAAATAATGGCAGAATGTGACGGCGACGGCGCAAAGATACACGGACACTGGATAAGAACCCATACTAATGTAATGAGAAAGCAAAATTATTTAAGTAAGACATACTTGTTTAATCTATTTATTTTGGAACGACTCGATTAGTGCCGTTGTTGAGCGTAAGGCTTATGCGCTGAGTGTCGTAGGCTCGGTTAACAAAAAAAAAACGACTTACAAGTACAGTTTTTTTCTGTTTAGAAGCTTAAAGTCGTTTAAAAATCATAACTCTTAAAAAGTACTGAGTTATATTATAATTATTATACGAAACGAATGTATCTGTATTTTTTAACCGACTTCAAAAAAGGAGGAGGTTCTCAATCCGTCTGTATGTTTTTTTTTGTATGTTTGTTACGCGATATCTCCGTCAATTGTAAACGGATTTTGATGGTTCTTTTTTTGTTTGATAAGTCATGATTCAGGGGTGGTCCTATATAAATTTTGTGGCGATCAGTTCTGTGCTTCTCGAAAAATTCACCAAGAACAAAAAAAAAATGACGAAATATTCATAAACGATGTGTGCTTTTTCTTCAAGTTTCTGTTTTCGTTTTATATAAACTATATTTTGTCCTACGGCATCGGTTGTAGAACACGCAAAGATTTTTGACCAACTTCAAAAAGGAGGAGATTCTCAATTCGTCTCTACGTTTTTTTTAAATAAATTACTTTGAAAGATACTTTAATACACAATCAAACATTGGGAGTCGACACTAAAAAGTAATAAGTAAAAACTTTTTTCAAAAAATTAATAACCGCCTTCAGAAACTAAAAACCCAAAAATAACTAAAATTACGGAAGTCGGTGGCAACCCCAATTGACTGGCAGAACAGAAGTCACCGACTTCCGAAATTTTAGTTATTTTTGGGTTTTTAGTTTTTGAAGGCGGTTATTATTTTTTTGAAAAAAGTTTTTTTGGTTTCTGTTACTAATATTTTATTGCCAATTTTCTCGCCAGCCACCATGAAGGTTGACTAGAGATAGAATTGTAAAGTTAGAGAAAAAGTAGATATGAAGAGTAAATGCCTAGTACATACATTTACTATTCATATCGTTGTGCATAAACTGTAAACAAATTAATAAATAAATAAACCTACTCTTCGACTTCTGATCCAGCCTCCTACCATCCAAGCCGTAGTCCCGGCAATGAGACAGCAATAAAGTAGCGATTGAAACGTTACAGCTTACCACTTTACCGTGCCTCCTTGTCATCACGCGTGATGCATCAAAACGGGCTGTATAACTACCAAATCCCATAATGAAGGTCAGGTGTATTGTTCTTCACGGATTCTTTTGAATCCGTACGGCGCAGGTCATTGAATGTTTTTTTCTTTTATCTTTTATTTATTTTTCTAGTTTGTTTGACGTTTGGACGGTGTAACAATGATGTTTACTAAGTAAGCTAGTTGTAAATGTAATAGATTTTACGTTTTTGCGTTTAGGTGTGCGGTTCAGTGTCTCCGAGGGAAGCTAGTCTCCGCCATGCGGGTTCAAAATGGCAGTCACTCATACGTACCCCCCTTAAAGTTTATTCAAGAAATGTCACAAATATGTGCGGGCTGTAAAAAGATTTTTATACCTGTTAAACACACAAAGCACACACAATTTCAGCACCAACAGAGTCAATACTAAAATAAATTCACGTTTAAGATAAATCAACTAGTAAGGTTACAGTAAAAATAAATGATCATTTTGAAATCAGCTTACAGCACAGTCCATTTATCTATACTAATTAATGAATCATCGAAGTTCCTACAGCGAAGGATTTTCTCATAATGTTCGTTGTATTAACATTGTGGCGAGTTAAACTGTGTCCATTCGGCGTGAATTTGAAATGCTGACTGACACTGTTCGTAGTTATTGATAGAAAGTGAACCGTATTTGGCTTATTATACTCACTTTGTTAATTCTACTAACTCAATAAGCCGGGTTTGTGCGTTTTGAAGTACGCATGTAAGATTCTGTCGTTGAGTTTGTGTGTATTTGACGCAAAAGAGGGGTGTTTATAAATTGAGCGCTGTGTGTGTGTCTTTAGTTTGTCTGTGCCTATGTCTGCCTGTCGCTTAGCTACAAATCTACGTCTTATACGGGTGATGCAGTTCTCAGAAACGTTTTATATAGTTCGCTTCGCCCGTTTCGAAGTCAACATTTCTTTTTTTCAAAACCGCGATGTCAATAACTTGCCAAATACAGGTGTTTAGCCTACTTAGCCGTGACAGATTTAGACAGATGTCATCGCAATTGCAATTGTAGCTATCAATTTATGAAAAGGTATACGTTATTTTTATTTAACACTTACTTTAACAATTCCGTAATCTGTATCTGAAAGAGGTGAGATATCAGACTTCTCATCTCAGACTTCAAATTCGTTGATAGAGAGTAAAGTCTTTATCATAGTAATTTATTAAGTCAAATCCCACAAATTCACCTATGAAACAATTTTGGAGGTCTGACTGAAACCAGCCATTATTTTCTGAACTTTTGAAATACCGTAAAAGGTGACTATATTATTACAGCAAATACAAATACTTGCTGTATTGCGAAAAAAACCCTGAAAATACGAACAAATTATTGAAATCAAATTACGAATTCGACCTATTTGGTAACCGCCCCAATTATTTATAAGAAGAAATCAACTATTTAATTTGATAATTTTGTATCATTAGCGGGCAACACCGGCGCATACGTCACTTCCCGTGTCATGGCCGACTACAGATTCGGTGATAATCATTATTGATGATTGCGACTGTATAGATACTTTTTGTTGCAACAGTTTAGTTTATACTGTAATTCATAAGCGGGAGCGATTTCTGACAAGAATCCGAATTAAATTCCGAAAAAAAAAAAACTATTTTTGTTTACTATTTTTCGATTCGTATTTTAAATTCATTTTATTTTGGATCAGAAGTCTCAAAAGCGGCTGCAAGATTGCCAACATTAATATTTTGTACATGGATAAACAATTTTTAGGCTCAAATACACATACGCAGTTGCGCTAGGGACATCAAGTAACGATTCGGGTTACCAACATTTCTATGGTGTACTTGTTGATTGTTAGGCTCAAATATATATATATAACGCAGCAGCGATAGGGATAGCAGTAGTTCTTTTGGATAAATCATGGTTGACCAGTTACCAAAAATAATTTTGACCCCTAAACTCATGGGCTCACCTGTCAAAACACAGACGTTTAGGCGTGCTAGGCATTGAGACGTTTTTTTCCGAGCCTTCTATGCAATCCATCCAAGATCCGTTCTAGATTAACCAAATAGAGATAATAAGTTCTTGACCAATTTCCCTGTGGCTTCATAGTCATCTCGCCTTTCACTTGAACCATCCTCGGGTATCAAAGATACTGCCAACTCACTACGGATTGACGACTATACCGACTATAAGCAGACATTCCTCTATATAATAAAAGTTAACGTGTTACCTCTTGATTGACCGATTCACGTATGCATGACGACTTAGATTTTTAAGACAGGTAGCTTCTGGGCATTTTTTTGTTGTTCTATTCAACTAGATTTTGTCTAGACATCTTGTTAGTGTTTTCGATAAGTATCGTTGTGGGTTTTTTGATTTAGGATATAGAAATTGGTAAAGGAGAACAATCCGCAAATATTTCATGAATGAGCTTGACCTCGCAAAGTATTACGACGACCTATAATGATTTTTATTCATACTTTAGTAGAAGCTTAAGGCTGCCTGCCAGCGAGGCAGCGGAGCGATGAGCTAAACGCACCAATAGAATTGCATTAAATCCCTGCTGTCGATATTTTATTGGTGGTATCGCTTCGCTCTTATGGACAGGCAGCATACGACTGTCAACAATGGTTTTTTTATAACGGCATTTCGCAATTTAGCTCGCTTAGGCTATTTAGACTATCTTTTAGGTGCCAAGAGTGACTGTGGCCCAAGTTTTTGCCCTGATTAAACGAGTGCGCTAAAGGCACCCCCTGTGGGGTACGGACCTCGGCTTAGGGATCATGGGCAGCAAAGGAACAGGCTGGATCGGTCTTTGTGTCAATTGATAGTTTGTGTCGAATAATTATTGTTACGTAGGTAGGTATAGGTGACGTAAGTGTCGATTGTTCCGGGCACATTTACTAGAAATTTCGGGAAAGTTCCACGACGTTCTAGAACGTTCGATGGAGTTCCGAGGGGTCATTCGAGAAACTTCCAGATTATCGTCGATCATTCGCGATGTTGCTGGAATGTTCTCGAATGCATCTGGGTACCTCGGGTTGTCGAACTTTCTAGAAAATGTGACCGGAGATATAAATAGCGGACGTGTCGGCACGGGACTCAGTTCAGTTTTGGAAACGAAACGGTGAACATCGCCACGAAGCAGAACTACGACTGCGATACGAAGTGTGTTTTGTGTTGTGTTAGTTTGTGTTAGTGAAGTGTTTTTGCGTTTGTGAATTTTTAAATAAAGTTATCGTGTTTTTTCGTGTAAAACTGTTATTTTAATTTATCCCGAACCCCAGCTCGTAACAAATTGGTGTCAGAAGTGAGGGATAAATCATGCCGGTTTTACCGAAGGACGACACAGAAGGAATTCGTACTAGGAGCCAACGCCAGCAGGACGTGGACCAGAGGCGTTTCGAAGGTTCTTCGTTGCAGACATCGGGTGGTGAACAACCGACGACGGAGCCAGAATCAGCTCAGATATCTGGTGTTTCTGCAGCACCAGTGACAATGGACTTTTCTGCCCTGATGGCAATGATGCAAGAACAGGCCCGCCGACAAGAAGAACAGGCCCGCCGACAAGAAGAACAGGCCCGCCGACAAGAAGAACAGGCCCGTCGTTTAGAAGAACAGCTGCAACGGGACAAAGAAGATCAGGCCCGCCGACAGGAGGAACAGATCTTCCTAATCAAAGACCTACATGCGACGTTCGGCAAAGATATTGGAGCCGTGAAGAAAAAGGTTGAGCTTCACGAGAACCGTATCCTCGAGGCCGAAACCAAGATCGCTGACATCCAGAAAACGTTGGCATGTCTTAAGTCTGGTGGAGGTGAGATTGCGGCCCCTGTTGTTGCCGCACCATCAGTGCGTGGATTTAAAGCGCCTCCTTTCGACGGAACATCTTCCTGGTCCGCGTACAAGCTCCAATTTGAAGCTGTCAGGAAAGCGAATGGGTGGACGGATGCGCAGGCAATGACCGCACTCACCTTGGGTCTTCGTGATCAGGCTTTGATGGTGTTAGAGACTCTTGGCAACAATGCGACTTACGAGCAGTTGCTTGAAGCCTTAGAGTCTCGATATGGGGACGCTCACCTGGAGCACGTCTTTCGTGCTCAGTTAAAGGATCGCGTGCAGCGCAGCGGTGAAAACCTGCAGCAGTGGGCTCTGGAGGTGGAGATACTGGTACGAAAGGCATATCGATCTGCGCCTGCCCTCATCAACGTAAATTTGGTGCAAGCGTTCGTCGATGGCATACGGAATTTTGAAGTCAAGGTTGCTGTGAGACTTGGGCACCATGAGACGTTGAAAAGTGCCTTGGCCCATGCCTTGGAAGTAGAGGCAGTAAGGCATGATCATTGTGCCCACCGTATTAGCGAGGTTGCGGCAACACCTGTGCGTGACTGTTTGAGGTACAGTCCCACGTGTTACAATTGTGGAGGGAAGGGTCACATTAGATTGAGTTGCCCAAAGCGACTTGATGCTAACAAAGACCTGTCCTGGAGAAGAAGGGCAGCTCATGTCACCATCCAGAAGCAAGAACGACAAGATACGCCTGTCGCAGGCGGAGAACGAGAGATTGCTCCCCGAGGTGGAGAAGTACAAATACGAGGACGAGAAGTAGAGGCAGTACATCGGGGCGTGGAACCAGCTGGAAGTGTATTTGTTCAGCGTGAAGCTAGTGCTGGAAGATGTGATATACAAGAGGACAGCGAGGAGTGCGTAAAACGAAGCGCTCAACTGGCTAGACAACAGCAGCTTCGCGGAACAGGAGGAGTACGGGCGCAAGCTGAAGGAGTTGCAGCTCGTGAAAGCGCCCGTCATAGGCAAGAAGCTGAAGCAACAGTTCCCGTCAGAATGTTAAGAACAAACTTTAGCGATGAGGCGAAGAAAACCGTACAGCGTGCCAGACAGTCAGGTCAGCAGATGTCTGAGAGGATAAAGACATGCTTTTACCGGAAGATGAACAATAGCGGATTTGAGAAAGGTTCACTAGTGTGGTTGCATAACCCAGTGCGTAGCAAAGGAAAGTCACCTAAACTACGGGCAAAATGGGACGGACCATACCAAACTGTGACCAAAATCAACGACGTCACCTACCGGATACGTAAGAGCACGAGAACTGCGCCTAAAATTGTTCATGTAGATCGGCTGGCACGATACTACGGGAATAATGATGCTCGGGACGAGCATGTCTTAGGAGGGGGCAGTGTTACGTAGGTAGGTATAGGTGACGTAAGTGTCGATTGTTCCGGGCACATTTACTAGAAATTTCGGGAAAGTTCCACGACGTTCTAGAACGTTCGATGGAGTTCCGAGGGGTCATTCGAGAAACTTCCAGATTATCGTCGATCATTCGCGATGTTGCTGGAATGTTCTCGAATGCATCTGGGTACCTCGGGTTGTCGAACTTTCTAGAAAATGTGACCGGAGATATAAATAGCGGACGTGTCGGCACGGGACTCAGTTCAGTTTTGGAAACGAAACGGTGAACATCGCCACGAAGCAGAACTACGACTGCGATACGAAGTGTGTTTTGTGTTGTGTTAGTTTGTGTTAGTGAAGTGTTTTTGCGTTTGTGAATTTTTAAATAAAGTTATCGTGTTTTTTCGTGTAAAACTGTTATTTTAATTTATCCCGAACTCCAGCTCGTAACATTATAATATATACTACTAGCTTTTGCTCGCGACTTCGTTCGCGTGGAATAGTGACTTCCGGCAGATTTTTACTAGGTATTTATTTACATTTTTCCGATGAATTTTCAGTACTGAATTGATGCCGACTCTTGACCAATAGATGGCGCTGTATGTCCGGAATAAATTTTATTTTTTATTTTATTTTTTGTAATAAAAACTATCCTATGTCCTTTCTCAAGTTCCAAACTATGTCTGTACCAAATTTCACACAAATCGGTTCAGTAGTTTAGGCGTGAAGCAAAGACAGACAGACAGACAGACAGACAGACAGAAAGACAGACAGACAGACAGACAGACAGAGTTACTTTCGCATTTATAATATTAGTTTGGATGGGCTGAACCGACCTCTTCGTAACATTCATGATTTTTTTTATAAAATCTATGCAATACTTTTTAAGTTTATCCCGAACAAACATACAGACAAACAAAAAAAAAATCGGTTTCGGTATCGGTGGTAGGAAAAGTCTCAAGTATTTTTAATATTCAGTGTTCGACTGTTGTTTCGACTTAGTTACGATTTTATTATTATTATTATTTTAATGTAATGGACATTAAATTCAAAAAATCAATTTTATATTTTTATTTTATGAATGTGAATAGCGTGTTTATTATAGAACCCAGATAGTTTATTGTTTTATCATTATTTAATTTTCTATTCTAGTCATTAAACTTGATATCTATAGTCACAAGCATAAATATGTTTATACTTATCAAAACTTAATTTTCTCTTCAAATAACTATTTGATTATTAAGTTTAAACCTTACAACGACCAAACGACAGCCGGTTAGCGGATAGCCGCTGCTATTGTCTTTCTATTGTGTCTCCAACCACGTGTGTTCGAAGGTTTTTTTTTTTGGTGTGTGGGAAATCATCCAATGACTGCTCCCGTCCTGGTTGCGGCGGGAGGGCGTGTCAGACTCTTACTGACTAAAACCCACTCATGTTCCTTCGATTGCCCTTTACGTTCCAGGGTCCCGGTAACTATTATAAACATTCCGCAACCCCGGGTGTGTTCAAAGGTTTAAGGAGTATTTTATAGTAGTACATGATACAGTATTTTATAAAATATGTTTTTACTGAAAGTCAAAGCATATTTTAAAATATAAACTACTTTATGCCCGTGACTGTACTTGAAAAACAGTTTTTTTAATTATCTTGTTTGTCGGATATCCATAGAAATAAAATAATAATTATGATTGCGATAACCTTAGTTTTCATAGATAATCGTTAACAAGCTATTCTAGGTTTATTGTTCGTAGTTTAATACTAGGGCTGGTTTATATAATGAGTTACAGGATATTATTTTAAACGAAAATATTTAATTACCGTTGCACCTTATTTCAAAATTTAACTTTTGTTTTTGTGAAGAATAATGTAACTAGTAACTACCTACTACGAAAAGATTTTTGAAAATTCTAGCCCAAAGGGGTGAAATACTGGATGTAAGTTTCGACAACAATGCGAGCAAAGTCGCGGGTGAAAGCTAGTAAGATTATAAATAACTTTTATAGTAGTTGTAAAAGTGTCTAAGTGATTTGCTGGTTTTTCCTAAATCGTAAAACGTTGACCTCTGAAAACGTCACTTATTTGAAGGTACTCTTTTGGGGTTTTCCTCTTTTTCTTACTAGTAACAAGGCGGTTTAATCACTGATCTCAGATTCATAAAGCATTATTAGTGTTATGAGCTTAATATTGCGTCACTATTTTCTCTCTATATAACATTAATATTATTGTGTCGTCGCGGCTCTTTTTGGTGGTCAGGCAATGGAATCTGGCTTTCTACAGGGGTTAGGGGAAAACTGACCTCAAGTAACAGTGGTTGAAATGGTGCGGCAGATAATTGTCCAACATCACAGTTATTGGTAACAGTCTAGCTGTCAGATGGCAAGGTCTTTCCTACTGCAGGTGTATCTTGTTATTCATCATCATCCCCCTAGCCTTTTCCTAACCGTGTTGGGGTCGGTTGCCAGCCTAACCGGATTTAGCTGGATACCGGTGTTTTACGTGGAGTGACTGCCTATCTGAGCTCCACAACCCAGTAACTGGGCGACCACCTCTTCGTTAAACTGGTCAGAGATTTTTGCTAACCAGTAACGACTGTCAAAGTTCTACGAATGACCAACGGCTTTACGTGTTTTCCGAGGCACGGGATGCCATTGATGTCTACGATAAACTTTTGAATGAACATATTAATTGAAAAAGTCTCATTGGTACTTGCCCGGATTCGAACCCACAACCTCTTACACACGAGGCGGGCGCCCTATAACTTGTAATTACCAACTTCAGATTGTTTCAAAGACCGTTTCACCGAGTCCGCATTTTTGGCAAGGTTTAACTCAACATCTGTGTATCTAACAGTGTATCACTTGCTTATTGTCACCCCGAAAAAATGGATTTTTTAATAAATTTGAAAGTGACAGAGTGGCAATAATTATGTTAGGCCACCGCCGCGCCCGCTCACCGACAAGTTAACGAGAAGTAGATGTCGGCGAGCTGACGTGACGAGCGATGGACAGTAAATGTATGTACGGTGGGCCAAGCAGATAAGTATCCAGGGCCGTCAGATACAGTTTAAGTTTTCTCAAAAACTCACGGATATTTTCTAATAAAAATTTAAACTATAGTAGAAAATGACTAGTTCTTCAATTAGGTTGAGGACTTGGTCACTGATGAAGCCAACTTTGCTTACTCGGCATAGCCTACGCAAAGTGTGTCAGGTTGACTCAACTGGTGAAGTTAGTGATTAGGGAACCACAGAGTTGTCAAGACGTTCAGTTACAGACTAATCATATTTTTAAAATTGTTAAAACAGGAATGGATCCATGATGTAGCTATAAGGGTCATAATCAAAATCAAAGTTTGTTTTTTGATAAAAATAAAACTCACGCAATTACATCCGAAAACAAGCTATAATTGTAAAATATTCAAATTAACATAATCCAATGTTCTAACAAGATCGAATTTAATTATTTTTGTAAATATTGCCGCTATTCACTTTTTTGTAGTCCACAGAAAATACCGAAATGACCACAGAAATGAAAGAAATCAACTATTGCGTCAATAATGTTTATCGTAATGATAAAGAAAAAACTTATAATGTTTAAATGTATGTGGCACAACAAAATAACCAGCAACATTTTAAATCAAATAGTCATAAAAACAATTAAAAAAATATTTCCGTGATTCCACAGGAAGTATTTTAATAGTCTACAGAAAGGAATAACATAACCACTATTTACAAATTACTATGCTTTTATAACTCACACGTCGATTGAAAATATTTTTTTCGATATCACTGTCGTTGAAAATGCTATTATGAATCATCGTCTTAGTTCTGTGAAGTAGTACAACAAAATTACCATCTTCTGAATAGACATCTTCTAATTGAAGTTTCTGTCGCAAGTGACTGATCACAGGTACGCCTTGTATAACCTCCCACATCATGGTGTGGTCCTTTACCATAGCCTGCTTCTCTAAAATGCCATGTTATAGTCTCATCATTCAAAAGTTTTCTTTAATATTTAGGAATTAAATTAAAAATATTTTTTTTTCAATTAAATAAACTAAATGCCTTTACCTGCACCCAAAAAAATAAAATACATAAGTGTAAATACCTACAATTGCTTGTTTACTGCCATAAACTAACAAACAATCTAAAAGTAAAGTATTTGGTACAGTGGATATGTAAATGTAAAATCAATCCACATAGCCTTCTCCCAACAAAATTGAGTTTGGTTTTTTCATTCATAAAATAAGCCAAAACCGTCTAACGTGAGAAAAATCAGCAATAGATAAGAGAGTGGTCATAATTAACAATCAACACAAGTATAATAAATAAGAATATTCATTATAATCTCTCAATTTCGCCGATAGACTCCCCTTCTGTGGTCACAGAAACACAGAAAAGAATTCCACAGAAGAGAATGTCATATACAAAATCGATCAAAAAGTGATATTTTTTTAGGTTAGATTAACAACAACGTAAAATTTGTAAAAAAGTTCATTTCACTCAATTATACAAAGTTTCTCGTAATAATTTAGTGCACAACTACCGAAATATTTGATAGTAAGGAAAGACACACGATCTTTTACGAAAAACTTGATGAATAAAATTTTTGGGTTCGGTCAAACAAATTTACCGATAATTTTACGCTGGCATATTGACAAGTGACAGCTGCAATAGAATTGCAAGTTTAAAAATAAAAATAACTAAATATAATTTGTGAAATCGATTATTAGAGGTGGGTATTTTGGGTCCTCAGAATGGATACATTTTCTGTAACCAACTGTTTAATCTGTTTTTTATTAAAAATTGATGAGATTATTTTTTTTAATCTCCAGAACATGAAAGCCCATTATATTAGTTATAAATAAATCGAATGTCTGACGATGCCTGGAAGCATATTCTATTTTTAATATCCATGCAAAGCTCCCTACTCTTAGAAGTAACAAGTCCACAGAAGGATACTTTCCCATACTGTGTACCCAAAAAAATACGTATTTAATAAAAATAAAAGGAACATTGTTCATTGCGAATATAGTTTAGCACTGAATCCAAGCCTCAATTAAAAAATATATTTACAAAGTCTCATAAATACGGAAATATTCAGTGATAACACTTTTTTCGCATGTTTTGATTATGACCCATAAGAGAATTCTCTGGCTTTCCCTTCTTCTGACTTCTTGAAGTTTGATGAGGATAAAAACATGGAAGTTCTATTCACATCATTTGTATTCAAGAAAACCTCAATTGTATATGACGGCCCTGGATACTCTGCTTTGCCCACTGTACGTCATCTCGTTCTCGTTGACGTAACGGTGACTACGGCGGTGGACAAACGGCTTAAGCTTGTACTTCTACACAGTCTAATTCAAAACTCATCATTTTCATTACAGGAAACAAACTCAGCATAATTAAAATAATTAACACGCGCATCGTAAACGCAACGAGAACAATATATAAAAACACGGGCCAAATGATATAATTTCATGTTTTTTAAGTGCCCATCTCGTCATGGCTTGTTTAATCCCGAATTTCAGAATCGTATAGTTGTGAGCACTGAACATTATCTCGCAAATAATAATTATGCGAACCTGGTTTATAATAATCCAGTGTAGCGATAGAAACCAGCACTGGAATGCTACAGGATTACCAAATTTATGAACGCTATTTTGTTGTCTGTATCTACTCGGCAATTTAATAATCCGTATCTACTTATTACGTATATTGGTTGTTTAATTTTCTTTCTGGCTACTAGAAATTATTGTCACAGATCTTCAAACATCACACAGGACCAGGGACTTACTTTTTTTCACTACGTACTTTTTTTTTTTGGTGAGTGGGAAATCATCCAATGACTGCTCCCGTCCTGGGTGCGGCGGGAGAGCGAGTCAGACTCTTACTGACTAAAACCCACTCATGTTCCTTCGTTTGCCCTTTATGTTCCAGGGTCACGGTAACTATTGTAAACATTCCGCAACCCCGGCTTTACGTACTTTATGATATCCTAGATTTTAAAAAAAGTTATGAACTCACACACAATTAACAATTAGTGCTGAAATAAATCCGTATATCCGTACTAATATTATATTATAAATGCGAAAGTCTGTCTGTCTGTCTGTCTCCTCTTCACGACTAAGCCGATTTGAATGAAATTTGGTACAGATATATTCTGGGAACCGAGAAAGGACATAGGATAGTTTTCATCCCGGAAATCTCCCGGGAACGGGAATTATTAATCCACGCGGACGAAGTCACGGGCTAAAGCTAGTAATAAATAAAACGTTTATTCACCTACCCCTATTACATTTCCTAAAAGATGATACAGTAGACATAACATTATATTACAATTGAAAACATATTTATCTTATGGACTCCATATTGTAACCATGCGAGTTTGAGTTTCCAGGGCCGATACTGTATTAAATTAATTGCATGGCAGCAAAATAGAAATAAAAATATCAAAAATTTCCAAACATTCGATAGGTATAACTTTTTAACGTGGGTGTTTGATACTGTCTGAAGATGTTTGTCCTTGGGGTATTCACCTCACATTGAATGGTGACAGAAGTTCAATAAAAACAAAATCTCCCTCACGTGTGAAGCAACAAAGAGGTTCCTCTGTAACAAAATTGTAACACCCTCGAAAATGCGGAGACGGTGATTCCACAATGCCAATAATCTGCATAATTGGAAGGTGTGCAATCTCAGAAAGTACTTTCTCCATTTAGGCGTGGGTATGAAATATAATCTAGTGGTGGTTGACAAGAGTCTCACACCTTTATCCTTGACAAATTATAACTGAAGAAAACCCTTCGTATTGAGTAATAGGGATGACGACAGCATTAAAAAACTGGCATTCGGTTTAGTCCGTCTGATAGATCGGTCGAAAATACAGGACACGTATTTTTAGCTTGATCAAATTAATAAAAAATTACAAAGATAAAGAGCAACAAAGTTCCGAAGTGACGACACCGTCCAGCAAAAATTGTATCAGATCGTGACGTCACGCGCATCTTCAACGCACTGTATTGTCGTCATTCTTCGTTTACAAGAAAAAAGAAAAAATACGTGTCCAAATTTTTTTGATAATCTATCTGACGGTTAATTACTTTTTTTTTGTCGTCTCGCCTATTCGAACCGCAGGAACATATGGAAGAATCAGGAGTTACATGGGAGGTTCTTTCCGGCTCTTACGGGGCCTGACACAGACTACGTTCCGGTGACCTTTTTGAGAAAACCGAAGGTTTTGTCTTTGCAATTTGGACAAAGTTATCAAGACGAGAAATCATCGAGGATTTCACCTTCCGGTGAGTCAACAAGAGCTATTGTCTCTGGATGTTCTTGTCTTGCTAACCTCGTTGCATCAACATCTTGTCCTTGTGGAAACCGAGGTACTGTACTACTAATATCAACTGGGACCAATTTTCGACAGTGGTAAGACCACGCTCTACTGGGATAGATCAATTATCACTGATAGATTTATTCCCGCTAATAAGCCAGATGTAGTGGTAATTGATATTTCGATGCGTCGTGCAATAATTGTTTACGTTACAATTCCCCATAAAGAGAACATCGTGAAAGCTGAAAAATAGAAGCTTATAAAATATCTTGATCTTGCTTACGAGGTTACCATCATGTGGAAATTGGATGCCTTAATTATTGTACTGATAGTGGTCTAATAGCGAAAACTTTTGAAAAATATTTTGAAATGCTTTTGTTCAATAGCTGGCTCAAGTCAGATACAAAAGGCAATTGTCTTGGATACAGCACGCATTGTGAGAGGGTTCCTCAGTCTAGATCCGTAACTACCGGTTGCTTGGGTGTTAGAACCTCGGGACGGTTGGCGCACTATTTTTAAACATAATTTTGTAAAAAAGGTTTTTATTTGCTATTTCTTTACTATAAAAATATGTAAAAACATATAAAGAATTTCAAGTACATCATTAATACGAAAAATATTAACGTCAATATTCATATTCAATAAAATAATTTCAATTGTTGTAGGATAACAAATCATAATACTTATTGTAAACAAGGTACTTAATATAATATAACAATATTATAAAGTACTTCTTACATCGTTATTTTCAGAGAAGAGAAGTGAGCATTTATATTAATGTACCTATTCCTATTATAATGGCTAATAGTATCTCTTAATTTTCAGGTGGCTGTATAGATATTTTTGATAAATAAGGGAACTTGAATATTGCATCATTAGACGTAGTGTCAGCGACTGAAAGAGTGAATAAGTGAGTGACACATCAGACAAACAGTAACCTATACTAATATTATAAAAAAAAATATATCGTGTATGTACCCATTTTTAAATATTGTATGTACGTGTATGTTTGTTCCGAATAAACTCAAAAACTACTGAACGGATTTCGATAATTCTTTCACCATTAGAATGCTACATTGTCTCTGAGTAACAAAGGCTGTATAACATCACGCTGTGTCAAAAAAGAGTGGAGTAGTTGGCTAAAAACCTGACATTATCCTTGTGGTAGAACTAGTATAATTATAATAGAAAAAAAAATGGTGGAAAATATTTTTTTATTATAAATAAATTATATGTTTTCATTATTTCACTGTAAATTCACGGCAATCAATTTAATTGCACCGGTTTTAAAATGTAATAATATAATACCTAGCGAATAATTACTGAAAATATTTCACATGAAACGCATAATACTACAAACAGAAGCCGCAGGCGAAAGTGGTTGGTACTTTATAAGGTAGATAATCCATACTAATATTATAAATGGGAAAGTGTGTCTGTCTGCCTGTCTGTATGTTTGTCTTTCTTTCACGGCAAAACAGAGCGACGAGTTGACGTGATTTTTAAAGTGGAGATAGTTGAAGGGATGGAGAGTAACATAGGCTACTTTTTGTCTCTTAAGCGAAGCCGCGGGCAAAAGCTAGTGTTATTATAAAACATTAGGTTTACTATTTTACGACAATATGCTGGCAGTAAGGGGACATGGTATATAATTAAAACACATTTTTACTTCATTGCATTTTATTACATGTTAAGTAAGACCTACTTTGAACTGTCTTCGTCTATTTCCTTCTCAATGTCATATCTAATAACCAAAGACAAGTGTTTCAAATACGGTATTTGACACTATTAACCGATAAATCTAAGACATATTTTTTATAAAACCTATCTTTTTATTAGTCCTAAGCATCGGATTTGTTTTTAATTTACTGTAAAATTGGATTTTTAATTGCTTTAAAATCAATAAATAGTTAGTCAATAGGGTTGCTAGCTTGTGACGTCACAAGCTGGTATTGGCATACAAAGTCTATTGGAGAATTGCGTTTTGACAGCTCATAAAAAGTACGTCAATTGATGATGGTGTCAAATACCGGATTATTAGTAGCCGCTGTAAAATACAATGACGCCTCTAGTCCATACTTTATTACCCAAACTCCTTTGACAGCACCAAGAATCATAGAAACTCAAACAGAACACCCGATTTTTTAGAACAAATATATTCTACATCTAAAATGTTTACTCAAAGCCCGTAAACTTCACCCGATGAGCTGTTTTTCTAAGGATGTGCAGTGTTTTTGTGTGTTGCGCATGAGAGGCGTCTCGGCTGCGGCGCCTCGTGCGCCGGATCCTATTACAAAGAACGCCGAACGCGTTACCAAGTGTCAATGTTTCGAGGAGAAAAAAGAGTGAGAATGCAGTGAGTGATGTTTAATCTAGCGACCTGCCTCAGCTTTGCACAGATGGTACAGATCTATGAAAATCTCGGCTATTCTCGCCTATAGTATAACCGTAAGGCTTTTTCTTGAATCCCTATCTGTTAATAAAACCTCGTCAAAAGCCGTTGCTTAGTTTTAAAGATCTAAGAATGCTTAGGGGCAAATAGACAACGGTTTTTTTTGTTTTGAACTTTGGGTGATAAAAAAATGAATAGAATAAATTTAATTCAAGAATTAAATACGGCAAAGCTCGAAAAATCACATATTATCGAAGAGTTTTTAGACATAAAATATCGTTATTATTTTTGGTACAACCTTAAAATAATGTACTTAGAATGATTATTTTATTGCTAAGTTATAATATTTTGGCGCATTGGTTGAATTAATAATAACCGCTACCTATTTGCTGTAATAAGGACTGCATTTAATACTAAAACTTATAATAATAAAACTTAAATAAAATAATGCAAACTCGGTTCGACTATTAAGTGACTTTCATAAGTAACGGACAGTGTGACATATCGTATCGTTGCCGTCCGTTGCCTCAAAAATGGGTGTTATATGTCATAATTTATGATACATTCGCATGCTGTATAAAAAACAGACACCATTAAGCGCCTAAACGGTAAACCGAGGATTTAGTTACTTTCCGAAGAAGCTTTGGATACCAGACAAATCAAGAAGTTCATAAACACACGGTCATAGAATTTTGAACTTTATTGCATACGAAATACGGCGAATAAAGTATTATCAATCGTACCAATGTGGGTTGTCAGTGTATAATTCATTAGTTTATGTGAGGGTTGCTCTCGGTATTTTTTTGAGGCACAATTTTGATTGATTGCAATAGGAAGTCAGCGGGTTCGATTCAGTTTTGAAGTAGAATTATGTTTAACATGTTTGTGTAGGAAACCTCAAACAAGATGTGAATTAAGAGTTTTTTAAACGTAATTTTTGGTTTGATTTATGATTAGAATGACCTAATAATTAATATATATAGACCATTGCCCTTACTAATAATCGCTGCATAAAGTTATGACGGGTTTATTCGTCAAAAAATGTATGGTTACACAGGCTTTATTCAATGCATAACTTTACACAGTGATTATTAGTAAGGGCATAAAAATATATAATTATAATAGTTATCTATGTCTTTGTCTTGAGAGAGGTATACAAATAAAGGGCATCTTATGTGGGCCTTTTAAGCCAAAAGAGTTGAAAATATTTTTATCAACTAATTTAATAAAAGAATCTTACTCATAATTGATGATTAATAATATAACCAATAATATCTATTATTGACTAGCTGCCCTTCGTGGTTCTGCTCTGGTATCTGGATAAACCAGGCTATGGATGGATTTAATGCAATCGTATAAATAGTTTCAGATATTAGCATTTACACAATCAAATTCACAATGACGAAATTTCTTTTCAGCTTTATTATAGACCTTAGTTTATCGAATGGCAATCCGATTCGAGAATAGTACTGCGCCTATTTATTTAGCTTATGCCTATCGAAAACAATGTTTTTTATTATGATAAGTGTTTGAAATAAAACTCGAAGTAATCAATGTATGGAACATTGATCATCACTTTTTGTATAAAGAGAAGCCTCACCCCAACAGTGGGATTGTAATAGATAGTTTTTTTTTGGTGAGTGGGAAATCATCCAATGACTGCACCCGTCCTGGGTGCGGCGGGAGGGCGTGTCAGACTCTTACTGACTAAAAAAACCAAAAAAAACACCCACTCATGTTCCCTTTGCCGATTGCCCTTTATGTTCCAGGGTCACGGTAACTAATATAAACATTCCGCAACATTATAAACATCATTATTATCATTGATAACATATTGGAAAATAACTGACTAACTACAAAGCCAAGTACGTCTCGAACCGTTTAATAACAAGTGAATGTACCTACATATTGGCTTGCAAACATTCTGTTTTCTAATGAAACGCTGACAATAATTCTAGTTACAGAATTACACATGAATCTTGTTAGAATTGATAGGGATGCGGCATCGAACCGCGACATAAATACGCAGAATTTATTCAACCCTGAATATTTATGCGCGCATCTCTACTACCAACATTTATTTCAGTGTTCGAGACTGGTTTCGCATTTATGTTCGGAATCAATCGCACTTAAACGTATTTGTGATTACACGGGTTGATGGCATCGCTAGCATAATAACCAGAGGTCGGTATTAGGTATAGTTATTTATGTATTTACATTGATTGTATACAGCGATAGACTAGATAGAGTAGATATGCCTCTTTATCCTGAGATTAATTTAGAAAACAGAAAATGTTTCGAGATTATGTAATTAATATAGGTACTTATACACATTTTAAATCATTGCACGGGCGACGTAGCGAAACTTATGCCAACGACATGAAATGTCTGCAGTTGCTTAATATCCAATGCGCACAATCGTGTTCACAAGAAACTCAAATCAAATAACGTTCTCCAAAAAAAGAGGAAGGTATAACAAATTAAAGAATGTAATTAATTTGTTATTATTTACAAAATAATTATATATACAAATATTTCCAAACTAACTAACAAATCTCTAATGTAAAAAAGGAAAAAATACTAGAAATAAAATTAAATGCGCACACGCGTGATGTTGCCACATTTTGTACTTCGCACAACGTAGCTAGTGAGAACTAAAGAAATTTAAGTGGTTTGCAGACCTAAAAGTAAGCTTAGTTTAGCTTTGTTTGACACAGTTTATAATTCCAAATAGCTTAGTTTAAGCCTGCGAACACACGTAATTCGAGACACAATAGAAAGAAAATAACATCGCGATAGCCGGCTGTCTCTTGGTCGTCGAAAGGTTAAGTAATAAGCAGTCTGTACACAATAATAAAATAACTGCGTCAGCTATGCGAGCTAAGCTAAAGCTAACTTAGCTTAGCTCTTGGTCTGTAACCTGCTGAACTCCCCGTTGAAAGAATTATACTAGATTAGGTCTCTTTCTACCGCATCCATATTAAATCTTCGAACCAACGTGATTCAAGACACAATAGAAAGACAATAGCATCGCGACAGCCGGCTGTCGCTTGGTCGTCGAATGGTTAATATAAACATTTTGAGGCACTTGCATCTTATGAACATATCGTCGTATCCTACGAATAAGGGCGTAACTGCAAAACAGCTACTTTTCAGGAGACACTTTTTTGTGTTTAATTAAATTAAATGTGAACAAATATGTATTAGTGGTTTTATATAATGTGTATTAATATTTTATGGTTGTGTTAGCATTATTATCAATGAATTATCTTTACATTTTATACGCATTTTGTCCCTTAATTCCTTATTCTCCGTTGTGTTAAGGCTTAGGTTGACTAAATTTGAGCAATAAGTTACATTATGCCTTTTATCTGCGGAAATGTCGAGGCCACAATTGCCTTTACGCCCTATTTATATTTATCTGATGCGGGTTTTCTTTGGTTTTCATAGAAATTTGTGTATAATAACTATTTTACCATAAATAGTAACACGTGAATGTAATAAAAGAAAATAATAGAATAATAAAAAATAAATCGAAATAAAATATGAATTTTGTTAACATAATTATTTGCTTTGGTAAAAAATATTTGTTTTAAAATAATTCGGTTATTTTAATAACCGTAATGTTTAATTTAATTTATATATGTGATTTTATATGTAAAATAGTATAGAATCACAATCGGACCCTCCTTAAATAAATACTGTAAATAATCAAAATCAGTTCTTAAAATCAAATTGCACGTTATAAAAACCCAATAATGTAGTATGAAAATTAGTGTTTGAAATCAAATTTCACGTTATCAAAATCGTAACTACCTAAATCAAATAAAACGTAACCGAAATCAAGAAAATACTGCCAGAAATATTAGCATTACCAGCTCATGAGGCAATGTACTAAAGAATGTGTAGTTTTGGTTAAAAACAAAATAAAATTTAAAATTTTTGTCAAAGAAAACTGCCGGAATCCCGTAAGCACCCACACACATCAGAAAAGTTTAAAATCACTTTGATACTATGGTTTTTTTTTTGTTAATAAGCTCCATACTTTTAATAACAGAAGAATTTGAAGTATCAATTGTTTTTCTGTATAAAAAGAGATGAAAACCTTGTTTATATTTATTCAGAAATCTAACAAACTTGAAGCGTTTTGTCTGAGTTTTAGAGGATTATTAGAAGTTTTGCAAGCAAGAATTGTTACTTTTGATGAAGAAGGACATTCTACGAGAGGAACCAATATCACGCAGAGTGGCTGTATCCATATCCTGTGTCGTGAACACGTTACGAAGGTATCACGGCGTGGATAACTTTGCTGATCAACCTCGCAGTGGTCGGCCAACTGTTGCTCAGAAGCGCAACATCAGAATGCTGACTGGCCGAGGCTCTACAATCAATGCCACTAAAAAGTGATTGAAATTTGGTTTGAGTTTTTCCTCTTCTGCTAAATTTTCTTTTATTTAACTTTATTTAAAAGTTTCTTGTCAGATTAGGTAGGCTATTAAACAAGGTTTATTTTATCTGCTGTTGGTGTCTTAACAAAAAGTTAATGGAATATTAGTTATTTAGGTTTAATTGAAATATCCCTAGATCCTGTTGATGTGTGTAGTTACCTCGACCCCGGAACATAAAGAGCCACCAAAGGAACAAGGGTGGGCTTAAAAAATCTGACTCTAAAGGCGGGAGAACTCATTTGATGATTTCCCATTCATAAAAAAGGAGAGGAATTATCTTATAATAAATAAAAACAATTTCATAATAAATGTTGACAATATTTAGTTAAATCCTCTTTTGCTTTCAATTATTTGTTAGTCTAAAATTGGATTAGGACTTGGTTTTTGTTTTAAAAGTAAGTTATATTTTTAGTTTTAGTAGGAATCTTTTTATTTAAAAAAATGATGCGTAAGGAACATTCTTTTAAAAACAGAAATTTAAAAAATATTCCACCTTATGCTAGTGATCTCTAACTTTTTTGATGTGTGTATAATATGAATTAGATCGAACAAATAATATTAATAACCCTTAACCGTAACATATAAAATACATTTTTCTAAAATTATAAGAAAAAACGTAAAATAATTAAAAAAGCGTAATTGTAATTTTCTTGCGGAATGCCAATAATGCGGCCACAAATGCTTTTATATCAATTTTCAAGCAATAGAAAAAAGACCTAAGTGTACTTAAGTCCCAAATCAGAAAAAGCATGTAATTGTGAAATAAGTATTTGAATTTAAAAAAAGGGTTAATATCATGGCAGCGTAAAATATATTGTACTTTAAATAGCAATGTGAATATTTCAAATGCACCAAAGAGGTAATAAAAGACAAAAACATAATTTGAACTTAGAAGAAAGACACAAACGTAATTAGGGCTTCGTCTCTTCTATACATACGCAATATAGTCATTCCATAGAAAACGGTCACAATCACCATAAGGGTTTTTCTCGATGTACCCTATATTGAAAACGAACAATTAATTAAAATACAAGCTAATAGGTTATTTATTTAAAAATCAGATTACGCTCGCCGTAACAAACACTCTCCGCGTTCCGCCGAATAGTAGCCGAACGGCGCTAGCACCCACTCCCCGCGCCCGCACACCTCCACTACTCGCGAAAAACGAAGGCGCGTCGGCGGTTGTGACTTTATTCTTCGTTGAAAACCTAGTGCTTAAAATTGTGGCTTTTTAGAAAACCTAATTAATTGATAACCTGTACTGTTTTTAATTGTTTTGTCAAACTGGTATGATGTGGTATGGTGAGCAGAATTGAATTATGCAATAAAAGAAAAAAGCCCCTATGTTCGTTAGGGCACTATTCGTAGGATACGACGATATATTTACTGCTTCATTTCAACCTCTGTTAATAGCAGAAGGGCAATTCTACTAATAGTAAATATTCAAAATCAGCTTCAGACAAAGTCAAGATGTTATATCTCTATTGTGAATTAGAGTGAAATACATTGACTTTTAATATAACGAGTTTGTAAAACACTGATTATAATGGTGCCGATTCTCTTGTGCGCAAACTAACGTAAATTAAAGTTAAGTGCATCTTTCTCTTTCCTTTTAATTAAGAAAAGGACAGAAGATCAAATAATAGTTAAGTCCTGTCAAATTTAGACACTCCATAGATAATTTAGACGCAATTTAAAAACATGTCGTCTAAATATACGTCAATTTTCATCAGGCGCTGTCTAATTTGACAGGATTACACTAAAATGTATCTTCTGTCCTTTTCTTTAAGAAATAAAAAGAGAAAGATGCACTTAACTTAAATTAACGTTAGTTTGTGCACAAGAGAATCGGCACTATTAACATCCTATTTGAGTCCACAGACAAAACAAACATTAATAACTTAAATAGGTACTGTCCTAATGTTATAGAGCATATTCATGGGACAATTATCAGGCGCCGAAGGTTTACCGTGCACCTTTGGGTAACCTGAATGTTTGCTAAAATTCTTAATCACTTAAAGATATTTGAACACGTGAGAATAAGTTAAGAGCAGTTTTGATATGCTGTAGAACAACAAAATCTCGCTGATTATTTTACCCATTTGGCTTTTACTTATTTTCAACTAAATTCTTTCGTGGGTAATTTAAAATTTTCGGACCCTTATGTAAAACATAAATAAATTAAACCAATTACATTTATTATTATTGTGGATTATCTCACTAACTGTCAAATATGTTTTTTAATCAATTTATCAATCTCACCTTTCTATCTACAATTGTTTCTAACTCTGCACAAAGATAAAAACTTTATTATAATTCTAACCGACATCAACTCTTATTTAACAATACCAGTAACGGTACTAGGATCCCATAAACTAGTGTCGGTCATAACTCACGGGTATGAAGGCCGGAGTCACCTCGGGGCAGAAAGTCATATGGGAGATATTACCTGTCATTCATTGTTATTTCAATATACCTCGAGTACCAGGAACCCAGTTCGAAATGATTTATATTGTGTATCTATCTTTATGTTTCTGTACTAAACTTTAATAATTGAAACGCAAACTTCGTTATATATGCGCCAAAACAATGTCTTTATTCTTCAAGCTTTTTATTTTATTTTTATTGACTACAATGCGTGAAATTAATTAATTTGTAATATATTATAATGTACTAGCTTCTGCCCGCGGCTTCGCTCGCGTTAGAAAGAGACAAAAAGTAGCATGTTACTCTCCATCCCTTCAACTATCTCCACTTAAAAAATCACGTCAATTCGTCGCTCCGTTTTGCCGTGAAAGAAAGACAGACATGCAGACAGATACACTTTCCCATTTATAATATTAGTATGGATTTAATGGATGGCGCGAACCTATGTATACAGGTAAGTATACTTATTTCTTAAGGGGGATGCTTCACGGTACTGCCCACCAGAGACTAAAGAGCAGTAACAGCCCTTTTGTGATTTTTCGTTTTATTAGTGATTCTGAAAGCGGGTTTCTTAAGCTTTCTATTGAATTAACTTACTTATTTCTAAGACTATTAGAATGGTTTTTATTTAACAGTTTTCACTTACTGCAAACGAAAAAAATTTACAATTTGGCGTGATTTCCCAACTAAAATACAGTATAAATTATACTGCAGATTAAATTTTTAGGTTTCATAACTAAAATGCAGTAAGCAATATAATTTTACAGTTCTTTAGATAGTTTTATATTTCTGGAAAAAAATTAAAAAAAAAATTAATACGCAGTAAAATTTACCGCCATACAAGCTATTTTTACTGCAAATTAAGAAAATACAATTTATTGTCACGAACTCCCAACTAAAATGCAGTAAAATCAAAGCTTGTCGCATTTTAGTTGTGAATACTTAACATTCTTTTATCATTATAAACTGACTAACACGCAGTAAAATACAGCATTACTGCAGATTAGTTTGGATAGCATAATGACACAGATATGATTATTCCTAGCTAAAGTGCAGTTAATGTTTTAATGTGCAGTTAATTATTTTTGATATGTAAATTTTACATAAGTGAGTTGAATTATTGTGATTAAATAATAAGAAATAAACGGTCTTTAAAATGTGAACTAGCTATTTTTCTTACTGCACTAGTAAATTGAACACTTTTTTCTTAAAAAACTAACTAAAATGCAGTATTTTTTTGACCTTACTGCATGTTAGTTGGGTTTCTTGACAAAATAACTGATCCAAACGCAGTAATAGGGCTTTTTGCTGCATTTTACTAAGTTTAAAATGGTATTTTTTACAAAAAAGGCTATGCAGTAATAGGCACCAAAAAGAATAAATGGCCATAATAAATTCATTTATTAAGATATATTTTTTTTTATTGCTTTAACGTGTGAACCTATGCCTTTACAACCTTTCTGCATTCAAATTTTTTTGCTTATACATTCTGTTGATTTTTTAAAATCAATTCTTAACTTTAAATGCGTTTTACTCGAAATCGTGATTTTGCTGTTACTGCACTTTAGTGTATGGTGGGCAGGGTAGCCCGCGAAGTTCAAATTTTCGTACGTTTTTTGCAATTAGCCGGTCATTGTCAAGCTGTACATTAAACAAAATTGATTCATTCATAATCATTAATATCACCAATACAACCCCTTTTTTATTTTTTTGTGAGTGGGAAATCAACAAATGACTGCTCCCGTCCTGGGTGCGGCGTGTCAGGCTTTTACTGACTAAAACCCACTCTTGTTCCTTCGATTGCCCTTTATGTTCCAGGGTCACGGTAACTATTAAAAACATTCCGCAACACTAATACAACCCTTATGCCCTTACTAATAATCACTGTGTAAAGTTATGCAATGAATAAAGCCTGTGTAACCAAACATTTTTTGGCGGATAAACCTGTCATAACTTTATGCAGCGTTTATTAGTAAGGCGCTTAGAGTGCAACTCTATTGATTGAGTTTTTCATAAAATAGACAATCAATCAAGTTACCTATATGCATTTTGAGGGCTGTTTTTCATAAATATATTTATGTAAGTTGCTAATTATTGTTATTTGGAGTTAATCACCTACGCACAAATGGATAAATAATTTTACATCATTATGTATTGGTAATTTAAAATATTGATTCTGGCTTAAATACCTCCTATGTGAGTAAGTTATAATCTCTTGTTTATTATGATTAAAATTTAAATTAAAGGCAACTTGATATAATGAGCCATATTGAATTCTTCATGCAACAATGCATTTTTCTCCTGTAAGCTATTAATAGAGTATTGTGTAATGACTAAGGCTTGCCATTTAATTGGTATCTTACAGCTGTTATTAAGAGCAGGTAACCTAAAAAAAATACGAAAATGAAGATAAGAAGATTGTTTTCTGATAAAGCATATTTTTTTCGTAATACAACCTTTATCAAAATTATGAAACAACTTATCAAGCTTTATTTATTGTTAATGGTATAGGCCGATCTTATAGTATAATAATAATATCCTTGGACAACTCACACACGGTCATCTGATCCTTAACTAAGCAGAGCTTGTACTATGGTAACCAGACAACTGAAAAACATACAATTAATTAATAAATACATACATATTATAAATTACACCCAGACACAGAACAAGCAATCATGCACATCACACAAAGTTTGTCCTGGGTGGGAATCGAACCCGCGACCTCTGGGTTAGCAGTCAGGGTCACTAACCACTAGGCCAACAGAGAGAGAGTATAGAGATGTAAAATTGTTTAGCAAAAGCTTATATCAATTTCATACATTTGACAATCTATTCGTTTTCGCTATCTATTCTACAATGCTACTTGTCTAGGCCCACAGGCTTGTCTGTTCAATATGTTCCGAATTGACTCTGTTAGAAGAGCTTACGCTCTCGAAAAATACTGTTAATGACTGTTGTATACGGATTCGAACTATGTTCGCGTTCGAGTTTAAATATGCAGTCCGTCGTACGAACCAAATGTTCAACTTTGACGTCTGCGTTCGCCTTGTTCGGCTTTACCAAACTTTCATGTACCAAAACGACTATTAAATTCCACCAACGCTCAACTAAAGCAATTTACAAGAGAAACGGTAACTAAAGTTCAACACAACGAGATTCAGTACCTAATGCAAAAGTTCAAAACTAATGAAAACCAATAAACGGACAGATTTAAACAAACCCAAAAGCGAATTTCAATTTTGTTTTTATGTCTAACTCGATACAGGCGCGAAACGCTTTTTTAATTACATCACAGAAAAAAAACTCCATTATTTTCATATGTTAATTATTTTCGGCGTTTGTAATTGCGTCAAACGTTTCTTTTCATTCAATCTTGACGTATGGTAGTTAAATTTTAACAGTTAATTATTATAGATTAAAACTCAGATTAACTGGTACACTCATTGCTATAAACTTTAGATCGTTTACTGTGGTTTTTTGGTTTGGTAATAATTATAATTAAGAATTTACGATTTTTGAATACGCATCTTGAGCATCGAGTCACAGTGGGCGATTTTCGAGATGGGTTTTGGGGTGATATTTAAATTAGAACCATGAAATTATAAGGACTGAACCCTTCTTAGGCGGAGAAGGACCCTCTATCGCTACGATCGAAATGGTTTCACCGTACAGTAGCAGTCTACTGTACGGTGAAACCATTTTTACCTTATTTCATACATTTATATCAGTCAAAGCTTTAGTACGCAATTAGTGGTTATGGTGTGTGAATTCAATACTGATTAGCCTCCTTCAATACGTCCCTCGTTTCACCAGTCAAGGTGTATATTTGGTTCTCCTTTAGCCAGCCTACAGCCTTCTATATGGTCCTTCGAGCCGGATACTCCGTTTGATATTATCACGGATATTTATTTATTTATTCATATTGTTACTTCCACAGCCCACAACCAAGTGAATGAGAGGTGGATTCCTTATTCACGATCACGATATTGAAAGATTTCTTTTCGTTTCTACATAATCTTATTAAAAACTACAGTCTATTTAGTTTTTTTTATTTTTTTGAGTATAGCTACACATTTAGCTAAGTATATTTACTTTCTTAGCATGTAGCCATGTATTAATCATGAATTACCAAATACTTAAGCTTACACCGTTTATTAACCCTAACTATTTGCGCCAAAAACTTACACTATTAGTCAAGTGGGATCCTCTGGACCCAGGATTTACTTTTAACCTCTTGTCTGCCGTAATTAATTGAAACTATTAAAATGTATTGTGTCTCGCGAAACAGATTTCATAAGTGAAAGTAGGTATTTATTTTATATTTATGTAGGTACTCCAAGAGCAACACCCAAACATATTTTTTGTCGAGGGTTAAACAGAAGAATTTCTCCAAAACTTCTGATGAAGAAATTCTCCAAAGAAACTAACCTACCCCTTCTCTTCTACAGAAACTAACCGGTGCTAACACTAAAAGCAATAAAACGTTCCCTCATAATACGAAGCGAATATTTCCTTATTTGCATTTCGAAATGGAATCGACCCACAGTTTATTTAGCCGCCGATATAATTAAACAATCAACGTTTAACACTGCTGTTGTCTCGTAAATCATAAATTATATCTCCCAGTTAATATAAAACTGGATTAGACTTACACCGAAGCGAATGAACGGCGAATTGAATCGCGACGGTCCTGTTGCAGTTTTTGACAGGCGTTGTTCTATTGGTTAGTGGCCCTGACTGCTAAGTCGGAGTTTTTTTATACCCATCCACGACAAACTTTGTGTGATAATGATAAGCATGAGTCGGGGTGTAATTTATCTTTAACTAGCTTCTGCCCGCGACTTCGTCCGCGTGAATTTTTCCTGAATTTTCTCTCTTGCTATAAACCTCACGGAGCCCGAGACCTTGCAACGAATGCAAAACCGTGGAAATCGGTTCGTGCGTTCTGGAGTTATAGCGTCAGGAAGGAAAACCCGACTTATTTTTATATAGTAGATTAGCGACCCGCTCCAGCTTCGTACGGGTATTACAAATCTTTAAAAATCCGCATTTATCTACTATGATAACCATGGATTATGCTTAAAACATTCCTTTTGAATCACTCTTTCTATTAAAAAATACCGCATCTAAATCCGTTCCGTAGTTTTTAAGATTAAAGCATATATATAGGGAAGTGCGACAGCGACTTTGTTTTATACTATATAATGATGAGTATGTTTTTTTATAAATTACACAAGTATGTTCTGGGTCGTGTGTGTGTTGTCCCAGTATATTTATTTATTTAGACGCTACTATTTCTTTACGCGGGAATTAAAGTCTTGTCCTGAACTGTCGCGTTCTAATTTATATCTACGTATTCTAGGTTTATAATATTAATAAAGTTTAGAATTGCTATCAATAAGTAATCTAGCTGTTTTAAAGAGATTACGTTTTTTACTCTGGATTATAAATCATAGTTAGCTTGAGATGTCAGCTCGCGACTGTTAAATCCCTATGTTTTTATATATTTTTCTTTTATCGATTTTTATCTTCTTTCCTGAACGTGTAAGTAGTCAAAATCTAGTCCAGTTATATAAAACTAAACATTTTAACAACATTGACATAGGTCAAACAAAATTTGAAGAGAAGAGTATGCTAATATGAATAATTGTATGCTGGTTCCATTATACAGTTTAATATAATTTTGTCCAGGTGTATATAAATAATTTGACATTGACTTACACCTATATTCTAACACACATTAAATTTTTTTGCGGTGTAACACACATCCAGAAAAAGTTAATAAGACGTTTCAAACGAGAAATTCTAATTTTCGCCGAGCCTGCAATAGGCTGTAAACCAACGCATCGCACAATTGCCGGCAATTGCCTAATCACTGTTACGACGCGGGGCTAACAGTTAGCGTATTTGCGGATAGTTGGTTGCCTACGTTTACGTAAAAGTATAAACACTGCCTAATAGCTTAGGCTTACTGCCTATTGTAATTATGAGTGAAATGTACCTATTCTGCCCGTATGTTCGAGTGAGTTGAGATAAATGTTTAATTTGTGTCTTTGTGATTGAATAACGACCGCTTAATAGGAAAAAAAATGAACTACTAAGAGAAAATGTTGGAATTTTTTTAACCCTTTATTTGCAAATTTTGGGTGGGTATACAAGTGTTACTATTAAGAAATATGTATTGTTATATTTAGGCTCACGCCATGCTTTAAAAATAATATAAAATCACAAATGAATTAGAATAAAGACGTCCAAGAATGTCAAGTGTGTATAATAAATATGACCTACACCTAAATAAAAATAGAAAAGTCAATTTGCCTCAACAATGCAAAAATAATTATATGAAAATAATTAAATCGTGCACGATCGGATTTACTACAAGAAACTGTTTTACTGAGTAATATGCTTTATCTATAAATATTTTCTTTAGTTTACTTATTACTGGAAACGAGTAAGGAACTGGATAAATAATATACACTCCTGAAATCACGCAGCATACACTATTGTTCAAAAGTCTAGTTCTATCAGAAATATAACTTATTTTAGCCTTACTTTTCAATTTAACAAAATAAAAATGTTTTATACAAACATAATCATGTCCAATATGTGAATACATATATTGAACATTTTTTAATATAATATAATTAAAGAATTTAACAAACTTGGTAATACGTTTACCGTTTCATTGAACTGTAATGCCCCACAGCTGGGCAAAGATTAATTCCTTTCATCTGTTGGAATTTATGCTGCTTTCCCGAGGTCCATCTCTGATTTAAGGGTCCTAATAGCTGGTTTAAATAAAATGAAATAAATATTTTGCTAAACATTTTTTTTTGTTTTTGTTAACTATGCCAGCGCCGATGTCGAACTTCCGTTTACGATTTTACACTTTTGGGGTTGAAATTACAAAAATCTCTTTCCATTGGTTACCTACTCTTTATAGAGGGCACACCCTACAAGTATTATGTATTTAGGTCGAGCCGTTTGAGCTTTGATATATCAACTGTCAGTCAGTTTACATTCATAGGCTAGCTTTTGCCAGCGACGATGTCGAACTTTCCGTGCACAATTTTTTCTGTTTAGCGTTTGAATTTCCAAAAACCCACCTTAACAGTTTCGTGTCATCTATACTAATATTATAAAGAGGTAAAATTTGTAAGTTTGTAGGTTTGTAAGTTTGTATGTAGGGGGTAATCTCTGGAACTACTGGTCCGATTTGAAAAATTCTTTCAGTGTTAGATAGCCCATTTATCGAGAAATGCCATTACTACATACTACATCCTACTGATATATACTATCACGCTACGACCCACGGGAGCGGGGCAGTAACGAAAACTGCGGGTGAAACCGCAGAGGACAGCTAGTTATAAATATGTTGTAATTTTTTACCGTATCAACGAACAGATTCCCTTGGAATGAGGAATATCGAACCCCATGAAATCGACATACATATTATAGACGGAATCTCGAAAGTCGAAAGTTTTCGCTGTCAGCGGACTTTTAGAAATCTCCCATTCTGTTTTGATGAGCCAGTTGGTCCAATGGTGACAGGACAACCTTTGTGTGATGAGCATGATTGTTTGTTTTGTGCCTGGGTGTAATTTATATATCATTTTTATAAATTACTAGCAGTCCCCCGCGGTTTCACCCGCGTTATATCAGATTTTTGGTTACTAAAAAAAGAAGACATAAAGTATTCTATGTCCATCCCCTGGTTCTAAGCTATCTCCCCTTTAATTTTCTTATACCTATATATAGATATAAGTTATAAGTATAGCAGTTTATTACTTGTCTTGTTACCATAATACAAGCTCTGCTTAGTTTGGGATCAGAATGATGGTTGGCCTTGTGCTGTTATTCAAGTCCAAATCTTACGTCAGAAAAGTATCCTACAACATTATACTTGTAATATCAATCTTACAAATCAAAATCGCGTGACCGCACAACATTAACATACGCACCTAAACAATCACGCCACTATGTACACTACATACAAAATAAAAAAATAAATCAAAATCAAATAAAAACGGCTAGCATAGCAGTAAAGCAATTAAAAAGCAAACAATCCGAGTTTACAACGGACCCGGGTCGTCCCGTTCCTAACCGATCATAAAACGGAGTAGTCGGTAGAAAAAAGAGAAGCTATAATTGTTTAGTCGTAAAAACTCGAGATCTGATGATGGTAAAACTCCATGGCGAATGGAATGGGGAGCAACTGATTAAAAAACTGTGCTGTCGATTTCGAGGTTAGCTAAACTGAATCAAATTAATTAGATATTTGGCCGAGATAATTGCACTGCTGTCCTTTAAACCTCCGAACACACGTGATTTGAGACACAATAGACAATAGCAGCGCGACAGCCGGCTGTCGCTTTGTCGTCGAAAGGGTAAATAAAAGCTGGTAAGTCCGTAATAGAGTTTCAGGAAATATGATAATCAGTTACCGAAATATGAGGTTTCCGGCGACTCGGACCGCAATTAACTCGGACCACGAAAATGACAAGGAGAAAATTAAATATTTTTAACGGATCCGGTGACTGGGGCCGCGGTCCGAGTTAATTGCGGTCCGAGTCGCCGGAAACCTCTAAATATAACATTATATCCGCGCCTCAGTAGGTTTTTACGTCTGTGGATCTATTTGTAATAATACTTTTTTTTATCAGAATGGCCAATTTTCGAGCAACTCTATGATGTTTCCCAAAAAATGATAGCTTATACGAGCCCTCCCCCTGTCTTGTAAACAGAAAACTTTAAGTAAAAAAAATACTGTTTAACACAATACTTCAATAATAGTTTGGTTTTCACACCTCAATATTTTTGGAAGACCTATTAAGACATCCCACCTCTACTTCCACTTTTTCAAAACATCTTGATAAAAATTATAACAATATTTAACGCAAATTTAGGATCTTTCTGTCTCCAGTTTTTTTTACAAGTTCTCCAATCAAAGGGCACCACCATTAAAACAGAACAATCACGTCCTAGCTACCATGTCTTCATTTTGGTAACAGTTACAACAAAACAAGTGTACCAATCAAGACAAGCGCAACATCGAAAGCTGTCAACAAACCGTATATTTGTCATCAATACCAAAACCCATTTGTGCATTGTTAACATGCATACCTTTAATTTATCGCCCAATGTTCAACTCTCGAGGCATAAATACTAAAAACAAAACAGTACCGACATCGGAAAAAAATGATTAACATTGAAAATGAAGTGTTAATTGTGTAGAAACATTGAAAAATGATCAACATATGTTATATAAATAACAATAAATAAAGTTTCGAAATACAGTTTAAATAATAATAAGTGCAAGACTGAGGTTCCAATAAAAAAACAACGCGTTATTAATTTCGAGGTTCTAGAGGTGTGAGCTTGCGAGATAGGGGCATGCGTGGAGCGGCTTTACTAATATTTTGTTTTCCAATCATTTTACAAATCCTTGTGAATACTAACCAACTGTACTACTAAAGTTCAAAAACCTCTTCTCATATCAAGAAGGAACGAGCATAAGTATTCAACTAAACAAAAATACTCAAGATTTAATATATTTGGAACAAGAAACACGGACTCTAGGTAAGAATAATACAATTATGTATATATATATACATAGGTTGTTGTATAATTGCTTTTTCTAAAACATAGGTAGGTCTATATAGAGAGAAAGCAAGCAACAAGCAAGAAACTCCATAGACATCCTTTACGATCAAGTTTTAACAAAATGTAGTTTTCATTCATGTTGCTGTATGATAAAATAAGTAATAAAAATCATAATTTAAATCTAAAAAAATATCAATGTAGCTAGTTAAGAAATTCCCCACCTTTAATTATTGCACCCATTTACGAGTATGACGCTTACCACGCGTCATGCTCGTGAACGAATCATTTAGGATCTTCATTTGGAAGGGAACCGAATTACTCATCGCGTGTTCGATTATCAGAGATATTTAAAAACCAATAAGGACTTCACTTAGTTATGTCAAAATAAATAAATATCTTGGGGCACTGAACACACGGCTATCTGATCCCACAACTAATAAATACATCCTTATAAAATTTATAAATACATTTTAAATATAAATTATCTTCAGTCACAGAAAAAAAACATTATCATCTCACAAATATAGGAACACTAAATTAAAATTAAATTAATGGTCTCTATAGCTTTCTCAATTCAAGCTTCAATTCCGAACCAGAGTTTGACTTACGACGCAGGTCTAAATAACTGCCGGCCACTCATTACATTCCAAGTCGCTATTTGCATAACTATTGGAATCGAACCTGGGACCCGACGGTGTGTGTTTAGCCTGATGAACGACTTGTGGACGTTAAACGCGTTCGCTGTTTTAATGCAATCTTTTTTTTTTGCAATGTTTATGAGCCTCACACTTTTTTATATGAGGAATTATCAAACATCTTTGATTGTTAAAACTTGTTATTGTTGTTCTTTGGTACATCAAACGTATTATACCAGCCTATTACTGTCCCACTGTAGGACAAAGGCCTCTTCTCATACAGAGAAGGTACGAGCATTGATCACCACGCTTGCTCAAGGCGGATTGGCGATTTCGGACTCATTAACTACAAATCCTGG
This sequence comes from Athetis lepigone, assembly GCA_033675125.1. Lineage (NCBI taxonomy): Eukaryota > Metazoa > Arthropoda > Insecta > Lepidoptera > Noctuidae > Athetis > Athetis lepigone. The sequence goes on from CM066219.1 coordinate 20,618,974, forward strand.
TTTCCTCACGATGTTTTCCTTCACCGATGTCTGTGATGTCAAGATAAGTATCAGAAAGTACATATGAATCAAAAGGGTCACATTCGTGGTCACATCGGTACTTGCCTGGATTAGAACCCACAACCTCTTGTATGAGAGGCGGGCGCTTTAACCACTAGGCCATCACGACTGCTTGCAGTTTACTAGATATTAAAAACTGAGCGTAGTAAGCATACGATTCGTCGACTGAGTTTCAAAGTCTTGTATGCAGTACACCAAGCGTAAAATAACACTATGCACCTAGGCCTCCGTGGATAGTGATATCGTGAGATTGATAAATATTTAATATTTATGGAATGTTTTTTTGTTATTTCCTTAAAGTATGTATGTGCCTCACTAAGTGCGAATAAATTGTTTTTCGTATTATAAATCCGAAGCTAAAAGTCGATTTATTCTGATGATTAAGTGAGTAGCAAACTGTTAGCGGGGCTGAGAGGTGGCATGCACTCCCCGACTCCCTCGTTGCGACGGATTATCTCTGCAGGCTATAGAAACTTTTATTGTGTAGTTGTGCTAGCTTTGAATTACGTTTTTATTTTGGTCTATCTTTTCCCTTCGGTTACACCCGTGTATATAGTCAATGTTCCCGTTGTTGGTTACACTCATTTGTTAGTTAATGCTTTTAAGTTTACAAAAGGAGTAAGATTGATTATTTAGGAAATTTAAAAGCTACGTGCCAAACATTCGAATCAGTTTAGTTACCAGACAAATTGCTTTGAACCGTAAAAAATAGAGAGTTACTTTAGCATTATTAGAATTTTGTATGGACTAGCTTTCGCCCACAAGTTTGCCTGCGTGGGTGTCGATCTTCCATCCACTATTTTACTGCTTTAAGGTTTAAGATTAAGGGTCGAGTTTCTTAAAATCCTCTCTCTTTGTGGAGCAGGCTTTTCATAAAAAAAAACCCTCCTATTTTCATGTCTCTCGGCTCAGCGGTTTAAGGTTTGCGTTTCTATGCCCCCCAAGCCATCAGCCAGTAAGTTTAGATTAGATTAGTTTATAGTTTTTGCCCTTGGCTGTGTCAAAACTAACATCGCCTATTTTACTCCTTTTAGGGTTGGAATTTCAAAAAATACTTTTTTGGTGTGTACTTACCTTTAACAAAGAACATACCCATCAAGTTTCATGTCTCTGAGATCAGCGGTTTGAGCTGTGTGTTGATATACAAACAGTCAGTCTGCAGAAAGTCAGTCACTTTACCATTTTATATAGATAGATAGATTAACAGCATTCGCCAACGAGATAGCGCAGCGGCGGCGAAAGAAGCGGCGGCGCGCGAGAGACAGCGACGACCCTCGCGCCCCAAACAGGGACTTAAGCGTAGACGTCGAGAGTTGCAAGACGACTACCGGCCACCGTAGGTGCGGGTCTGCGGACGGCGAGCGATGGGCTCAAAGAGCAGTCAGCACGAGAAGGGGCCCAACACGCCTGCCGGGGTTGCGATAGTTACCGTGACCCCGGAACATAATGGTCAAGCGAAGGAACATGAGTGGATTTTAGTCAGTAAAAGTCTGACTCACCCTCCCGCTCCGCCCAGGACGAGAGAAGTCATTTGATGATTACCCACTCCCCAAAAAAAAAACGCAGCTATGTGTAAAAACTCGAATCCCGTAGTAAACACGACAATATACCAAAAATAAGTAAACCATAATAAACGCGAAGAGGATATGGATCATAAGGTCAAGTCCATGAATTGTCATGAACTTGATCTTGCACCTCGGGAACGATGAAACTTTATTACATATAACAGCATTGCAAAGGAATGTAGGTTTCCTGGGCAATCATTTTACTACGAATTCAACCTGTATTCGGTTAATACGCTATAGGGTTGCACGGAAATGCAAATGGCAGATTATTTTCATTTTTTAGCTTATTAATTGTATTTCCGTTTTGTAGTTTTACATTGAATCGGTACTGGTTAATTAAAAGGGACCAAATTTTAGGATAAGACCACTTTTTCATCATATTTCTGGAGTCGGGTAACAGTTGACAAAACTCATCGGCTTGTTGTGTTAGACAAAATACCTGAGGTGCTCCAATGATGGTAGAAGTGTATAGGTTGAGTGAGTTCAAGCAGTGCAAGCATCATTAAAAATGTAAGGAGTCTATCCAATGTCTAATTAGTGGGCATTTTGCAACCAACTGCAGTTTTCTTATGACAGAAGAAAACTTGAGTGTGAAGCTCACAGTCAATGCATCAAAGTATTCATCTCCTAAATATCGAGGGGTAAACTGCCCGAAAGATCAACCAAAAGCTCCCCCAAACGTTTTCAAACAACGAGCTTTGTTAAACCATGCATTAGGTTAATATTGACGGCATTCCTCAATCCTTGACAAAGAAGTCATTTCGCCGTTTAACCAAGGAAGGTCATCCGATTATCTTCAAAAATCTACGACACAAATAGAATCGACTTTTTAACTAACACGATACCAACGCTATATGGTATGTAACACAACCGATATACATTTATTAAGCAAGCTTACACAGGTAAATAGCCGCAGTTTTATATTTCAATCAACAAAATAAACTTATTAGCGAAAATAACTCTGAGATTCTAAACATACTTTCAGGGTCACAGTCAAATACATTAATTGTAACTTTACTCACTCTTATATTATTGTTACCAGCGACACGTCATGGTATACCAAATTTTTGAAAATCTCGAATTATCTTGACTGTAATATGCATGTCCTAAACACATAAATCTTCCTCATAAATTCTCTTTAAAAAAAAACTAAATCCGTTGCGTAGTTTTAAAGATCCAAGCATACATAGGTACATACAGTGACTTTGTTTTATACTACGTTATGATTTAAGCCCTAAAACATTGCCAACCCTATTCAAAACATTTCAGCATCATAATTATTTCCATGAAATTCCGTTCAGCACAAGAGCATTTTACCTAACCTCATGGTGAAATCAACCATCACTGCAGTTACGACCGTAACTCAGACTAATAAGGCTCGTTTTCGATAACTTTTTAATAACGCGTGGTAGCACAAGTGGAGTTAATAGATAAGAATGCATTATTAGCAGTATAAATTTTATTTACAGGTAGACTTTGCTTTATTTAACTTTACTTGAGCAGAGTGTTTTTCATTGAAAACGTGTTTGAATCAGGGGTTTTATGAAGGTACTTAACAGTAAGCGAATCAATAATAATGAATTGATAAATATGTTGCTAAGGCAAAACTCGAGAACAGCTAAACCTAATTCTCTAATTCTTTTTTTTTTTTAGAATCCTTTTTGAAATAAAGGATGGTTCTTAGACAGAAAACAAAGTATATTGCCTGAAAAAGTCTAAAAACACTTTTTAACCGACTTCATCTATACTCCCATACAAACGATTCGTAATAATTACTAAAAGTCAATTTGAAAAGTTCAAATTGACTTTGATTTAGTTCAAGTGGAGAGGTTCGGGAAGGCAAAACAATTGACTGATGTTAGTACTGTAGCTGACGTGGCGTCCCGAATAGCAGAATAAGTATTAAAAAACAAAAAAATAAGAATCGACTGTGGTACAAAGCCGGGTCAACTAATACGATAAAAAAGATTCGGACATGGGCATAGTTTAAGGCAAAGATTTATGCGTTAATTAGCATTTTATTAATCACCGACGCAAAAAGAAGAGTATTATGAACTAGCTTTTGCCCGCGACTTTGTCTGCGTGGAAAAATAGTTCCCGTTCCCGTGGGATTTCCGGGATGAAAACTATCCATGTCCTTTCTCGGGTCCCAGATTATATCTATACCAAATTTCATTCAATTCGGTTCAGTGGTTTAGGCGTGAAGAAGAGACAGACAGACAGAGTTACTTTCGCATTTATAATATTAGTACGGATTTAACCTCCATGTAAGTGTGTTTACCTGTTCGTTGATCTGTCTGTCTGTGGCACTTTAGCTTTTAAACGCGTTTTTTAAATTCAAAGCAAGGTTATCAAGCAATGGTTTTTATAAATGTTTCGTTAAAATCGGTTCAGCCGTTTCGAGGTTATTCACTCTATTGTTAACTGCAGTTGCGATCTTAAAAACTACGGGCGCTGGTTTATACTTGTTTTATTTGGCAATATTCCTGAATTTGTCCTAGGAAAGATAGCTAGGTCAAAGTTAGTGCTAAATAGGTACCTAACTCATAATTCACCGCAAGCCTTAAGATGACGTTATAAAATAGTGGTCTGCCAAAATGTATATCACTAGGACTTACATACATAAACCATTCATTATCCGATACCAACGTATAATCTAGACCAGTAAAACAGAGAAAATTCTCCTGATTAGTGACTACGCTCATTTACTAAGCTCTGTACAACTTATATCGAAAGAATACAACGAACTTAACAGGCGAAACGAAAACGAAACAGGCGAGGAAAGCTATGCGAATGCCTACTCGTCTTTTACCAAAGTTGTTTTTCATGGATTGAAGTGGCTGAATGAATAGTTCTGAATAAATATGCGTAGGATAGGATTGACAGTTCCACTCATACGGAAGATGCGGAGAGAGATGCGGAACGCGGCTGATAGAAGTAGTATAGTGTGACCAAAATTAAATGGAGTAAAATATGTGTCCGTAGTTCCCAAACACAGTAGCGTAATAATTTAATGACTTGCTACATTCGCGTGAACCCTAATAACTGTATTTATTTTGTCTCCTCACCTAGTTTTTGCTAGAACGAGAAAAACATTTAACAGTAGCAAAATTTTTGCCTCTGTCATTATTCGGCCCTAATTTCAATAAAAAATAATAAGTTGCTGACAATTATACAGGTGCGGCTTTTGCAAACTCGACCAAAAAAGTCGCCGAGTCATCCTTGTTTTTGGGATTGTACGCTCATTGTATATTAAGTATAGTCCTAACATAACACTTTGTTATTATAGAAATAGGGGTCCGCAGATATTGTTGTAAACTTATTTTCTAGGCACTGAAATCGAAATATTAAAAGAACATAAGAACATGGCGTTGGTATGCCTCTGTTTGCTCACAGAGACAACGTTTTTAATAAAAGTCTGTCAATTTATTATTTTCATTAAATCCAAATACTCACAAACTAGGTATAAGCACGTTAAAGACAGGAACATGGGTAACTTAAATAACGTATTTAATTCTAGATAAATAAACTATCTTTTGTACATTATTATGGCTTAGCACTAGCCACTAATGTACATCTGTTGAACAATACATTGCAAAAAAGAGATGAGAACAGATTCGAAACACAGCCCTAGTAAGTACAACATCAACTGCAGAACCATTCACAAACAACAATTTTTTCCACCCGCTACCGTAAAACTAAAACTCAAACTGTACCGCTCACAATCATATAAAAAAATAAACATTTATTACACACTCGAACCTCTATTATTCTGAGTAGCAGAAAAAATATAACACCCCAATAGTCCAATAAAAGTAGGATTTGGTCTTTATTTCAGATATTAATAGTCAAAGGTTTCTTGGAAGGTTCCTCCTCTGTTCTCACGAAATACTGACATGTAACCGTTTGATTGAGTTAACAGTAATAAATAGTTGATTACAGGGCAGGCGCCGTCGTCGTAAACGTATATAGAGTGGTTTATTATTCACGTAAATATGTGTTTGTCATTTTTTGTTCGGACATTTTTGAATTCGCTCATTTTGTTGTATGACCTGCGACGTAAAAGATGAGAGATTTTTATGATAATACTTTTTTATTGGTAAGAATACTGGAGGCTTGTATTGGATGCCTGATTGTATGTCCCAGCATGTATGTTGCTTGTGATGCAATGAAAATTCCTTTTGTCAATGTAACATGCAATACTTAAGTGGTCCTTCGATCCTCAGTTTTTTCAGGAGTACAGCCACTCGAGATCTCATCGACCATTTAGTAATACACAAGTACGTCGTTTGAGCAATGCACATTAAATTATATGACATTACATTGAATTTTATAACCGTTGTGTACACTGATACTGCTAGCCAATTACAGGTACAGTTTAGGTGTATAATAATGTAATAAAGTAGTGAGGAAGCAATTCGAATATTGGAGCAGCAGTAAGTAATTAAATTAATGATGTTTAGGTGTATTTTTTCTTCTCATAGATACTCACAGGCTGGTTTAACCTGAGAGTTTTATCGAACTCTTGCAATAAAAAGTCCATAATTATTTCCTTTCACTACTGTGATTCGGAAACCCATAAATTAATTTTTGGTTACCTATTTAACACAATAACACGTCTTATGGTCTACGTCGTGGGTACGAATCTGGGCATGCACCAATGTGACTTTTTCAATTCATATATACTTTCTAAAGTTTATCTTGGACATCACTAACATCCCGTGCCTCAGAAAGCACGTAAAGCCGTTGGTCCCGGTTGGCATTCGTAGAACTTTGACAGACGTTACAGGTAAGCCTTAAAGTCAGACCAGTCTAACCAAGAAGTACCGTGTCGCCCAGTTACTGGGTTGTGGAGGTCTGATAGGCAGTCGCTTCATGTAAAACACTGGTATCCAGCTGAATCCGGTTAGGCTGGAAGCCGACCCCATAATAGCTGGGAAAAGGCTAGGGAGATGATGATGGCTTAATATGTATTATATACTTGTAACATCGATATTATTAGATCCAAGTGTTGCTAAGCGCAAATCTCGAGACCAAATTCGGTATTTATTTTCAAATATTCTTTGTTGTCGTGATTCAATATTACTGGCGCTACTAATACCTGAGGTTTACACCGACTGAAACAGGAAATAAAATAATGTATTGTCAATAAACCAGATAGAGCGGTATCGCAAAGATACATATTGAGTTAACAACCACTCAATTGTCTATTACAAGCGTAGTGATAATTTAATTTAATATCTTGGTACAGCGGTTGGAATCGCGTGGCCCGCGAACCGGCTGGCAACCCTCCTGCTTAGAGGGATTTTATCTATCCTCCGTTAGGGTTGTTATCAATGTATATTATTAAATTATTTTACAAATGTAGCTCGTTTATGTCATATTTTGACACTATGTAACCCTTTTTGGAAAAGATTGTCCAGCAGTATCTAAATAGATAGGGTATTGTTACGCAGTAACTTTTAGTAATCTGTGGTATTGTTTTGTAAATGATTCTTATGGGTGATATGAATTTGTATTAGAAACTTAGACCTTATCGTGTAAAGAGTAGATACGTTACTCATTTAATGTTGGGGTTTTTCGCCAAAAGAGTGGAGTTATAAATTTGACCATTATTTGTGTTCCTCTGTTTCTGGCACCGAGGCTCGTAGAGAACCAATTTAAGTAGATGTTTTTTTAAGCATGTTAAATAATACCTGTGGTCCTCTGTTAACTATAAGGATGGTCAGTTGATTTTCTTCTTAAAAATATTTTTTCTATTTACTAATTATAATTTATTTCAAAAGAATTTAAATTTATTTGTGTCGTGTGATGATAGATAAATAGTGCTGTTTTGGTTTCAGATTTTTGGCTATGAAGTTAAGATTCGGAACCCGAAAGGTGTCAATGGGACCTTATTGCTAAATCTCCATCTGTCTGCTTTGACTCTGAAAATATACCTTTCCCTCTAGAAAACCGGCGTTGTAGAATAGATGGTAGCATAGAACACATTGTTAAATATCTGATATTGACATCTATCCTACAATCATGATGGGCCTGTTGGTCTAGTGGTCAGTGACCCTGACTGCTAAGCCAGAGGTCGTGGGTTCAATTCTCACCCAGGACAAACTTTGTGTGATGAGCATGATTGTATGTTCTGTGTCTGGGTGTTGTTTATCTATAATATGTATGTATTTATAAATTATATAAGTATGTATATCAGTTATCTGGTTACCATAACACAAGCTCTGCTTAGCTTGGGATCAGATGGCCGTGTGTGAATTGTCAAAAAAAAAAATCGTCCGAACAAAATCGTCCAAATCAAACTTTGTTCTACCATCTATTCTACAATGTCTGGAAGTGCTGGTATGAAAATTTGCAATTTTAAAACAATGGGCCTCTTAACACAAACTAGAACTCAATCGCTCCAGTTTACATCTTATACTACAAGCAAAACAACTTTATTTATTTATTTATTTATTTAATATCAACTATTTCTTAACAGATTTACACCTTAAGGTGATTGCTCGTTAACAGGCTTTATTGGATGTTCGTAAAGATAATACCTAGGATATACGGAATCTAGGTTACGCATAATAGCATTGAAATTCACATTTGTTACATAGAATACTAGGTTTTGTCGACTACTCCATCTGTCAGGAATATTGCAGGTTGTAGGTATAACACTTCTGATTCACGTAGTTTCCTATCAGTAAGACAAAAAAAACCGTTGATTACAAACAAAATAACTAAAATTCAATCTATACCATATTGGGGTCAATTCGTACTAACGCAGAGTCGAAGTGTCAAACTCAAACTTAAAAGAGGCAGTTCTTTTTGTCGTTGCTGAAATGTTCTTTCAGCTTTAGTAACTAAAACTTTTAGAAAAAATAGTTTTCCTTTTAAAGACCTTCGTCGCAACAAATAACAATGCTCCAATCAAAAATTATAATATGCCTAGTCTAATTTTAAAGGCACGTCACGTGACCTCGACTTTTAACAAATTGCCCGGCCCACAACCGCGTTATTGTTCCCTAACTTACATTTTAACACATAGGCTTGAAACCTTCGTAAAAACCTTAAGTAGTACCAACTTACCAAGTGTGAACGAATTCATAGCACCTGTATTTTATACAAAAGACGTTATTGTTGCATTTTGTTTTATATTTAGTTAGTGTGGGGGTGCTAATGTGATGCTAATTAAGGGGCGTCGAGACTAACGCAAGCGGTCATGAATAGTCAAGGAGTTAGCCGTTGTCGTGAGTTGCCAGACTTTCGACGCCTTTTGCCGGTTAATGTTTTGTTAGTAAACTCTGACAATAGGTTTGAAACACCTGGAGGACTTTTTTTAATTATTAACCGTGCTCCGTGGTGGTTACGTATTGATTTTATCACTGTAAGTAGATACTTTACGAATAAAATTGCAGCCAGAGGTTGCGCAAGAGTTGGGGAGGGTTTTTGCCCAGCAATGGGACACAAACTTGGCTACTAAAAAGAGAATTTTGTACCTTCAAACCTAACACAATATTACGTACTTGCATAAACATAATAGCTACAAATTTAACCAATCAATTTAAACACATTTGTTGAAATAAATAAAAAGTATGTACACAAATGTTCTACAATGAAATTCACGGCCGTTTGAAATGAAATGAAAATGTTGCTATATTAATATCATCTATCACTTTGTCAATACTGTGTGCTCTTTCATTATTTGTATAATATTTGCTTATTAGTTAATTAAGCAAAATTTAACCATTAATTAGCTGTGACTTGATTAATAATTAACCTAGTTCATGGTTAGTTAGGTACCTGTAATTGATCTAAATGAGGTTTGTTGGAAATAAATAAAACGAAAAACTAATTTAAGTTATGACAAAATGTTATCTGTTTATAATAATTATATTTGTAGCAGAAGCAATGAAAAAAAAAACTGTAATGAAGGTAATATGTTTTTTTATATAAACGTTATTTCCCTACGCCAACGTTAGTGCTATTGAGGTATTTTAATATTCAAAATTGGACAGACAGTATTTTATTCTACGAGTATAAAATAAAAGTGGTCAAGTGCGTGTCAGACCTCACATAGAATCGGGTTCCGTTTTGAATTATTTTGCATTACGTTTTGAAATGAGTGTTTGGCATAATCTACGTTTCCCAAGTCAGGCCTCTTTAACTCCTGAACTTACAAAGTTTCCTAAGCTGTTAGTTTTTCTTTAAAGTTCATCATATAGGCTTACTTAGTCTTTTTTTTTCAGATTTTTCGAGCTATCCGTTTAGTTTTTAGAGGGGCACGCTCTAAATAATAGGTAATGAGAGAAACTATAATAATATTCTGCACTTCTCTTTAATTTACCCGAGATTCGAGACACAATAGAAAGACAATAGCACCGGCTGTCGCTTGGTCGTTGGAAGGTTAAAAAACATTTAAAATTTTAGTGACTGTATACTCATAATACTCTAAATATAAAAATGCAGTCTAAACTATCATTTAAGTCAAAATTTAAACTTAAACTCAACTTGATACATCGCAAACCCGAAATGAGTCAAAGCTCAAAATAACGCAGTATGGTCGGCGTCTGGAATCGAACCGGGCTCTTTGATCCTCCGTACCCTTTGTAACCTTACACGGGCTGCTCCCTCTACACCTGAGATTATTAACGACTGACTGAACAGGGTTACTGAAATAACAGGAGACGGAGTCATCAATCATGAGGTAAAGGGGAAGCTGGCAAATTATGACGTTGTATTGTCCCTATATGTTTATGTCCCTACATATTATTATTGTCATATTGTCCTTACATATTTATGTTCTGCGCACAGCAAAAATCTACGTTCTTCCAATAACAGTCTTCTGCGATGTCCGTCTCACCGTTCCGGTTTCGTTAAATCTTCTTTCCTTCCTTCCTCAGAATATCAGGACTTATCCAAGCGATGTTCCTGTCGAATGCGCTTTCTCAGAATATCAGGATGGCTACCAATCAGTTCACACTTAAAGTAAAAGCTCGAAAACATTTACTTAAGAGTGAAGTAGGTATGATCCGTTATTTCGATGGATAACTAGCGCGCGTGACAACATTTCATTAATTTTTTTAGGCACTTGGTAAAAAATTAAGGCATTGTTTTTTACATATTTGGGATAAGAATCGAACACTGAATAGCTTCCTTTATCTCCTTCGCCTTACCTAACACGGTGTTTGCATGGAATAAACGAAGTCGACTGACATTGACAATTCTTAAAAAAAATACTTTTTACATGTTCTACAACTGCTGAAGCCAGAAATATAGTTTATCTTTTTTTTTATTACTTATGGGCTTGCTCTTGGTCCCAGACTAGCCCAAGGGCATAGACGGGGCCTACGATGGAGCGAGCTCACCCAAAAGATGCCTATGCACTCGTCTCTTGAATACATCCGGGTTATATGCTTTTGGAAACACAGACGCCGGCAGGGAATTCCATTCTTTTGCGGTGCGCATAATGAAGGATTTCGAGAAACGCTGCGTGCGGATTCGAGGAATATCGACCAAGAAAGGGTGGTATCCCGCCGTACGTCTGGATGTCCGGTGGTAAAACGAGGACGGGGGAATGAGCTCGTGTAGCTCGTGAACACACTCACCGAAGTGCAATCTGTAAAACACCGCCAGACAGGCAACTTTACGCCGATGTGCTAGAGGTTGTAGTTGGGCCACAAACTTCTTGTCGCCAACCAACCCTCTGGCTCTGCGTTCTACCGAATCCAATGCGGCCAGTTGGTGTTTGGCTGAGCCATCCCATAGGTGACAGCAATACTCCATACACGATCGGACTTGAGCTTTATAAAGTGTAAGAAGCTGTCCCGGCGTGAAATATCGCTTAACCTTGTTAAGGATGCCCAGCTTTTTCGCCGCAGTCAGTGCTTTGGACTCGATGAAAGCGGCGAAGTTGAGGTCAGAACTCAACTCCATGCCAAGGAGTTCTAGGAAGCCGGTATTCTTATCCAAATCTGTATTTTTATCCCAAATAAATTGAAAAGTAATGCACAGATTTCAATCAAATTTTAAAATGTGAAATAATAGGAGAGCGCAGTCATCAATTATGAGGTATTGGGGAAGCTGGGAGCAAATTGTGCAGTTGTATTGTGCTTAAATGATGAGGTCTAGGGCCTATACAAAAGTTAGGTAGTTCCTCCTTGAATTCTGATTAGCGAATTTGACTACATGTTCTATGTCCATTTAAGTAAGGGCAGTTAAAGGTTACTAAATTTAGAAACTTCAAACTGTTTAATAGATTTTTTTTCTTATTTTCTAATAAATAATCACTTGTCAACTACTAGCAACTATAAAAACCCAAGAGTTAAAGTGAGCCTTAAAAAAGTATGCCTTAAAAATAAGGAAAACACTCAACAATGTACATATAATAATGTAACAACATTATTTTAAAAGAGTGAGTATGGAGTTTCTTGCCCATTCTTCTCCATACGAATCAACATTTTGGAACGGGCAACTAGATTCATTTTTCTTTGTTTTTGACGTTCTAAAGTGCCTTTTAAATGGTCTATTAGAAATAAATGATTTGAGTTTGATTTTGAAGGATCCTTCTCAAACAATATAATATCAAAATTGGGTCAGACAGCAACAGAGATATAGAACGAAAAAAGTTTTTTTTTCGTAAATAATATTACGTACAAACTACGTTATCCGTTTTGTTTCATAAAATGTACCTTTATATAAAAGACAGCGTATTAACGTAGTTTGTTAGGTACCTAAAATAGTAAAATACTATATATAGTTTACTGTTTTTCGTAGAATACTATCAGGAATAGGAAACCAAAATAGACGTTCTCTTTATTGAATGAGAAATTATTGAATAAATATCTATTGGAAATAGGCGAGACGACAAAAAAAAAGCAATTAGTCGATTGAGATTATTAAATAATTTTGGACACGTATTTTTTATTTTTTCTCGTAAACGAAAAATGACGACGATACAGTGCGTTGAAGTTGTGCATGACGTCACGATCAGATACAACTTTTGCGTTAAGGTGACGTCAAAAGTCCCCACTATGCCCCCACTCCAAAACTTTGTTGCTTTTTATCTTTGTATTTTTTTATTATTTTGATGAACCAAAAAATACGTGTCCCGTATTTTTGGCCGATCTACAAGACGGACTAAACAGAATTCCATTTTTTTTATGTTGTCGTCACCCCTATTATGGTGGAGTTAATGATATTTTATTTTTTGTTACTTGTGTGTCTTATTACCATAGGTCGGAATTAGGTAGAGTTATTCATGTACTTACACTGATTTCACACAGCGAAAGAATAAAGTGGAAATGCTCCAAATCCCGGAATTACTTTTAAAGAGGAGAAAAATCCCGTGATTTATTAAATAAAAAGTTATTTACTTTTACACAAATTATCTGTGTAATATATCTCTGACGATTTTATATATTTTTTTAATTTGTAATACTATTGCACACGAGATATTAATATCAATATTTCGATGCAAGTACTAAAAATAACTCTACCTAATTCCGATCTCTACTTATTACTTAATTGATCGCTATTTATGTATGTCTGTCTGACTCTGACATGGTAGATCTTAATTGAAATATCGATGTACGGCATTTTTCGATCATGTAGATGAAAGTTGAATACTTTAATAATAGTATCTTTAATTTACATATGAATCAAATTCATCTGAGTAATATAATGTAATATCGCCAAGGTGAATAATTAGCAAAAGAGATTTTTGTTTTGATATATATCTTGTACCATTTCGAAATAATTTGTACCAATCGTTGTTGCCTGTGTGCATAGCCCCTAAGTCGTAGAAGTCCGGAAAAATTGCCGCTGTCATATTAATAAGTTGATTTCACAAAATTGTCCTACCTACATAAGATAAACCACCAAACTAATATTTTCCCATTAGAATCCCTTAAAAACTCAATAATCTGTACTAATATTATAAATACAAAAGTAACTCTGTATGTCTGTCTGTCTATCTGTCTCTTCTTCACGCCTAAACCACTAAACCGATTTAAATAAAATTTGGTACAGATATAGTCTGGGATCCGAGAAAGGACATAGGATAGTTTTCATCCCGGAAATTCTCCGGGAACGGGAGCTATTAATCTGCGCGGACGAAGTCGCGGGCAACGCTAGTTAACAATAAAAGCACTTATATTTTAAATTTAAAATTATTGAGAAATTTTTATTCGTTGACAATTAAAGCTGATTAACTGGAGTCATCTCTTATCTTATTTACTCATCAAGCATCGTGCTAAGTATAAACTAATTAACAGTTTTTTAAGTACACATTAATTGAATTCTCAAGTTGCACTCAATTCATACCTTTATAAGGTAGAAACTTCATGAATATCATAATATTTATTAACTCAAGTATTAATTGAAGTATTTCTATGGAACTCGTTCTGCCATCAAGCCTTATACAAAGTTGACTGGTTTTTTCATATTATAGCTAGCAACCAGCCCCGGCTACGCATGGGTGTTACAAATCATTAAATATATCGGTTTGCTTTGTTTTACACATATAAACATTCTTCTTGAAACATTCAATCTATTTATGAACCACAGTAAAATCCACCATGACCAACCGACAGCCGGCTGTCGGGCTGCTATTGCCTTTCTATAGTGTCTCAAATCACGTGTCTCCCAACGATCTAAGCGTACATACAAACAACACTTATTTTATACTATGTAAATATATAAAGATGCTTTTAACCTAATCGTATGCTAGAAGGTAATAATTAGACTTTTAGAGGTAACTTCTTTACGTTTCTTTCAGACATATCTACGCTTTTACGCCCACCATTTCCATTTATAACAAGCTAAGGAATAACGCAATGCCTCAGGAAGCACATAAAGCCGTCCTATTGTAAGTCGTAGAACTTTGACAGTCGGGAAGCCAGAAAGTCTGACCAGCTGGTCTGACCAATCTAGGGGACATAGGAACTCAAGGGATACCGTGTCGCCCAGTAACTAGGTTGATAAGGTCTGATAGACAGTCGCATCACTTAAAACACTGGTAATCAGCTGAATCTGGTTATGTTGGAAGTCGACCCAACATTATTGAGAAAAGTCTAGGAGATGACAGTGAGCTACGACGGCACAGTAATAATAATAATTTACAAGCTTGCATGCAGTCTGTGTATACATACAACGACTTTTAAATTATAAGTTCCTTCATAAGTTTATTTTGTAAATGCCAACAAAAAAAAAATATTTCTCATTTCAGATCCGCGGAAGAACAAAATTCAAATAAAAAGTCACTGACCATCAAAATTTTCTCACTAAGTTACTTTGCTGTTATTATTAATCTACCGTTTTTCGGCCTTTTGACAGCAAAGCGGAATATGCAAACAGGAATTTTCGCATAAATTACAAGCAGATCAAACGCCGCAAATGGAACTGGATCGGCCACATGCTCCGAAAGGATCCTAAACATAAACCAAGGCAAGCCCTAGACTATCCTCAAGGAAAGTAAAATCGTGGTCGCCCGAAGCAGACCTGGCGACGAACTGTCATCACAGAAGCGAAGGATATTGCGAAGACCTGGAGCGAATAAAAACGCGTAGCTCAATACCGATCGGGACGGCAACGCACTGCGGACGCTATCTGCCCCATCTAGGGGACACAGGAACTTAAGTCAAGTTAAGGTACAATATAACGACTAGCACCAGCTTTGCACGGGTGATAAAAATCTCGGATTTTCTATACTATGAAGGCATGTATTATTGTAAACCTTCCTCTGAAATCAATCTATCTTTTAAATAAAACCGTAACAAAATCCGTATTAGTTTTAATGATAAAAGCCAAACCGACTTTCCTTTATACTATGTTACGAATTACCTAAAAAAAATTCATTACCATCATATAAAATTTTCAACGCTGCAACACTGAGTCGCAGCGGTTCATTCCGGTTTCATCTCGACCGGTCGTTTTTGCTCTTCAGTATTATGGCTCGGCCCACAATTGATATTAATTTCATGAGATGCTATTGAGGTAAAAACTTGCCCTGCAAAGGCTGGCCGTCCTGTTTTTGCAGCACATAATGGCTCCTTGCTAAGGCGACTTCCGTGATGCAAGCAGTTGATTGGGGAGTGTCCGAAGATTATTTGTATTAAGGTTTTCGCGTTCTTGGTTGTACTGTGTGTAAATTTTTCTATAGGGTAGCAGATTGTTTGAGACTTTGTAGATGATTATATGCTGGTGAAGTTTAGCCAATGTTATAATCTAATACTAATATTATAAAGAGGTATATTATATATATTATATATTGTAACAATATATACAATATTTACAAACTAAATTACTATACTTAAAAAAAAAGGAAAAACACTACAATTAAAATATGATAGCATCAAAAAACTCCTCCGCATCGCTGTCAACCGGTAAAGTGCCCAAAAGGCTGGCAGCATTGCCACGTTGGATGGCAATGCTAAGTCTCTGGCCAAAATAATAGCCAGCCTTTGGGTCACGGGAAGAGTCAACCAGTCTTTTTGATAGTTCTTTAAATAAAAGGTGGGCACTCGGACCCCACGGCCCGAGGGTTTCAACCCCAAACGGCTCAAAAATATAGTTACCAATAAGGTTACTATACTTCCGCCGCTTGAGGTTTTCCGCAGCCGAGGCGGCAGCACCGGCACAGCACGCCGTACTAGGAAGGTGGGATGGCGCAAGAGTATCGACACAGGTAGCGTCCCACACTAAAGGCCTACCCATCTTCCATGGGAATAAAGACATACCGTCATATTATTTTTATATTGTATATTATATTCTTTTTCTCTTAAGTTTAGGCCCTGCGTTGACGTCAGTCAGTAAGTTTCCATGACGCTTTATTAGTTTAGGTACCTGTATGTATTGTGTGTACGTGACTTTTTTTTTTGGTGAGTGTGTAATCATCCAATGACTGCTCCCGTCCTGGTGCGGCGGGAGGGCGTGTCAGACTCTTACTGACTAAAACCCACTGATGTTCCTTCGATTGCCCTTTATGTTCCATGGTCACGGTAACTATTATAAACATTCCGCAACCCGTACGTGACTTACTTTTGGGCCCGACTTTGTCCTACTTTGAACGATCAGATTTAATTAAAATTTTGCACACTTGTCCAAAGATTGATGACACTGCGATAATTAAAAAATTGAAAATAAGTTAAATAAATTTAGATTGAGAAAAAATTAAAATTATGAAAATATTGTAAACACCGGAATGTGAGAGTCGGACTCGCACTCTGTGGGTTCCGTAAACAGTGAATTTGTTGTATTGAAACATATTTATATTATTCTGTTTTAGTATTTGTTGTTGTAGTGGATACATAAATACATCACTTGTAAAAATTTCAACTATCTAGAGTCGACGTTAGGTATCTGTGATACAGCCTGGTGACGAACGGACGGACAGAGAGACATACAGAGAATTTATAATTGTTTAACACATCCTCATCTATTTTATAAACGAATAGTAAATATTTCAAATGGAATAGCAGTTGCCAATAGTTTAGAAGCGTAAAATTAGCGATCACAACCGGTTGCTTGCGACCATTACAATCGCCTGTATCGGTACCTACGACAAAATAAGTGGCAATTATTGAAGTAGTTGTAATGTCTTGAATAATGACATCATCGAAGCGCAGTATTTATTTACCAATTAACATTCATTATTTAAAAAATCTTAGAAAAAAAAACTGGCCAAGTGCGAGTCCGACTCGCGCACGAAGGGTTCCGTGCTATCATCTAATAATAGACAAGTTTCTACCTGTTTATTAAGAGTAAAAATTGCTTAAAAATTACGTTTGTTGTACTTTATTGTTGTTTAATTATTTATTTTGAAATGTAATACACAAGCAAATATTCTGTAAAAATTTGAAGCGTACCTGTTACCGTTTTTAATATTGAGCAAAAAAATACGAAAAAAAGCACGTTTATTTTATGGGGACCCCCTTAATATTTTTTTTTGTTATTTTTTACTATTTGTTGTTATAGCAGCAACGGAAATACATCATTTGTGAAAATTTCAGCTTTCCAGCTATCACGGTTTATGAGATACAGCCCGGAGACAGGCAGACAAACGGACAGACAGCGGAGGCTAAATATAGGGTCCCGTTTTACCCTATGGGTACGGAGCCCTAAAAACTGCCCTCAAAAATATAAGGCCCGCCTCTCGGGTTGTGGATTTAAATGCGGGTAAGTACCAATGTGACTTTTTCAATTCATATGTAATTTCTACAGTTTATCTTGCACATCACTGACACACCATGCCTCGGAAAGCACGTTATCCAACCAGACAGTCTGACCTGTCTAATCAAAGGATATCGTGTCACCCAGTTACTGGGATGTGGAGTTCCAATAGGCAGCCAAAATCCAATAGGCGTCTTCACGTAAAACACTCCAGCTGAATCTGGTTAGGCTGGAAGCCAACCCCAACATGTTTGACAAATAAAAAAATAATCGTATATGTAAAAAATCGTTAGTCATGTAGTAATTTCTAATTCGGCTTTATTTCAAACCGAACTGTGATAAAAACTTAAATAAATGCGAATATCCTGGATGGCTCTCAGGACTATGTCCGACGACTCCATCAGGTATAATAGTTACTAAATATCTTAATACCTTTAAAACTATACTCAGTTTCATACAGCTCAATGTGATATTGATAATGGCACACGCAGTAGGCATAATATATTATACCACGTAGGAAAGACTCAACATTACATACGTCTATGCTCTCATTAATCCTTCGTCAGTAAAATAAGTAACATTATATCATTATATGTGACAAATATATAGATCTAGCATATCTGCTTACCCAGCATAAACACAAGCGTGATTCAACAAACTTTGTACAAAATCTGTTTACAATATTACTGAGATCATATTTTAAACCTTACGCCTTTGAATTAGGGGGCAGAATTGACGGCATCCGTCAACAGAAATATAATTGTCACTGCATAATGAGATGAAAGCTATGGCGACTATTTTAGGATGGAGGAGACACACGGGCAAGCAGTGCAACGGGCTGTTTTTATTTTCATGCTTTTTCGAGTCCAATAGAAATTAATTGGGAATCAAACGAGCTTACCTGTTAAGCGAAGTCTTGATTCTAATTTTATGAACACTGAAATGAAATATAATTATTATTTATTGGTTTAACTAGTAGTAGTAATTCCCTTCGCTTGCGAATCAATCGCGACCGTTCAGATATTAAAAAAAAAAACGAACATGACGTTTACACTGTCCTGTCAACGTCAAGTCACTTGTTTTAGAGATATGTGCACCATGATGCTTATGATGAGGATCAGCTTCTCAAGATGATAGTTTTGCAACATGGTACACAGCTACATTCACTCAGGTTTACAGGTAAACAGTGAATTTAGTAGTAATTATTGCAGCTTTGGGGCTTTAGTGGTGGGTGGGTAATTATATTTCATTTCAGTGTTCATAAAATTAGAATCAAGACTTCGCTTAACAGGTAAGCTCGTTTGATTCCCAATTTTATTTCACACTGAAATGAAATATAATTATTATTTATTGGTTTAACTAGTAGATGTTTAGAGAAATAGCTGCAATGATTATTATAATAAAAATTAATAACGTAACGGTATTCAAGAGCTCGAATTATTCTAATAATTGCGTAGAGGTATTACGTTCTTAGTTTATATATTATTTTAGTAGCAATATTTATTATTAGCCAAATAATCTATAATTATTTTTTAATAATATTACTAAAGTTTGTGAATAGATCGAACTTTTACTATACCAAAATAATAATATTAGTGTTATGTTTGGTATAAGTAGGAAAAAAAAATTAAAATTGGCAATTCGATTCCACCTTCTTTGCCAACTGAATCAATATTATAAAAAAAACGATTAAATTTCGTTAGGTCGCATCACTATAATTGTCAGACAAGGACTGTCAGGGAACTCGTGGCAAACACTATAATCAACATTGGCACATTTGACGCCTTAACCTTTATTAGTATTAGACAATCATTGTCTTCGAACTCATGTGGGTTAAGCAATTATTAATCGTATCTATTTAATGTCAAGAACTGATAGTGAAGAGTTTTCTTTACAGGAAATGCTAAGTTATATCATAACTTTTTGTTTATCCAGCTATGGTTCTCATAGTATCGGGTTTATGCCAACTCTTTTGGCAGTAGAAGTTGCAGGTAGCCTTGGGATATACCTAAATGGTGAATAGCTATCCTGGTTGTTACTTAAAATTAAATGAATATTAAAAATTTTAGTTACTTTGACTGGTCACTATTATGCAAAATTTTTTTAAAAGATAGAGTTCATGGTTCCTGAGTTTTGGTGTGATATAATATCTTTTGCTTTTACTGGACTAGTCTTGAGATTTTGTATTAGGAAAGGTAAATATGTTCTGTGTTCTGCCCTATTCACAGTGGAAGTTTTATTTATGTCAATTATTTCTATGGTCACCATTATTTGTTACTGTAATGTTTGGTAAATTAATATGAGACAGTATTTTAATTCATTGGGTTGGTGTTAAGGTTAGGGGCATGGCCAGCTTCCTTGCGATTTTTTCTTAAGTTTGTAAGGTCGGGAAAATAGGAGGTAAAATACTTTTGTTGGGACGGGGTTCCATTATTTAAAATATTGGGTTGGTGATCTGGGTCTGTTTATACTTTAAGGAAATGCTATGATTTTTGTTATGTGTAGACAGCTTTTGATTCTTAAATACAACCCTGTTGTTTCCAATTTTATAATAAGTTGGGGGTTAGTAAGGTTGATCTGTCAGAGTTAGCCCCAATTCTTTCTGTGAGAAACTAAATTATTTCATATATATTAATTCATCATATTTTGTCTGATGTATTAGGCATTACATTCAAAATGCTAAAAAATAGTAATGCTAACATTATATTTAGTGGCAAGATAGGAGCTCAGTTTATGTTTGTAATAAGTTAATATATTGATGAAAAATAACAGTTTGATATTTCTTGTAGCTTAACTAGAGGGTTTCATATTTCTGAAGTCCGTAGTGGGTAAGCACATATGGCTTTTGCTTTATGGTTCTTAATTATCTTTAAGCACCTTGTAACGCTGGCCAGGTATCCAAGTTAATTGTTGGTGAAAACCATATAAGTAAGTATATGATGAATGCACAGTTGCCTGTTTTCTACAAAGCATTTATGTTTAATTCTCCTAGGTAGTGAATAAATTAAATTAGTTTCAGTTTGACCAGAATTAGAGCAAACCCAGCTAAGGTATTTATGTTTCTTAATTCTTAATCTGCTAGTTTCTTAGATTTACTTAGATTTTCTATTTCAGGTTAAATGTGAATATCTCTCTGTTGTCACCACGTCCATAATGAGCTACATTATTGAAATATAGATGTTGTATATCTCTTTATTATTTTTTTTTTTTTTTATAATGCTTGCAATAGCAGAAATGTATTTTTTACTTATTCGATAAATGACTTTAAGGCAAAATATGTTGCGATTCTTTCAAGTTGATGTATGTGATAATCTCCAATATGTTCGCCCACTCAATGTGCACCCCTCCCCCCCCTCTCCCTTTCTTGTTAAAGGAGATCAGGGAAAATTTCTATTAATTAAAGAGGGGATGTTGCAGTTTTCCCGACTTTGTTAGATTAACTGGCTTCAAATCTAATTCTGAAAGTATATATCTTTGTGTGCATCTGTCCATCAGGGGCAGCAGGGTGAACTGGTATTAAAGTGTGTAATCCTTTAAAAGGTTTTAATGCGTTTATTTATTTACTTTAAGTTCATTCACAGCATGTACATATTATACGTACTTGATCCTTGTTTTTCTTTGTATTGTTCGGTTTGTAGTCAGTGTCCAGTAATTTCTTAAGTGTGAGTTCAGCGGCTCCTTTACATTTTATTTATGTAGGAGGAGAGCATATTTGAAGTCGCTGATAGTATCTCATGCTGATGGCAGGGTAGCCCGGTCACCTGTGCACATGTATATAAGACACATGAGGATCTCGTCCCCAGTGAGCTGTTGAAGTGTCAGTTTCGACACAATGCATTCCAGCTAGCGACCTGATACTGGTGTCGCAGAGAGATCACCTTTTGTGCTTGTTAGCTACGGGTGGGATCTCGTCCCCAGTGATTTAAAGCGCTAGTCTTGTCTAAACGCCTGCCGTCTAGCGACCTGATATTATTGTCGCAGAG
Organism: Athetis lepigone; assembly: GCA_033675125.1. Lineage (NCBI taxonomy): Eukaryota > Metazoa > Arthropoda > Insecta > Lepidoptera > Noctuidae > Athetis > Athetis lepigone. The sequence goes on from CM066219.1 coordinate 20,640,740, forward strand.
ATATCACCTTTTGTGCTTGTTAGCTACGGGTGGGATCTCGTCCCCAGTGATTTAAAGCGCTAGTCTTGTCTAAACGCCTGCCGTCTAGCGACCTGATATTAGTGTCGCAGAGGGATCACCTTTTGTGCTTGTTAGCTACGGGTGGGATCTCGTCCCCAGTGATTTAAAGCGCTAGTCTTGTCTAAACGCCTGCCGTCAAACGACCTGATATTAGTGTCGCAGAGAGATCACCTTTTGTGCTTGTTAGCTACGGGTGGGGTCTCGCCCCAGTGATTTATGATATTAGGTGGTAATGTTCTAACAAATATTTCAATTATAGGTAAGCACATTGTCAATGTAACATGTGCTTAATTATAAAATATTTAGCATCAATTTAGTTATAGGTACTTTTTGGGTATTTAAGACACATTTCTTGAGTGTTTATGCAAAACCCTAAGAATTTTCATTGGTTACTAAGTAAAAGTTGCTCTGTTCATAAGTAATGACTAAACCCAGACATTTATATACATTCAGTGTACCTCTTGCTAATGCATGAACAATCATCAGGGTGTACGGCAATGTCCTTGTTTCCTTGTTAGCAAACTGGTTAATACACAAGTTATATTGGATGGCTTGTATGGCGTAGCTGCCGCTTCTAACCTAAAAGTTATGCAGCTCAAAAAGCCATAGGCATTCCCGGAATTATTGACAAATGGGTACTAAGAAATATGGTATCTTAATATTAATAATAGAATCCGTGAAATGATTTCTATTCACGAGACTATTGGCAACACGTCTTCTATTTGAAAGAGTTTTGTCGAGATAGATTTTATTTTAGTTTTGCTGATGTTTGTACTTTATTTTTTATGTGCAATAAAGAATATGAATATGAATATATGAATATGAATAGATTTATTTAACAGTTTAAGATTTAAAATACATCTTAATTTGCCATTCCGTTTAGGTCTGAGAAAAATTTTAATGTTAAATTCACCGTATTAATGTTAGTAAGTCAGCAATGATGTTTCCATTTAATGAAGGCTGTAACTGTAATGTTATGTTATCATGTAAAGAATGTAAAATGCAGCTGCAGTTAGCATAAGTTAGCCTATAAGTTCTTTAAATTAACTGTAATGTTGTCTTTAGCATGTGCGCAACCCGTAGTTGTGTCCAATTAATTCTATTCATATAAATGTTATGCATGTTACATGCATGCATAGCGTTATGGAATGCAGTCGACAAGTATTTTAGTCATATGACTATTAAGAATATTCATTTGAGCAGGTATAGGACCAAGGGGTAGCTAATATCCGTTAAGACTGATACACAAAACCATTGGGACATTAATATGTTCCCCGTTACATAATAAGATAATTTTCCAGGATGTGTCTGGTTTGTTAAAATTTGGTTCGGAGCCTCAGTATAGACCTTGTTAGTGAGCTGCTCTCTCGGAGCGCTCAGTGATGACAATTGTCATTTCCCTGGTTGGGATGAAATCCTGTATTTCGTTATTGCTTAGTCAGTATTTTGGTGATATACCGGGTTTGGTCTTTAACTGCGGCCTCTTCATCTGTTTGACAGCCTTGACAACTCTGTTAGGTGGTTTGTCCATATAAAAAAATATTTCTGGTGCTTTGTACAATATAAGGTTATGCTTCTTGTGTCATCAAGAAGGACATTAATTTGATGGTTATGAATATTACCGGGTTCATAGTACAGCCAAGTTGATTGGCAATTTAGTTCAACTTTGTCACTTATTTCATTGAGATCGGTCATAGTTTCAGCAATGGAGGAAGTAGAAGTCTCTTTTGTGGCATTTTTATGATCACAACTTTTAGCCGGCTATGTGAATGAGTGCTGCTTTACTTCAGTGTTAAACGTAATGGGCATCAAGCATTTTCAGCGGTCTGGTATTGCAGGTTTATTTATGATAATCATATTTCTTCAGTTGTTATTGCTTCCTTTGCTAATGTAGGAGCAAATTCAGTTCCGATGCGTCATGAACCGCTAGACCTGCAACCTAGATCATAAAACTGACTTACCTCGTTTGTAGTTAAGAGAGAACCTAGGGTCTACCTCTAATCCTTGTTTAGGCTGGGGGTTCTGGACGCTGGGGGTCCGGTGTGAAAGATTCTATTAGATGTCGGGTACTGCGCAAGCGTAACTCAGGCATGCTCTTGCGTTTGTAAATAGCATCGATGACGACGTTTTTGTGTGCCCAATTTTCTTTAGCAACATTCACTATGCACTTGATTAACTTTTTATCACTCAACATCTTTTTGGAATTAGAAAAATGATGAAAATTTGTGAGGACAAATTTTTTCATGCGATGTTACTTCGCGCGCGAAAAGAAAAAGTGACTTGACGTTGACAGGACAGTGTAAACGTCATGTTCGTTTTTTTTTTTAATATCTGAACGGTCGCGATTGATTCGCAAGCGAAGGGAATTACTACTACTAGTTAAACCAATAAATAATAATTATATTTCATTTCAGTGTGAAATAAAATATACGTATGGCTTGTATAAGGCGTTAAGCTAAAATTATAAGTTAAGTGGAAATTATTTATTTTCTTACTCTTCCGCAGTTCTTTTCTGATTAATATCGTTGCGAGATCCAAGACAGTTGAATCGTTTCTCCAGAACTAATCGAGCTTCATGGCTTCGGCGCTTTTCTGGCGGACTCCACTGTTTAATCTTGCTTTCAGGAGTTGCAGTGGTTAGAAATAGTGAGGCGGTATAGTTCCAAAAACAAAACCTAAAATTTTGTAGAAATCTCGTAGACATTGCCGTAAGCGTTGGATCTGCCTTTTTGTAAAGTTCACAAACAAATTTCATTGTACCATTACCGTACTAGTGTAATAATGGTAAAAAGCTCGGTTTCGTAACACACCGCATTATGTCGTGTGATTGGTGCAATAAGAGACAAATGTAAGTTATAAATGTTATTTCACTTTCGAAAGACAAGACGTATCTAGGAGGAACGTTCCATGAAGAATATAGGTATCTACTATATAAAAATAAGTCGGGTTTTCCTTCCTGACGCTATAACTCCAGAACGCACGAACCGATTTTCACGGTTTTGCATTCGTTGGAAAGGTCACGGGCTCCATGTGGTTTATAGCAAAATAAATTCAGAAAACATCCACTCGGATGAAGTTGCGGGCAGAAGCTAGTTAATAAATATTAATCTCGACACTCATTTATCTCGTGAAATAGAAACAACAATATATTTTGTGTTTATGGAATTGATTAATAAAAACAAATATTATACGTTTTACAAACTTCTACACTGGCAAAAGCAGTCTTAATCCTACCTACCTGGAACGAAGCAAAACAACAAAAATATAAACATACAATATTCATCGGAACACGCAAACCATCCTTACTGCCAGTATGTATACTTTCTAATTATTATAAATCTGTCGTCGCCAATGCGAGAGGACACTGTGTAGTCTTTTTTCACCCAGCGAGTAATTTCACACGGACAAGTGTTAGGGATGTTAATTAAATACTTCGATTTTATTATTGTGCACGTCTGTTTTTTATTTGTATGCACTGTGTTTCATGCTCTGTGCGCAGCGTGATTTAAAATGTTCGGAGACCGTTTGAGAGTTATAGTTTATAAGTATTTATGATTTGTACGATGTTGTTTTTAAAAAATGTTTCTTTGTTTGATTGTTTTTGTTGAGATTGTTTTATTTGGGATTCTGGGGTTTGATTTTTAAACATTCGTATGGAAAGACTATTTGAACACCAATGTGAACCAAATTTCTATACCGTATCTGTATTTAATTGAAGGTGTATTTTGACTTGAAAATTGTCTAAAAATTTTATCTAATAATGTTTACGCATAGTAAATTACCTAACCCGATATTAGGTTATTAACTAGATTTAAATAATTGTTGTATTTCATTTGTACGATTTTTTTAGATAAAAAGACATTTCAAGATTTTTACATTTAGTTACATATCTAACAAAAATAATACCATTTTTTATGTAGTCGTCATCTGTAGGTATTCTAATAAGAATAAATATTACGAAAGTATTTCCAAAACAAAAAAACAATTAGTCACCTAACTTAAAAACCGATTGGTTTTTAGACAACTCATTTAATGTCAGTGAACTATGCTATGATACCGAGTTGTGACAAAGAATAACAATAATTACGTGAGACATGAAATTACAATTCCGTATTTTCTACCTAAATAATTAAGGCCTTAATTTATCACCGGTGTCACCATTAAAGGTCATTTTCAATAACCTAACAATTAGACTAAGAGATTGTAGTTAGATATTTGACATCAGCCCATACATAATAATTATGTCAAAAAATCCGACCTAAGTTATATTATTGAAAATTAACTTTTTCGGTTTGTATTTTTTTAACCCCCAACGCAAAAAGTTTGCACTCTATGTGCCTTACTAATAAACGCTGCATAAAGTTATGACAGGTTCATACGTCAAAAAATGTATGGTTACACAGGCTTTATTCATTGCATAACTTTACACAGTGATTATTAGTAAGGGCATATGTATATGTATATCTATGTCATTGTAGCTATTAAACGGGTCAACTGATTTGGACGGATTTTTATGTGAAAGTTGATTAACTAGCAATGGTTCTTAAACATGTTTCATCAAAATCAGTTCAGCTGTTTTGAAGTCTCTTCTCTAACTCTTCTGCTAACAACACAGTCTTAACAACTTCAGGGCCGGACTTTTTTAATTTGCACTTTGTTAGCACACTACATAAAGAAACGATGCCTTGAAAAGCAGAACATATCAACCTCAGGTTCCAAGCACGTCACAGTTCACAAAAATGAAGGAGAAATTAGTTCCGCATCTTTAAAAATCGAAATACCAGTGCAAAGTTAATTGGACTGGGGCGCTGGGCGGACGACATCGGACGCTCGTCGCGCCTCGTTGAGCAGCGCTGCACCCCTCGATTATTGCACAGAGCTTCTGTTTCAGATTATACGTTTGTGGAAAGCTGCATCGTGACTCTGTGAGGACTTCATAGGTAGGTGAAAAATAGAAGCTTGATTTTTAGGAATAGTAAGTTATGTTATTATCTTCATGTTTTTAACCACGATTTTCTTTTTTAGTTGTTACATACTTTGATAATAAAATCTCTTGATCTTTTAAACGGGGTTTTATTTCTCTTAACTTATTTTTGTGTACTAAGGGTAATGTTGTTTATTATAAAGTTTCTAATACTAATAAAAATATTGAGTATTGAATATTGAATATTGGCTTTATTTTGAATTTTGGGTATTCCGAACGAATATATAAAACTAACGAACGTACAGAAAATATAATATGAATGTAGAGCTTTTTTATGCCAAAGAAAGGTCTGCCAACCAAAATATTGGTTTTCAGGTGTGATTTTAAGAAAGCAATGTTTATAAATACAATTTTAATACAACGACGATAGAACTTTATGAAGCTATGAGCACCATCTGCACGTACCTTCGCCATATTATTACGCCCATAGCTTAAATGGCAATATAATGTTATAATCATATCATTGCTATTGGCGGCATCTTTGGCAGGTATCATTAGCACCTCTAGACAAAGGGCACTGTAGAATAAATAATAGAATTGTTAAATGTATGGAATCGACACTAGCTTATGGTAGGTTATTTGGCATTTCGTATCGAATTCTATTGTATAATTCTACAATGCGATTCAAGCCAAAAAAGTCAAAACGCTAGTTTTCAAACCACATAGATAAGCCGTCAGTTTTACGCCTACTCGTCGTATCGTCGTTTTATTTCCCTCTATGGCGCTCCCATCATTCGTCTGCAAGCGGTCATTAGGCGCAGCTAAGTGGTTGCCGCGTCACGTGTCTGGTACCCGTTGCCTAACCCATGGTATTTTTACCCCATGACACTCAATGAAAGGTCAATAGTTTGGTACTTCGGTACTTTATGAATATGAGCTACGATTGTATGAAAAATGTAAAATTGCATTTCTAGCTCTTGTTTTGAGATGGGATCTAGCTTTATTATTTTAGATCAGAAGTGGCTTTTTTTATTTATTTATTTAAGATATCTGTTACTACTACAGTTACAGTTCTTGGTACTTAGGTAACGTGATTAACGAATAGATATGTTCTTCAAAATGGGCATTGGCCATTAGCCTTATCATTATCAGTCACGTGAACCATATTCGTCGAACACACGTGATTCGAGACACGATAGAAAGACAATAGCAGCCCAATAGCCGGCGAAACGTAAGATAAAGTATATTTATATGAATGCTCTGGCAAAGTTGCTCTTCCAACCTCCTTACCCTCATTCCGCAAAACCAGCAAGAGTTTAGCAGCGAAATCAGAAGCTTTAAGAACTTTCAGAGGTAATACGATGTCGCAACCCCTTAAAATCAAAGTCAAATTGTTTATTTAGACCATTAAAAAACCACTTTGGAACTTCAATTATTTGATTCTACACGCTTAATCTTAAAGATTATTTTGTATGGAGAAGAATGGGCAAGAGTCTTCTTACGTACTCATTGTAACTAAGTTCAGGATTCGGGGGTATGCTTATGAAGTTTCTAATAAGAAAAAAAATCTAATAATAAACCTATAGACTGCCGAGCAAAGGTGCTCGGCAGTCAAGCCTGCTACCAGGAAACCAGCAGTCATACAGAGACCCACAGCTCTTTAATATCGCTGTCGATACCAGGTCATTATGAAAATTATAGCCGATAATTAAATCAATCGTTAACGCAAGCCCTAACAGTGTCGCAGTTCTAATTAAACTTAATACACAATAATTAATACGTTCGCCCTTTAGTAAGTGTTAAAGTTTATCGGCGTACATTTTTTTTGTGCAACTATCGACGGAAGCTAGCGATATGTTATCGGTTCTAGTGATCGCGGTACTCTTTGTGTTTTAGCTAGGTTTATGCCGTGAATTCGTTCAGGTTTTTAGTAGGGTGTTTAGGAAAGTACAGCTGCTGTTGGGTACGATTAAATGCAGTAGCTATGTAGCTGACTTGCCCTGATCTTGACTGATCTCTGGTCTTTTGGTCTTGTTGTTAGTGACTAAAACCGCCAGAGGTTTTGGGCTCGATTCCAATCCATGAAACTTTTCTATTTAATCTGTGTCTATGCGCAATTAATTTATAAAAAAAGTATTTTTAAATTATAGTGGCCATCGTACAAACATTACCTAGTTTGGGGTGAGACTGTAATAATTTGATTCATACAAAAATCATCATTATTACAGACATCAACTTGAAAATTCATTGTAAAAGCTGTATTATCTACAAAAACATTTTACATTAATTTAAAATCTCTAAATAGATTTCGGACTCATTAACACATGGGTGGGTAGCTCGATATTAGGCAAGATCTGTGTGCTAGCGGTGCAATGACGCGTGTAAATCGATGTTTACGTGCCATCAAATTACCATCCCCAATTAAGTAGTTATAGTGGTGGGTGTGGTTAGGGGGCGATGTGACCGCATATCGAGCCTTCTAAACAAAATATTCTAACTAGCCTTAGATTATTTGACAGACGTACTAAAGGAAGAATGTCTAAAGGTACCAGAGTTCACCGAAAACATATTTTTGTATCGGGGATCAGAATAAGCGAGTTTATTTACCTCAGCTTCCAGTAAGTAATTTAGAGTGGATAATACTTCTGTCTGCACAATGTACATGTACTTAAATGTCTATTTGCACCACTCACAGACCTCGTAACCCTCGAGGCCATCCGACCGAAATTGGCTCGGGAGAAGGCACGGCTTCCAGATATTTTAGCTGACAAAAGTATTCTCAGGGTATGGCTGCTTCTTAAAATACTTGTACCGCATTAAAAGGGAGCTGGACGCTTGTTGTCCCCTTTGCGTCGTCTGTTGTAAGGACCCGGCGTGGCATATCCTGAAAGAATGCGTCCTCATCTTTGTAATGAGGTTAATTGCTTGCAGGGCAGTGGTTTCCGTCTACAAAATATTTCTCGCGCAGGAGGAAACAGCGGTATTGGAGAAGAAGATCTCAAGCTCCCTCTCGTCCGTTGCAAGCTCACCGGGCGTCAGAGGAGGGCGTGTGAATGCTGCCCTCTTGGACATGGTGACGTCAGTCTCTTTCCTTTCAAATGGATCCGAGGTTCCGTCTTCAATCTCTGAAATGCAGAATTTCCTTTCAGTGAATCGTAAGATCTCCCGTGTGTTTCAAAAGTAAAACTCTTCATATCTTCATGACCATCTCCATTCAAACAAACATACAGTTTCTTTTATTTTACTATAAGCATCTATATTTAATAAGTACTGCTCGATATAAATTTTAATTATAACGCGTTATCGTAGGTACAGAAGTACATAATAAAAGCAATAGAATAAATAGTCGTAACTCATATCGGTCTTGCTAACGTAAGTTTTTTAAGACTTGGTTTTATAGTAATGTAAGAACTATTTACGTAACTGATGACTTAGTACCTTGACACTAACATAATTAATATGCTTGGGTATCTAGGTATTATCACTAGATCGGACCTTTCAACAACCAACCGACAGCCGGCTGTCGGGCTGCTATTGTCTTTCTATTGTGTCTCAAGTCACGTGTGTTCGAAGGATTAATGGTAATACATTATTGTATTATATTGTGTGGTTATAATTTGTATTGTGTGGTTTTGTCATTAGTATTTCATTAATTTTGGAGTAACATCAATACAGTATTAAACTAAAGATGGTATGTCTTATAAACAGTTCTTCAAACCTGAGCAGAGCTGCTTTACTAAGCAGCTTTGCTCTGTTAAGGTTTGAAGATAGCACTTCCAAAGGTCCTTAGTCTTGCCACAAATTCTCTCGATAGATCCTATATTTAGAAGAATTTATTCTCTAAATATGGATAAGATTTCGCAAGAAACGTAATGTTTTTGGTTTAGAATTGGCCTTTTGTCAGCTTTCAGTAGGGCGACGTAAGGGAAAGTACATTTTCTCATATAATTACTAATATTATATGAGAAAATGTACTTTAATAGTTTGAACTACATGGATTTTGAATACAAATCCGTGCTCTACCTAGGTAATATTTACTACTTAATGTGTCTACCTACATATTATTGACTTCTTTTTTTATGTGCTGCCGTGCACATTTAATTAATATGGTAGCGAGTATGGCATTTATCTGGAGATTTATTCGTTTCGTTTGTAAAATCACTGGGCGATGCTAAGTCGCGGACAGTAGCTAGTTTGACTTAGTGTATTGTAACTGTAGTGGCATTGTAACACTGTTAGAACTGAACGTCCAACTAAATAATTTATTTTCATAGTCTGTAGAAGTCTCGTGCCATAGTCGCAATAAGTATTTCATAAAAGTAATTCTTCATTATTCTCGATGAAATGAAGATCACTGTTTCATATTTGCTATGTAATATAAATTATGACACTAAAGGCTGCAGTAACACATGTATTATGTAAGTGGAGTACACCCCCTAAGGCGGGATGATACAAAAACATGAATTAATAAACGAGAACCACAATGAATGTATACTAATATAATTTGTGACATCGCACTGACGTCTCTTGTAATACCGACTTCACCTGCTTTCTAACATTTAATTTTTTATACAAACAAAGCGCTTAGCGTCACATTAATTAGTTGTATCTTTTGATCGAATACATTAAAAACTCGAACACTCCTGTGTGTGGTAGATTGAGCTCAAACTTAAACACGTAAAGGGCATTTGAAATAACGAGAATTCATTATAATTAAGTTACAAAGCTCCTCTTTTGCACTTGACGACAAAATGGATTTGATTTTTTGTTTGAGGAAGTACCAACGAGATTTCCCAGTAACCAGCTCGTAATTTTTTTCTGTAAAATAAATTATGGAATTATTGTTTTCTAGGTATTCGGAAAAATAAATTTTATAATTCAAACAAACTCGTGTTAGATATATTTTATTTTACCAAACGCAAAATAAATTTGGGGTTTTGTAAATACTTGTTTGTGTACAATACTGTATTAGTACGACCACGTTTATCTTTGACAATCGAACAGCAAACATATACTATGTATTTATAAATTATTTAAGTATGTATATCAGTTGTCTGGTTACCATAACACAAGCTCTAAGCAGAGCTTAACTTGGGATCAGATGACCGTGTGTAAGTAGTTCCAGTGTATACTCAGAAACAAGAAAGTCTGACAATTAGACAACTTTCAGGGAACTCGTGTCTCACTTTAACTAGTCTAGGTGTCTCTAGGTAGGTCAGGCAGACGCTCTATGTAAAATACTCAGGTATTTTGCTTTCGGCGGTTGAAGAGCGTTTAGAGAAAAATCTCTTCAGAACCAGATTGATTTGTCTGTGTGTAACTGACACACAGACAAATCAATTAAGGCAAGTCTTTTGACCAAAAGGCTGGCTTTAACTTGGCCAGAGACTTAGCATTGCCAACCAACGTGGCAATGCTGCCATTTTCTTGGGCATTTTAACGGTTGATAGCGTTGTAGAGGAGTTTTAATAATTTTAGTCGTTGTTTTACATTTTTTGTTAATTTCTTTAGTAAATGTATGTAATTATGAATTAATAATTTAAATCAAGGCAAGTAGGTTAGTTGTTAAACTTTTTCAGTTATGCGATATAAACCATAACTCGATTGTCACACTCAACGTTTTGACCAATCAAAATGAAATCGGACAAGTCTATAATGCCAAACGACTTCAAATCAACACGATTGGACCATTGGTCGTCATGTTACATTTTATTTAACACTATGAAATTGCATTTTAAATTGATTTTCAACGTACAAGTAAATATAAGCATATTATTATTATTATAATATATAAATAAGCGTAGAAGATTTTTTGCGAACAATACCTAATATAATCGTTCTCTGTGAGAAATAATAATAAAAAAATGGCGGTAACAATACCCTTTACCGTACATGTAAGTATTGCAGTCACCTGATTAATTTATATACGCTAATCCTTACTAGATATACCTCGATCAAATCTCGTTCATTTGAATACATATTGACCTTTGTATTCAAATGATCTAGATTTGATGAGACGATGTTATAAGTAAAAAAGTGTAGATAGGTTATATGCAGTCAAAAAGTGGCACATTAAAAGTTTGCCAATTGGCAAACAGGATACTGAGTATCGCGTTGACATTTGACATTTATCTCTTTTTCACTCGCACTACTTCAATCATGTCATTCTACCTTGACGTGTAATGCATGTGTGCGTTAGTGTGCCGTTTTTGAAGATAGAATTTCGTTTGGGTAACCTATCTACACTTTTTTACTTATAACATCATTGGGACCATGCCCGAGTTCCGAAAGCCGCAGCAAAAATGAGGATGGATTTCACGACTCATAATATCAAGCATACAATTTACAATGACGCAGATCTTTGCAGTCTGTGATATTCGACCAAATCCGTACTAATATTATAAATGTGCATGATTGTTTGTTCTCTGTCTGGGTGTAATTTATCTATAATATGTATGTAGGTATTAATTTAATAATGGTTCCAGTTCCCTAGAGATTCCCTGAAGACTATTCTATGTCCTTTTCTCGGGTCCTAGACTATATCTGTACACAATTTCATTCAAATCGGGTATTTATAAATTATCAGTTGTCTGGTTACCATAACACAAGCTCTAAGCAGAGCTTAACTTGGGATCAGATGACCGTGTGTGAGTTGTCCCAGTATATTTATTTATTTATTTAAATGCGAAAGTAACTCTGTCTGTCTCTTCTTCACGCCAAAACCACTGAACCGATTTGAATGAAATTTGGTACAGATATAGTCTGGGACCCGGGAAAGGACATAGGATAGTTTTCATCCCGGAAATCCCTCGGGAACGGTAACTATTAAGCGCGGACGAAGTCGCGGGCAAAAGCTAGTTAAAATAAAACTTTTTCAATTCTAATCAAAACTTTCTAAGATTAGAACGTTCAACCAATCTCTTTAGATTTATAATATTAATACAGATGAATAATCCGACAGTGAGATATTTTTTCGGCACTACGCCTGCAGGCTTGTCCAATAATAACTGACAAACAGGTGCAAACGCCCTCACGCTCCCTTCGTTTGCCCAAAGTGTGTACAGGTCATTAAATCGCTCCGTTTTATAGGTAGCCACGTAGGATTTGTAAACTTGACTGCTGCAGATATTGATTATAGGAATATTTTGACGATAGATGCATATTAAGCAATGTATGCCAATATTTAATATCGTAGACTTGAAAATGGCCATATTTACAATGTTTGATGCATTACAAATATTTTGGAATTTTCCACTTTTCTGTGGCTACTATAATGTGTTCATATTAATTATAAACCTTCTATGGAATCATTCTATCTATTAAAAATCGCGTGAAATCAGTTCAATTCAGCGTGGTTTAAAGATCTAAGCAAGCCAGCAGCAAAACGCAAATGGGGCTTTATAAGTGTTAGTAATTGTTGTTTATTTAATCCAAAGTTAACTTAAAGGACATTGAGAACTGTTTGCCGCGATTTTTGACATAATATATGAACGTAAATTGCCTACTGGTAATCTTCGACATAAATAAAAGAATTAGACTGCATTTTTCTTCTACCATTTCAAATAAGATTCCCAAGATTAACTTCGATTGTAATTAAAATATACTTACTGTACTGAATTGAGCCTCATTGAAGTTGACTTGAAACTTCAACATTGTGTTTATTCATCATATTTTTTGCATCCTTAAAACCCTCATAGTTAATTGTAAAAAAAAAGTCAAAAATAAGTCGACTTCGCACACGATGAGTTCCGTACAACACATTTTTTTCACATTTCTTGTACTACTTAACTACGGAAATTGAATAGGGATTCCTATTTTAATCCTTTACCATATTCAAAAATGTCGATGTTTTATTTCAGTAAGTGTGAACACAAATTCATTTTTAAAATATGTATTTACTAGCTGTCCCCGCGGTTTTACCCGCGTCATATCAGATTTTTGTTTACTAAAAAAGAAGATAAAAGTATTCTATGTCCGCCCCCTGGTCCTAAACTACTTTCCCACCAATTTTCTGCCAAATCGGCTCTGCCGTTCTTGAGTTATAAAATGTGTATCTAACACGACTTTCTTTTATATATATATAGATATATGAATTGATACAAAGCTATCCCTTATAAATGTTGTACAACTGGCACAACTTATCTGTGCACCTCGCTGAAATGTGACCCCTCTCCCGCTTCCCCGCGCGGCGCCCCTTGTTTGCCTTGTTCGGTTAGTAGCGACAGTATTTTCTCAGCGTTACGTCACAGTGTAAGGTGCATAGTTATGTCGAACGGTTTGATAAAGAGTGCACAATTATAAGTTTAGTAAAAGAGATATTGTGTAGAAGATGAAACACGGTTGTTTTTCAGTGTTACTGGTAAGAATAGTCGAAAATATTGTTTTCCTATTTAAGTTACAGATCATTGTTGTAACTTTTTTAAATTAGCGGCTGTAGTACTAGCGGCTATAGCAGCTATAGTAAATTAAAGAGAATACATCTACCTTTCGCAGTATAAGACATATACCCTGTACCAAACTAACTACGTAATCCGTTAGTCCACCACCACCGTCGCCATCACGTCATCGAGAACGAGATTTCTTCGGGCTGTGTTTTATGTAACGTGACGTATAGTGGACACGCGGCTAAAGTAAATGTATGGCTACTTCGGCGCCATCATCATCATCATCGCCATCGCCATCAGCCTTTGGCTGAGGTAAATATATGTATGCTGCTTAGTACGTACGTAGTCGTAGCTATACTCCGTCTCTGTTTTGCTATCGAAGCTTGAATCTCCCATGCGGTATCCAATGTACGCGTCTATAGGTCGCGTAAATAAGATATGCGACCAAAAGAAAGAAGTCAAGCCATAGCTGGAGCACTTGTTAAAGCAATATTAAGGGTGACTGGTTATTAGTGTACGATACTTAAACACGTGCTTGTGCTCATGATAAAAAAACAATTTTTGTTATGGTAGCAAAGCTATTCAGTACATCAGCATCAGCAAAAAATCAGCTGTTCAGTACATTAAGCAAACATAAATGTACTAAACAGCCGGTTTTTTTTCGCGTTATTAGGTTTGTTCCCAGAGTAAAAGTTGTTGGTATACTAATTGGGATGTGGACTACAACAAAAAATGACATTCTGTTTGGTCCGTCTGTTAGACAGTCCAAAAATACTGGACACATATTTTTTGCTTAATCAAATTAATAACAAAATACAAAGATAAAAGAGCATCAAAGTTCCAGAGAGGGGGCTTGTGACGTCACTTGTCAGTAAAAATTATACAAAGGCGTGACGTTTCACGAAACTTCAACGCACGTATTGTCTTCATTTTCTGTTTACGAAAAAAAAGAAAAAATACGTGTCCCAAATTTTTTGATTATCTAACTGACGGACTAATTACTTTTTTTTGTCGTCTCGCCTATTACCAGTCACCCTTTATACAAGGTTAGTTTTTGTTACTGCAAAACCTGAATATAGTTTGTTCTAAATAAGGAACTGAATCGATTCCAATACTTTTTAAGCCATGTTTTTGTCCCAAAATGAAAATAAAAAGCTGGACCCAAAGTATCTAAGTAGGTACCGCAATCATACGTCCAACACCAGTCAATGTTAAATGTGCGCTCAGCGGGTTGGTGGTAACACAACCACTTAAAGACGCTGACATGGTGTTTTCGGACGGACAACCAGGATCATAACAAGCTTAGCTTGGCAATGACGGTCATTTTTCGCGTCAGTCTAGTCGTAAAACTGTGGCGTCACTCCAAATGGTTTAGGCGGCCAACCAACTCTGGAGTAACGATTCGACACTCACGAATTTTGAATGAACGTCAGTTCAACTGACTCGGAAAACTGACCGTCCATGCCCAGCTTAAAACTTCGTGAATTTTCATGATATTGCTTTGAAATTTTGTACAAAGATTCCTTCCATAGAAAATATTAGACACGTGTTTCGGGTTTCGCATAAAGTAAAGTAAGGTTGTATATCTCGGCCTTAGATATGGTACCGTTTAGCACTTCTTGACTACAGAACCCTAAAAACGCGCAGCGTAGAGCTAAGAATAAACGGTTCCGACTTATTGTCTCTTTGTATATTTCGCTCTCTCGGTTCGTATTTCCCTCTTTTCATCTCTTAGAATTTTTCTCTCTATTTTCTAGGTCACTCTCGCTGATTCATCATTTGTAGGGCACCTTCAACTATAATGAAGATAGTAGCTTCTTTAGCACAATTTGCGAAGAATATCTTTTTTATTAAAGTAAAGGTCTTGTGTTTAGATTGAGGTTGAAATTGTGTTTTGTTTTGTAAATCAGGTTTTTTTTTGTTACTTACTTAAGTTAAGGACCAAGAAATAGTGGTCTGATATTGTTTCTTAGTAAGTAATTGGTTGTGTTTTTAAGTTCATTTGTTTTTATTTTTACCTACAGGTCTAATAAGACCTGTAGATAAAAATAAAAACATATATAAACATAAACATATACATATTGGTCTACTTACTTAATAAAGTAAGTAGACCAATATAAGTTGTTGATTTAAAGTGTTACATGCAGTAACATACGATAGACAGAATAAATGCGTACGTCTTTTATTGAAGCAGGATTTATACTTTATTAAGTACTGAACAAAATATATATTAAAAAGACGAGAAGAGTATTCTCAATTGGACCGTTTGTTTACTCTATCAAAATGTTCGTCACTCAGCTAGACTATAATAAATCCATACTGCTATTATAAATGCTGGTAGCTCTGTCTGTCCGTTACGCTTTCACTCTTAAGCTTCTGAACCTATTAAAATCAAATTTGGTACAGAGATAGTCTAGCCTGAGAAAATAAGTTATGGGATATTTTTCGACCCGTACGCGGCAAGAGCTAGTAAAAATATTGAATACAAAATCGAAACCAGAACTTACGCTTGAGCTGAAGTAGACATAGCAATAAAGCTATGTATACACCCATCTATAGGCGCCTCGTTCCGGCTGTGGCGCCCTGTCGCCCGGGGGCTTGAACACCCGACCCGTCCCAAGCACGCGACTCCCCCCAACGAAAAACCACCCTTAAGCCCACAATAACTCGAATCGTAAAGTTTTATACCATTTTGATAAGATTAGCCAAAAATACATAGAAATAATTCCACAGTGTTTACGAGGACCGTAATTTTTTATGTGTTTTTAGATAAAGTTTGACTGTTATAAAAATAGGTGGTATGTGTAGATGGGTTACGCTTGAATTATTCAAAATTGTACGCAAGGACGTTGTCAAGGATTCGTGAAGGGTCGATCCCTTTTCAAAACTTTAAATGTGTTTAATTCATGCTAGAATAAATTTTCTGGAGATCTATTAATTGGCATTTACTTTGCTCCTAATGATTGATAAAAGATTCGTTAAATTAAATTTTAGTCCTTTGGAAATAATAGTACCTACGTAGTCAAAGACCAAATATATTAAAATATGTTTAGGGAGGGGTCTGTATTTTTAGTTAAATTTGTCACTGGCAGGATTCAATCCCTGATCAGCACAGCGGCCAGTCTATCATTTAACCATGTAATTCTAGAGCAGATACCTACATACTTTATTTTATCTACGCTTTAAAATGTTCAGATGTAGTCAGTTTCGCCCTCTATCGGGTTGAAAAGTAAATCGTTGTTGATTTGGCATTTATCTCGGAACGGAGTGGAGTAGCCATTTGTGGGCTTAGTAACTGTAGTTATATTTTTATAATAATTTTCGTAAGTTTTCGCAATGAAATAATATGAAAATCGGTACTTTCATATATTTTAAGTTCGTTGTGTAATTTACATATCACCACAAATTGGAACGTAATAAAATTGAAATGAGGTGTGAATTTCAATATCATTTTTGTCTAATTTTGAACAACCCTTTTTATATCTTTTATAAAATACAAACGAGTTACCTATTTTAGTTATTGTATAAGTAGGTAGGTATTTTATTGCGGTTTTAACAATAGTGAATATAGTGATACCTTTTTGACAAAATGTAGAGCCTAAGTATAGGCAAAATATATTATGTAAACTACAACTTAGATAGATACATTGGTAAGCCTCTACTTTTGTTTTATGTAGGTAATGTTGAAAGAATATTTTTATTAAAATATGTTGTCAGCACCTTACATTTAAAACCTATTTTCAGGTACCTACTTAGTTGAAATTGAGATCACTGTATAATATCCATAGCACCAATTAAGGTAAGTGACTTAAGTCTACTTTAAGTTATGTCACTTACCTACCTTGTTAAAAATTATTCGATAACAAACAAATATTTTTCTTATAAACGAGCCTAAATACCGCGCCGTGAAGACTTGTTCTTTAAATAATCGATCCTCCACCGCAAACCGTAGCTGTATTTACAGTAACTTGTGTAACGCTTTATTCAATAACTTACTTAAACTTTTAAGACGCAACGAGATGCAATGTCCCGTATTCGTCAAAAAACTAAGCTCAAAATACGAAATCTGAGCGTACAAGATATGTCGCTTTCAAACTGCGAGCAACAACAAATATCGAGCAGGGTCTCCAAGCACTCGTTGCTACATCCCACTCATACCAACGTGATTATTCTAAAAATGAAAGAGACGCTAATACGGAGCTAAAGTTTGAAATTAATCACATTCGGAGCGTGCGCACGTGTCATTGGTGGGTTAGTATGCAGAGGCGTGGCAACGTCGCACAGCGCCCCTCAGATGTCTGCCGCCCGACAGTCGCGCGTTACATGTACGAACAGTTGAATGCTTGCGCGTTCGCTGTCAGCGTACCTTTCGCGACGTTGCCAGTTTGCCGCGAAATAGGAGGTAAATTTGAAATTGAATAAATTTTGACGTATGATGTGGTAATGTTTGAACAAGTGGACTATCTTAAGGTTTTGAGAACTTTTAAGGAATAAGTTTCTTTAGATTATTTTAGTTAAATGATTACTGATAAAAGTTTTCAAGTCTTGTATTTTGAAGTTAAGTAAAAGTCTTCAAACTTACTTATCGACACGATACGAAAAGTTAAACATAATCGTTTTGTGGAAATTGCTTATTTGTCTGAGATTGAAGTATTAAAAATTAGAGTAAAGCATTGCAATATATTTTTACATCTTAATTCGTTGTTTTCATAGTTTTACAGAAAAGTGTGACATTATAAGTTAAAGGTACCTACACTGGATTTTACACACACACGCTCTTAGTATATTGATTCAAAAAGCATGGCTATTCAGATACGGGCTTATTTTTCTCAAATTAATTTTTTATATCATTCGAACTTTTTTTAATTGATCATCTTATTAGAAAATTGATCTTACAATTCTGGTCTTTATTTCCGCAGACCCACAAACATCGAATGTTGTGTCTTCTTACCGTTTGATATTCTATTATATAAATATTTATGTAGATACTTATTGGTTTCTTGTTCGGAAACGATGACGACGGGTTTAATTGAGCAGGTAATTGAGTAAAAATATAGTAAACGTTACTCTCTTTTTGGATAGGTTTTGAAAAATTGCATTGACGTTTAAGGAGAAATGAACGTAAGGGCCGTAGAGTTTTGAAAACAGTGTCATTAGGGTTTAGTTGATTAGGTACTTTGATTAATAGATAATATTTATAAACAATTAAATACGGTATTAAGAAATTCAGTATTTATTACATTTTGCATACGGTGTAATTTTAAATTAGAACTATATCAATAGCACATACAGATAATTAATATTAATATTTGGTAAAGAATATTTTTTTTTTGTACTAAAATCCCAATACATTGCTTTCATAAATGAGTTTCTAGCACCGATAAATTCAGTGGCCTTTATCGTGTAGGTATACCTATCCTTAAGTTTGTGGAAAATACTAATAATATTGTTAAATATTTCCTTTTCATAATCTGCCTCAACAGCTTCCATCCTATAGGATTTGTTAGGTACTTACTGAAAACACAAAACTTGAGGATAACATTAATGAAATACATCTCGAGTAGGTACAATATGATTTGAATATTATCAATGGGTTTTTGAATTTGTCCAAATATACACCCTGTATATTTTATCTTAGTAGCAGAGAGTTTTTTTTACCTATTCCAATGAGTGAATAGAAAAAATTACCTAAATTTAGAGTGAATAAGAAACACAGTGTTTCTATTAAAGTTTTTAACCAATCATCATCATTTTTTCTGGAATGATGATAATGACATTCTAATTCCGAGGTTTAACCTTTCGACGAACAAGCGAAAGCCGGCTGTCGCGCTGCTATTGCCTTTTTATTTTTTCTCGAATCACGTGTGTTCGAAGGATTAAAGGTATACAAATCATTAATTTGAAGATTTAAATATAATAATATTAATATTACATGTTTCTAAAGTTCTCCAATCTAACAGTTATAGGTGCCGATTCTCTTGTGCACAAACTAACTTAATTAAGTTAAGTTCATCTTTTTCTTTCCATTTCTTAAAGAAAAGGACAGAAGATTCATTTTAGTTTAATCCTGTCAAATTAGACAGCGCCTGATGAAAATTGACGTATATTAAGACGCCATGTTTTTAAATTGCGTCTAAATTATCTATGGTGTGTCTAAATTTGACAGGACTTAACTAATAATTGATCTTCTATTCTTTTCTTAATTAAATGGAAAGAGAAAGATGCACTTAACTTGAATTTACGTTAGTTTGTGCACAAGAGAATCGGCACCATAATAATACTTACTTAACTAAAAACCCGGTAGTTAATCGTCGGAGTTAAAGTGTTACTTTACTGCTTTAACGTTTTGTATTTCAAAGCTACAACTACCGATTAATAACACGTATTAATCGGTAGTTGTACTTTTTTTTCAGCTGGTCAAGTAATAGTAATTCGTTTTTAATTTTGCTTATTTTATTAGTATAAAATTCTAGGTAAAAAGCACGTTAGATTCAAGATATGGATTAAACGTTTTAAATATATTTCTTTATTATAAAGTACTAGCTTTTTCCCGCGGCATCGCTCGCGTTAAAAAGAGACAAAAAGTAGCCTATGTTACTCTCCATACTTTCAACTATCTCCACTTAAAATATCACGTCAATTCGTGGCTCCTTTTTGCCGTGAAACAAAGACAAACATACAGACAGACAGACACACTTTCCCATTTATAATATTAGTATGGATTAAATACCACTTTCAGTTCATTAGGGTGATTACTTTTATTCTAAATTTTGAGTCTTAGAAGTAAACAATGCTAATTTCATTAAGTAATAAACGTAGGTCTAAGAACAATTGAATAATATTTTATTGATATCTTTGTTTTTCTTCCTTCAAGTGCAGATTAAAAAGAAAATCCAACGAGACAATAGAAACACAGTACATACACTTGCGAAATTATAGAAGCCAGGTGTAAATGCTAGTTTAATAAATATAACTGCATCCTTTGAACTTAATACTTTTGACTTTCGTTTTGTTAACTATAATAATAAGTTACTAATATTTTATAGTGATACTAGCTTTTGCCCGCGGCTTCGCTCGCGTTAAAAAGAGACAAAAAGTAGCCTATGTTGCACTCCTTACTTTCAACTATCTCCACTTAAAAAATCACGTCAATTCGTCGCTCCGTTTTGCCGTGAACGAAAGACAAACATACAGACAGACACACTTTCCCATTTATAATATTAGTATGGATTTTTAGTTTGGTAAGTAGGTACATGTTTCGGCCGCTGTGATTCGCCCCCTGTTTCGACCGGACCAAAACACGGACTAAGCCATACTGTTCTTAAAGAATATCATTATAATTTTAGAAAAATCATATTACATAACATAATGTAATATATTTTCATAACATGGCGTTATAATTGTTCACAATTCTCGAGATATCTCAGAAAGTTCCGTACTTAGTTGGGCATTAATAATTTGCGAAGTCTGTTTATCTGCGATTATTTTCCTTGACTTGACCAAGACAATTAAGCAGCAATGTTTTGTAATTGAAATAACTCATTCAGGAAGATAATTATCTCAGATCTACTTAACGAAAACAAGAAGTAAATATTAAGTAATCAATATTAATAGCATATAATTATTGGCCTCACTGGTGCTAATAATTGGCAGAAAGGTATTGAGATAATATTAAAAGATGGATTCGTTTATCTGTATGGCAACAATATCGTATTTGAATGGCGAAGCCTTAAGATCGTGTAACTGTCGATAGTCACAGCTATTTAGTAGCTATTATATTAATCTTGTGAATGAGCTTATATACTAAACATATCGAGTTTATTTAATAACTAGCTACCGCTTGCTTCGCACGGGTGTTACAAAACTTCGAAAATAATATAAGCATGTATTGAACATATTTTTTTTTTTGGTGAGTGGGAAATCATCCAATGACTGCTCCCGTCCTGGGTGCGGCGAGAGGGCGTGTCAGACTCTTACTGACTAAAACTCACTCATGGTCCTTCGATTGCCCTTTATGTTCCAGGATCACGGTAACTATTATAAACATTCCGCAACCCGTACTTTAACCTTTGTCTTGAATCACTATCTTTAAAAACCAGTATCAAAATCCGTTGTCTTTTTTCAAAGATACAATAGGGACGGACAGATAGGCAGAGGAAATCGACTTTGTTTTATAAATGACATTAATTGCCTCTAATACAATTATCGGTATGAGACAAATTCATTGACCGTCAAAACACATTTAGTAATTTATACATTATTCTGATGTCGAAGTCAAAACACGTCATATCACCTTCCTAAATCGACATAGATAAAATTATATAAGTATGTTTATAGTTATAAAATTATATAAGTAAATATGTTTATAATCAGTGGTCTGGTTACCATAACACAAGCTCTGCTTAGCTGGGATCAGATAACCGTGTGTGGTTGTCCCATGATATTTATTTATTTATTTATTATAGTAAGACATTAACACATTATCGTATTTCAAGGTCGCGAATAGAGTTTATTATTCGATATTTTAATGGTGTTTGAATTGTTTTTCTCGCTTGAATGTAAATTTCTCTTATATTTTGTGAGTGTGATAAGCAAGATATTGATATTGGATTTTGCAATTTGGAATTTCTAAGTAAAAGCTCGTTGTGAAGTGGCAGTCTGTGGTGCTGATTCTCTTGTTCACATACTCAACTAAATTTAAGGTAAATGCATCTTTCTCTTTCCATTTCTTAAAGAAAAGGACAGGAGATACATTTTAGTTTAATCCTGTCAAATTAGACAGCGGCCGCCGACGTATTTTTAGACGCCTTGTTTTTAATCGCGTCCAAATTATCTATGGAGTGTCTAACTAATATTTTATCTTCTGTCTTTATCTTAATGAAATGAAAAGAGAAAGATGCACTTAACTTAAATTTTGTTAAGTTTGTGAACAAGGGAATCTGCACCATTGCAATTGTGTCGAAAAGGACGCAATGTCGTTGTTCTTTAGTAAAACGTTTTAGTTGTTGAGTTAGCCACTGTTGTTAGGCAAGACTCTAAGTCTTCTGTCTCACCACAGGAGCGAGCGTAGCAAGACAGCGGAGCAGTGAGCGAGTTACATATTGACCAATAGAATCACATAGAAAATCGCGAGCAAGGATTTTATGCAATTCTATTGGTGGATTTTCGATTCGCTTTGACCTAGGAATTCCGAGTTTCCTAGTACCTGGGTTGTTAAGGTCTGAAGTGAAATACTATTAGTTCAGCTACTTCATTAGATCGCAAGCTGACAGCTGATACCAACATAGTTCACAGAAAAAGGCCCAACAGGGCCAACGCCTGCCGGGGTTGCGGAATGTTGTTAATAGTTATCGTGACCCTGGAACATAAAGGGCAATCGAACGAACATGAGTGGGTTTGAGTCAGTAAGAGTCTGACACGCCCTCCCGCCGCACCCAGGACGGGATCAGTCATTGGATCATTTCCCACTCACCAAAAAAAAAAATACCAACATAGTTGGAAAAGGTTTTAGTGTTTTTGGGCTTTATTGTTGAAATAAACAGGAAGCGAATAACTCACATAATTATTATTATTACTCTTAACTCTTTTACTTTTAGCTGAAAGCATTTCTGTTGCTATAAATAACAATGATGATAGGAGCATCATCCTACACTTTTCCCAACTATGTTAGGATCGGCTGCCAGCCTAGCCGAATTCAGCTAAATACCGGTATTTTATATGAACCAAGTGCCTATCGGGTCTCCAAAACCCTGTCAATAATTGCCAGGATACTCACACCTTTTTTCTTACCTATACAATCCTAAATATTCGAAAGAATATTCGGAACATTTTACACTAAACAAAACCTTATTTATCATTCGTTTGCACTTATCAATGCAACTATAACCTAATGATACTTATCGGTACAAAAGCAGTTTATGAAATGACGAATCAATAGTTTTAACCCTGGAGCTGTAATTAACCACAAAAGCGATATTAAATACAGAATAGCACTATACACTTCGATGATACAGACTCATGTCTGTTACCGAGTAGTTTGTACTAAAAAGGTTTATATGCAATGAAAACTTGCAGAAAGTAGGACAGGCTGGAAAAGTTAACCATATTTTTTTTTCAAACAGTCGAACGAATTCTAGAATTAATTTAAAAGTAATTGTGCTGAATAATAATCAATATTTTCTTATGAAAGAAAAAATATTACAGTCTGTGCTTAAATCAAGTGTAACTAATGTATCATTCCTATCAAGGAAAAGTAAATATTACGGATTTACGACTCATTAGTATTTATTGGACAAAGATGATAATTATGTCTTATGTGCCTGTAATCACTAGAACTCGGCAACCACTGTTTTCATGTTCGTATACCTATTCCAATAATCTCTTGATTTTCCGTATAATACTTTGTCGATCTTTATAATTATATAAGCTCTTTTTTTGTATCTATTGAGGTTAACAAGCTTGAAAGTATTGTAAGAATTACGTACCAGTGAACTTTTTTATGCTTTAACTTGTTTATTTAGACTTAAATATCCAATATAAAAGTTTGTATACAAAGTATTCTCCACGTGTTGTATATTTAAAGCATTTATTTTTTAAAGGACGTATATTTTTCCCGTTTATTTGACAACAGGAAACAACAACTTGACTCATTTCTTTGCACTTGTAAATTATTTTAAAAAAGGCTTTTTCCTGATAGCGATTCCGTTTTTAGAAGACTGGAAAGAAATAATTGAATGAAAGTTACAAGACTCAAAATGTCAATTGCCGTCTATCCTTATAATTTTATTTCAATTTTTTCCTACATTGTTTGCACGAAAAATATAGTAACCAAGTATTACCAAAACATGAAGTTATAAAAATAATATCCGTTTAATTTCTTGCTTGTTCTTCTCCATAGCGATCAAACACCGTTTTAGAACAGGCAACTTGCGTCACCTTTGACAATTTATAAATGCCTGGTTATTGTCTAGTGAAATAAATGCGTTGAGTTTTTTTTTGTACACCAAAATCGATTGTGAACGATTCTTAAAAACTGTTCAGTGGTTATGAAAACTTTATAATTTAATGCCCTTTCTAATAATCCCTGTGTAAAGTTATGCAATGAATAAAGCCTGTGTAACCATACATTTTTTGACGTGTAAACCTGTCATAACTTTATGCAGCGTTTATTAGTAAGGCGCTTAGTGTATAATTCACAGTGTTAATTCCTTCTTATCCTACTTGTAACATCATAAACATAGATTCTCAATATTTACCTTACCGTATACTCACGGTTTAGTTAAAACATTTATACCTGCATACATGTATTAAATCCCTTCTAAGCCTCGCCAATGCAAGCTGAGACATATTGCGGAATTCCTTGAGTACCTCTTCGTAGCGAACCTCAAAGTGTGAGTAAAGATGAATTAACGTGGTATTCTCGACAATTTGCAGAGCGAATATGGCTTTGGATGTTTAATATAATTGGATATATTTATGTGCTTTTTAAGCAAGATGTAGAATTGTGTACCTTTAGCTTACCTACAAATCATTGTAATAAAACTAAAGGTCATTTTTTATTATGAAAATAAAAATATTACCTTACTATAGTAAAGGCTAATAACACTCCTTTTTTTGGGCAGTCGTGTAACTAAACTCACAAAGTGGACGCTTTTGCAAGGCTTAATAAAACGAACACTAAAAGTAAACGAATTCATACAATTACATGCTAATTTTCATCCTAAAAACATAATTAGATATAAATAAAGAATAAACAAATAACATAGTTTATATATCAAAAATTCCGTTTTCCAAAGAATTACGCCGCCAAAAAAGTTTGAGGACCTGTAGCTAGAAGGCTGAGTAACATGAAAGACCCACGAGAAGCAGTTACCTAAGACGAAACTGAACGCGAGTAAACCCGCAGGGCTCAGCTAGTTGTATAATGTTAGCTTTTCTCACTTTGTGCACTTTTAATTTCTAACCCCCGACGCAAAAAGCGGTGTTATAAGTTTGACTGCTATGTGTGTGTGTTTTTGTCTGTCTGTTACCCGTATCTTTAATACGGGTGACCCGATTTGGTTCCAGTTTTTTCATTTGATTTCATTTAAATTAGTTCATCCATTTCGAAGTTATCAACTTCTTTGTTACTTGCAGCCGCGATCTTAACTTTAGGGACAGAGTTGTAAGGTTGCATTATTTATAGAATAAAGTTTTTCTTAGAACTCTCTAGGTTCACCAAGTTTCATCACAATTGTTTTGGAACGCGTAGAAGACAGATGGATATTTATATAAATAGTTTAGCTGATTCCGTCAGATCTTGTCTATATGTTATTGATTTCACTTAGGCCCGCAATAAAATTACAGTTAACCCGAAATTGAACTCTTTTCAAAATTTTCTTTTCAAAAAACAATAAAACCATACGAATTGTTCCAGGGTTTCTTGAACTTAACGCTTATTAACAAAAGCAATCGGTTTAGCTTTCTTACAGTGAAAAAAATAGTAAATTGAATTATTACTTTCAGAATTAACCTTCAATAAACGAAATAACAGCAAAAACACCTTAGCTCCTTATTTTGTTACTAGTATAGATTACTAGATTTTGCCCGCGGCTTCGCTCGCATTAAAAAGAGACAAAAAGTACCTTATGTTACTCTCCATCCCTTCAACTATCTCCACTTAAAAAATAACGTCAATTCGTCGCTCCGTTTTGCCGTGAAAGAAAGACAAACATACAGACAGACACACTTTCCCATTTATAATATTAGTATGGATAACGGAAAAACCGAGAAATTAAATTACATGAATAACTTCTGAGAATTGACACGAACTATGCTACGAATAAAATAGATATTCTTTTATATTATTCCTTTTTTCGTCTCGTGAGTTGTATGAACTCGTATCGTTACATAGACAACAATCGAAGAGTTCAATGATATCTATTATTTCGATAATAAAAATACGTAGAACTGAGAATAGGTGTAGATGTACTAATAAAAAGCAATGAATAATTTTACAAAGACAATTTTTATTACTTTTTCCGTTTTTCTTTCCCAAATAATTGAGTCAATTGTTACAATAAGTCTACATTTCTTTTATAATTTTTATATTTTGATTGAATCAGAGAGTAACATTTAGTAGAGATCTATAGAAAATTTTCTTTAATTACAGTTCATAACATTGTCAACACAACCAAAAAATTCTTCGTTCCTTTTTAATACAGCATAAAATAAAAATACCTACGCCAAAATATTCGCAGGGAGCGTCTAGTCTGCAAATTGAATACAAGACCTCCCCAGGGATATCTTGGTAACAAATACGGGCTGAACACGGGGAGTCGGGAGTGCCGCCCAAACTGAGGAGGGCGGATTTTTCAAAACCCCTCATTCGCGCGAAAACTATTGAACTTGCCGAACGTGCTACCCTTTGTCGAGGGTTGAAGTCGGGATTTAAAATTAAAATAATGAGATTTTTTTTTTGCATTTGAAGCTCTATAAAATTTAATTGTGTGTGTGAAGCTCTGTGTGCAAATTTCTGACACAACTTTAATGGTTTTGTTTCTTAATTAACGTGTTAATACTTAATGAACGTTATAGTAACGTATAGTATCTGTTTCTACTACGGTTTGTTTATCAGTAAGTACAACTTTGTTTATTTGTGTGTGTTGACGCTATTTATAAATTGATTTATTTACTTTAAAGGTCCTAAAGCGCTTCAGGCGAAGATCTTGAATTATTGAAGAACGCTGCTTTTCTGTTCGTGTTGTTTCGTAACTATGGGCAAAATGTCATGTTGGATAAAGATGCGCAATGTATTACATAGAACGGGGTATTGGTAGGTAATTGGTAGCTTTTTATGTTAAATGTCAGAATCTGTTGCAAAAACTTATTATGAGGTTTTAGTATCTATTTTTTTCCTTATAAGCTATCTTTTTGAACAACAAATAAGTAAATAAAATGTCGTTACATCTATAGGACAATTAACCTGATATGAAAAATTTTTTTTAAATAAAATTGATTGAGATCAGGTGCCCGAAATTTTATCAATTTATTTATGTCCTTCTCTCATCATTTGTTTCTCCATAAAATAAATTATAAATTCTAAATGTGAACGCGATATGCTTTAAAGTGGATACAACATTTTCTCTTCACATTTTATTATTTTAATTTTTTAATTGTAACAATTCGAAATTCTTATTTTGACAACTTAAAGACTTGACATGACAAAATACAAACTAACCAGCATCAGTTTGTGATCTCACATTTGTCTTAACTGAAAAACATTAAAAAAAAAACACAAAAGAAAAGTAGGTATCAAAAAAAAAATCTATTACGCAAGAAATAATCTGCCTCTCTGCACTGCCTTTATTTTGTATACGTATTTATACATTTATATGTTTATGCTAAGGTCCTTTTAATTATACAGTTGTTGTTTACTTTACGTGACGAAAATACATTTTTCTTTCGTTGTTTCTATTTGAAAATAACACTGGCTGTGTTACGCTGTTACAACCAAACCACTGGAAAGATTTTAAAGAATTAAAAATAAAATTATAAAACGATACTTATTTTAAAGTTAAGTATTAATATTCACGTCTTTTACAAGTCTTTTTCCCTGAAAAAACATCCGATTCAAACTCAGAACTAAAAGTCTCTTGAAATCCATACAATTAATTGGACAATTGCGAGAACCACTTACGTTAGTAAACAAAGTACTTGTAGAAAGAAGCTCACATATTGAAGTGGTTCTGTCTAGACAATAACAATTAGTATTGATATAAAATAAGTTTTTTATTTGAAGTGTTAAACAATTAACTCCTGACATTTTCAAGCGCCTGCGGATATTAATAGAGCAATTACTTTTTGTCTCATTTTTAGTCACTTACACACGCGGTTGGTTTAACGACTTTTAGATTGAAATATTTCGTTTGTAGTCATTAAATACTGTGCTATTGAAACTACTATTATTCATTAAATTAGGATGATTGCAGGCTGATATGAAATATCATAAGATATTATTCTAAAATTATTTTCTTCTGCACTTTGCTTAAATTTATTTTATTTTGCTTTATTTATTTTGAAGAAAGGTGATTGATTTCCTGGTTTCGTGGAAATCACGTAATTTTTAACCTTCTCAAGTAATACTCTAACTTGATTTCTTATTAAATCAAATCGTATCAAAGTATTTATTTTACTTTGATGACTTACAGGCTCTTATAAGTTGGTCATTAAGAGTCGGTCGGTCAGTCAGAAAGTTTAAGTTAATTGCTATTTCCAAAACGAAGATCTGTTTTTATAGAAAAGAATAAGCAAGGAACTTCACTGACACTCTTTTGTGCTTATCGGCCTAGTTCTGTTCTGTCTCCTGCTTGTTATGGAGGGAAGTGGAAAAAAATATATTTTTCTTACTCCTCCGCTGTTCTTTTCTGATTAATTTTGTTGCGGGATCCAAGGCAGTTGTATCGTTTCTCCGGGACTCGTCGAGCTTCATTGCTCGGCGCTTTTCTGGCGGATTCCACTGTTGATTCTGGCTTGCAGGAGATGCAGTGGTTGGGAATAGTGTGGTGGGATTGTCCCAATTAAAACAAATGACACTCTTTTCAATAAAATTGAACAGTTTACCAATTCAAAGTCTGTAAATTACAATGTCTTGATAATTTTATTCGTGTTGCCATGTGTGTGTTTCTATTACTGTCTTTCTCTATAACTTTGTTTTAAGTGATGTGCGCAGCTCCTTTGGAAGAACTCTTTAGACGTCTTAAATTAATAAAATTGAGTTAGAAAGAAACTAGGTGGTAACATTTCATTTGAATTTTAGTTTTATTAACGTAATGTTGCGCTGCTTCTGTGTCGTAGATTTGTGAAACATAAGTAAGGAAGTGTGAACTCAAATGTGAACACTTATCCCTATATATTTCTTGTAATCACTGTAATCAGCTACCTGATAACATGCAACACAAAAAGCTTGTAATTATGCATGAAAAATATTTAAATATCTTGCAATTAAGTTACAAGGAATGGTGTCTAGTCCTTTTGATTTAAAAATCATAAACAAATAATATGATAACAAAGTATAAATCGATAAAGGACTGCTTTTAGGTGCCCCCTTGTAGGTGGAAATAAAATGTACAACGATTTCCGTTGTTTCCATCGATCACACAAAGTAGTTGTGTTTTTTAACATAAAAAAAATAAGAACTTGGAATTAAAAACAAAATTTCCCTTTTCAACCCCGTCAAAAGTTTCTTTAATTAAAGTTTGAAATTCTTACATCACTGATTTTTTTTTTGGTGATAGGAAAATCATCCAATGACTGCTCCCGTCCTGGGTGCGGCGGGAGGGCGTGTCAGACTTTACTGACTAAAACCCACTCATGTTCCTTCGATTGCCCTTTATGTTCCAGGGTCACGGTAACTACTATAAACATTCCGCAACTTACATCACTGATGGGTTACCTTCTAAGCTAAGCCTAGATAATAATTGTTTTTTTTTTAACTTTCATCGACTTAGTGATTTTTTATAAATCTTGGGGAGTAGCGTTATCGAAAACGCTGAGACACTTTAAAATTAATTTTCAATCGTCATCGGCAGCCTTAACACGAAAAAAACATTGGTACTAAAATAAAAAGTAAAATATTAACTAAATGAAAAAAAAGCGAAATAATATTTAATTTCAATGCTTGTAAAAGTTGGGTGCACTAAACCAGCATTATTCATAAACCAAAAAGCTCGGAAAATCGCTGAGGATTGGTTATTTTTGAAAATAGCTCTCAGTTTGACTTTATCATTTTTAACTTATAATTTTTGCCTATAAGTCCCTCAACGCTAAACGCTATACCACTTCCGTATCATCCCTAGTACGACTATAGTTGATATATAAATTCGTAGCATATCAGGTATCATGCTAAATAGCCGTATGACTTGACGGCACTTATATTTGTACCCTAAATATCTATGACAGGGCACTTACACACTAAACTCAACGTTCATCCGTTTGAATGAAGCACATATCCAATTTGGACGAAACACGCTATTCGGCGGGGTTATTACCTATGAAACAGCAATCAGCAATATTTGCGCAGTGATCGCGCGGTCACTGCGCGATTAATCGCTTAACGCCAAAAAAAAATCGTATTATGTATGAACCGATTGCTAATCGCTCGCTGATTGTTCTAATGCACTTATTGCTACGATGACGATAAAGTAGCAATCGCTGGAACTAATTAAATATCACCTTTAAAAAAAAACTTAACTTTGCTCTTAAAAACCACCAAACAAATACGAAACCACCAATCGAAAAATGCATATTTTAGTTAACTGATTGCTCCACAGAGGCAGCACTATCGCTAGATTGCTATTTGACATGACGTATTTTGAATTGACGTTTATATTGCTAAATTATCGCGATCGCTCGGCTTCTGCAAGATACGTACGGATTTGTATGCAGTGTGCTAAATGTCTTATTTCCTACTCGTATATTTACTAGTTACCTCGTACTAGCGTCAAGTTAGATCTTTGATAATGAACGGAGATGAATGAAGCAGCCGTTCACGCGGATATCAATTAATATTGGTTTAAACCGTCGAACTCACGTGATTCGAGACACAATAGAAAGACAATAGCAGCGCGACAGCCGGCTTTGTCGTCGAAAGATTAAAGATCTGGTAGTTTAAAACAAAGTCGTTTTCGGCCCTCTGTCTACCTCTTCGTATTTTTTTTTATTGGGAAAATCCGCCACACTATTCCCAACCACTGCAACTCCTGAAAGCCAGAATCAACAGTGGAGTCGCCAGAAAATCCCTGCGAGTGCTCCAGATCTATACGCAATGGATTTTGATGCGTTTTTTTAATCCTTCAAACACACACGATTCGAGACACAATATCAGCCAGACAGCCAGCTGTCGCTTAGTCGTAGAAGGGTTATGAGATAGGGAGATTTATGAGGAACGTTTATATGTATAATACGTGTGCAATTGTACATATTAGATTAGAGAAAAGCCAGGACTATCAATCATTTGTAACATCATGCTATAAAGATTCATTAAATAATAATCCTATCAACCAATCAGTAAAATGATAATCCAATCAGTACTTTTTGCGTGAAAGAGTTACAATCATCCAGCCAACCATGCTTTTAAGCTTTCATAATTTATTTAAGTAGGATTTAACTCATATTTACTTTGCTCTGTTAATGCGCAGTGAAAATGTATAAAATGTATGCACTCTTTGGAAAGACGGACGATTTATTTTTATTGAAACCAATAATCATTTCTTGGTGAATACTATACTAATGCAGGTGGTTGCGGGTTCGAATCCGGGCAAGTACCAATGTGACTTTTTCAATTCATATGTACTTTCTAAAGTTTGTCTTAGACATCACAGAAATCGGTGAAGGAAAACATCGTGAGGAAACCTGGACTTGTAGTTAATATAAATCCGAAATCGCCAACCCGCCTTGAGCAAGCGTGGTGATCAATGCTCGTGCCTTCTCTGTATGAGAAGAGGCCTTTGCCCTACAGTGGGACAGTTATAGGCTGGTATTATTATTATTATTTTTTTACTATACTAATAGAATATTAGTTTACTCCTGTCAAATTAAGATAATTTAGACGCGAGAAAGAGAAACACGCACTTAACTGCAACTTGTTCACAACCCATCAATTTTGTTAAGTTTGTGAACAAGTGAATCAGCTTGTTACTTGTCTAGTACATTAGGTGCAGCCAAGGACAGGTTAACCAGTAAACCAGAAACCGGAGGACAAAATCATTGAACTTTTATGGACTTCTGGACACAATCGTTACTTACGTAACAGTGTCGTTAACGATAAAGCACCAAGTTAGATTAATTTAACGATTTCAGTTTTACCGTTACTGATTATTTTAACTGCTGCCGCCGTTTCCGGGTTAAAATTATTGCCGTTTTAGAGTGTAAAAATATTGTTTTATCGGTCTATGGTGCGAGTTTGTTGATATGCTTATCTACTATTTATTTTATTTTGTAATAAAATTCAGAAATTATCGACAAAATTTACTTCTATTCAGATAAGTGACTTAAATTAGAGGCTTGACAAATACTCAATGAAGTGGGCTCAACCCCGTGGGATATAATATAAATAATAATAAAACAATATAAAATCGTAAATAAAACCGTAGCTTAATTATCGCAATAAGGGTCTCAAAGTCTTAAAAAGGACACTTAGTGCCCATGGTTGCATCAGGTAACTAGCCAATGATAAAAGTGTGAAGTAGGTATGATCCGTTCTTCTTTCCATGGGTATCTAGCGCGCGTATCAACAATATCTTATTTATCCTCTCGCCAGTCGGAACATTCTTCAATAAATCCGCTAACTGTCGTCATTTTCTAGGATTTGGTGTATGGTGAGCGATCTGTTACGAGCACCCGTGTGTTCGCGCGACAGTTGTAGCCTTTTTTTTGAAATTTTCCTTACGAGCACACGTCGTAACGACAGTTGAGGGGTTAATTGAGGTTTATGAGGCATTCGTCAAAAATTTGAGGTATTGTTTTTTTTTTACATATTTGGAATGAAAACCGAATACTGAATAGCTTCCTTCAATATGTCCCTCGTCTTACCTAACATGGTGTATACATATTGTGATATTTATAAACTCGCTTAAAAGCGTCGTCAAATTGCGGCTAATGCTTCATACCCATTGTTTGTTGACTTCCCATCGCTTTGCAACAGCGATACTGAAGTGATATAATATTGATTTTGTGCAAGTAGATTAAAATTTTACATCACTATTAATCATCATCAACTCAGGGATCATCATCTCTTTCCAAGTTCTGACATCGAAATTCGTGTAATTATCTAGCCTACGGATTTCGATGACAGCGCCAGATACCATTGAAATCTATAAATATTAATATCTCGGCATCGCTCACACTCGGCCATTTCATCCCATACTGAGCAAAGTGTAGCAAGAATTTGAGTAAACTTGCAGTAAACTTGCAATAAGCAGTACGCATGCGCTTACTAGATGCGTTAGATTACTAAAAAGGAGAGTTAAATATTTAAACACAAAAGCAAATATGTGAAAAGCATTTATTGTAATTTAAACCAGTTTTGGTTATAAGTTTAAGTTGTCATTGAAACTAAACCTTCTGTATGAAACAAAAGCAATTTATCATTAATGATCTTTCTATTTACTACATTTTGAATAAGTTTTTATAATAGAATAAACTTTCGGTAAAACTCAAAATCATTTATTTAATTTAATGAAAAGCTATTTGCTGGTTCCAAAATAGTAGGTTCCTTATGGAGAAGAGACAATATGAAATACATGGTTATATAAATGTAATTATATACATTTGAAACTAACACGCTAAACGTGTACTCAAATCTATCTAAAGATGCAAGTACCGACTATCGGGAGACTTGTTATATATAAAGAACCTAGCCAACTTTATTTCTCATGCCATAATAACGTGTCGTAGTGTATGCCTCTGTTTTTGTTTTTTTCTGAGTAATATTTTCAACCCTCGACGTAGGGGTGATATAAGTTTGACGCTGCGTGTGTGTGTCTGTCTGTCTGGCACCGTAGCTCTGTAACGGGTTAACCGATTTGAATGCAGCTTTTTTTCTTCTAAAGTAGGTTATCTAGCGATGTTTTTAAGACATTATGTGTTAGCCACATCGAATTCGAAAAAAGAATCGATAACTTATGAGTCCTATTACAAATCGTAAACGGGAACGGGCGCGCTGAATCGACGCAGAATTTTAACATTTTAAGCATTTTAACTTTATTTATTGCAATTTTGTTTTATTAAATCGAGAAAATTAATGAAACGTATGCATTGTAGATTGAAGTTTTATATCATATTAGTTTATTTGATAAAGTTGCGTTAATTTGGAATATAATGGACGCTGAATCAAGACATTTATGGCTTAAATTAGGCTTTCTTTACGATTTTTTCCTTAAACACTCAAGGAATTTAAAGGGATTTTAAAATTCCAATAAACAAGTAAAACATTCAAAGTATCTTTTAGTAATTTTAACATTAATAAGAATTGAATGTAGCAATGTGAATTTGAGCGTCAAAGTTCCATTGCCAACGGTTTTTCTTGCAAGCTGTGTTCGTAAAATATTTATAGTAAATTACACGAAAAGAAAAATGAAAATGTGTAACTCCAACTTACAAGAAAGAGAATGGTACTATCGTTATTATTTAACAAATAGTTAAAATATCTTACTACTGCTGAAAACTACAGCGTCAAAAATCATGAATTTGCGTGACAAATGTAATAGGACTCTTATCAATTCTTTTGTTAGCTGAAAACTTTGTGGGTGGGTCTTTTTTCGTTTTATTACATTGCTGATATACGTAGTAGTAAGGTTACTTTAGTAAACTTTAAATAAGTTAAATTTGGACTTTTATATCATGATCAATTAATTCTACGAAAACTGTCAATCTGTCGTAATAATGCTTCGGATTAAATTTATCTGAATATTGAAATTTCCGCCCTGAATGAAACATCAAATGTTTTCATATTAACCATTCTACCATATCCAGCGAGCTTGATTCAAGCAGGGAATTAATTTTCACACAATAGATAACATGACTTTTGTCTAAACTGCACCGCTAGACAAGCAGTGTACGATAGATGGTAGAATAGAATAGATTGTTTAATTAAAATCCGGTATTTCACACCATCATCAATTGACGTACTTTTTATGAGCTGTCAAAACCCAATTCTCCAATATACTTTTTATGCCAATACCAGCTTGTGACGTCACAAGCTAGCAACCCTATTGACTAACTATTTATTGATTTTAAAGCAATTAAAAATCCAATTTTACAGTAAATTAAAAACAAATCCGATGCTTAAGACTAATAAAAAGATAGGTTTTATAAAAAATATGTCTTAGATTTATCGGTTAATAGTGTCAAATACCGTATTGCACAACGAATTTTGATGCGGTTTTTTAATAGATAGAGTGATGTATGACGTTTCTACTATGGTAGAGCAAAACAGGGATTTTCATGTTTACGCTAGTATAAAATAAAAATCACTCAAGAACAGCTAGTTTTGTAGTGTCTTATTTGGTACTAGCTTTCTGGCTTCTGACTACCCGTAACAACGTTCAAAGTTCTACCAAAGGCTTTACGTGCTTTCCGAGGCGCCAGATGTTAGTGATATCCAAGATAAACTTTAGAAAGTTCAAATGACTTGAAAAGTTACATAGGTAGGTACTTGCTCGCATTTGTACTCACCACCTCAAACAGGAGGACACTTAAAAATGACATCCATACTAATATTATAAATGGGAAAGTGTGTCTGTCTGTATGTTTGTTTGTCTTTCACGGCAAAACGGAGCGACGAATTAACGTGATAATTTAAATGGAGATAGTTGAAGGGATGGAGAGTAACATAGGCTACTTTTTGTCTCTTTTTAACGCGAGCGAAGCCGCGGGCAAAAGCTAGTACGATATAAAAAAGTCACGTCAGAATTTTCACGAATCAAACTCGCAACCTGTAAGTACCTAGGTGCAAATACCTGTTTGCAAGGTTCAGTATTATTTGCATCAATTAAGGCTAGCCGACCAGTCGATAACTGATTTTATAGTTTTAGAACAAATGAACCGATTTGCTAATTGCTCAAACGCGCTTTGCTAATTGATGGAGAGTTAGACTAGAGACTTCAGTTTTGGTTTTGTCGACAGTATATTTTTTTAACAAGTTTTATCAATGACAAAACTTGTTAAATATATACTTGTTGAGTCGTTTTAGTATTGGTGGGTCTATTAAAGATCTATTTCTTTATATTTTTAGATTACAATATTTGATATAATTATGATATATTCTTATATTTGATATCTAGGATCTATTAAGAAGTTGTTAATGAGGGTGTGTAATATATATTTTTTTTACATTTTTGCTCCTATTTTGACTTTTAGTGCACCGCTTTTGTTATACATCGAATAAAAAGTACGTTGTTTTTACTTTGCGTCACCGCACTAGTGTAATTGTGAGTGTAATAAATCTTATATATAAAATTTTCGTGTCACAATGTTAGTTATTTAAGCGGAAGTTGAGGATCGATTTTCATAACAAATGAGCAGAGTTTTTTCACCATTTTCTTCCTTTTATATTTATGTATTATGTATTTATACATTACAATGACATACATTACATGTGTATATGTATTAAACTTATATTGTGTAAGTTTTAAGACTATGTTAAGTGTCGTGATGGCCCAGTGGATAAGGCGCCCGCCTCTCGTTTAAGAGGTTGTGGGTTTAAATCCGGGCAAGTACCAATGTGACTTTTTGCAATTCATATGCACTTTCTAAAGTTTATCTTGGACATCACTGACATCCCGTGCCTCGGAAAGCACGTAAAGCCGTTGGTCTCGGTTGTCGTACATAGAACTTTGACAGTCGTTACGGATAAACCAGAAAAATCCGACCAGTCTTACCAAGGGGTATCGTGTCGCCCTGTTACTGGGTTGTGGAGGTCAGATAGGCAGTCGCTCCACGTAAAACACTGGTATCCAGCTGAATTCGTTTAGGCTGGAAGCCGACCCCAACACAGTTGGGCAAAGGTTAGGGAGATGATGATGTATTAAATTTATATTGTGTTAATTTTAAAACTACCCACTTAATTAAAAAAAATTTTCAAATCGGACCAGTAGTTCCAGAGATTACCCCCTACATACAAACTTACAAACCTACAAACTAGGCGAGCGAATCTGGGCTTTTTATATTACACTAATGAAAACTATATCAATATTTTTTTCAAGATTTATTATTTTTTACCATGAAATATTAAGATATTTAGTCATGGGATAGTAAATTAATTATTTATTCAAAACATTACTGACTGTCTGCACTTCCGGTTTTTAACAATGTTGCCAAATGAAATATGTTAATCGATCAGTAGAAATAAGATTAAAATGGAAATGTAAAACCAAGTAAATAAAACAGTATCTTCAGAAGAAACACTGAATCGTGATTTCATCTGTTGACATGTTTTATAATATATTTTAAATAATGGTTTTTGGTTTTAAATATCGCACAAAATAATGTTTAATCAATGAAGTTGCAATAAGTTATATATTTTTTTATTATACGGGCCACACAGTAAAAACTCATGTCAATGTCACATCTAAAGTCAAACAAATCATTCACTTCGTTGGTTTTAAACTTGCAATTGTGGATATTATGTTTTGTAGTGTTTCCGTGCGGTTTAATTATTTGATTGGTATTATTTTACGACTTTGGCTACGTATAAAGGATTCTGACGGTTATTATTTTAACGAACGACCTACGCATTTCTTACATCGGATCTTGGATTACGAAGTAAAATACAATCAGTGATCAACATCTGAATTATATTAACCTGATGGCGTAAATTCTTCTGTACGTTTGCGCTAAATAGAAGAGGAATGAATTCTTTCAGTTAGACAGCAATGTGCCACGCAGTCGTAAGTAATTTATTTCAAAATAAGTTCACATGGTCATAAACTGTTACTATTACTAAAATACTTCTGATTTATATTTACTCAAACCAAGCCTGATCATAATGCAAAACTTCCAGTCAATAATTCATAATTATCAATTCAAGGCGTTTATTGCAAAACAAACAAAGCTAATTTTGTATGGACTAATAACATCCTATATTTTTATTTTTCTCCCATGTAGAAATTGTAAATATTGGTATTTTTTTTTAATAATAGTAATATTAAAAATGAATAATGCAAGAATCGTTGCTGTATAGTCAAACCCAATAATGTATGGACCTTCGCCCACCTTCTTTTACCTCTTTATAATATTAGTATAGAAGTATAGATATAAGGATGTAAGTATGTATGTCAGTTGTCTGGTCACCAATATCCCAGTAATATAAAACACTGGATTAGTTTATTCTAATATCTCTGGATATCAACTAATCCGGTATTTACATACATAAGTATACATGGGTACATTTAGATATAGTTTAAGGGTCTCGCCACATAAAAGTGTTACCGCAGAGCAATGTAGATAAATACTAAGAACAGTTCGTTAAAAACACCCCGTCAATGCTTCGTGTGGCAAAGACTTTTTGGTATTACGTAATTTTAGCTTCGTTTTTATTAATATAAAAAAACGTATTCAAAAAAACTTTGTTTTATATTAATAAAAGTAACGTTTGTCTTTGTTCTGTAGAATTGAATGCACAATTTTCATGGTTTTTTGGTAGAGTATTTGGAGGAATTTAATTTTTTCATACCGCTATGTTAAATAATAAAGCAGGCCACACTCCGAGCATATATTTACAACTCGGTAAAAATACACAATGTACAATTTTGCAATATTATAAACTTATTCATAATGTGTATTTTTGATTTTGGTAAAACTATTGATAACTAATGTTACCAGGATACCAGTAAGTGTCAGTTCGTTACATAATGGTAAATATTGTGTCTTAGGCCCGTAATAATAGACGTAACTCAGATCAAAACTCGTACTTAATACCAATCTTAAGATCCGTTCGTATTAATAAACGAGATTGCTTATGAGCTCAAGTTCCAGATTAGGTGTACGTCATCAACTGAGTGTAGACTGATTAATAAACGAAACTCGACACTTAAGTATTGTACTCATTTGACGTGTTCGTTCACATGAAGTATAGCTGATCTGGGTAACTGAGCTGCGTTTATTAATTAGCGACGATCTTGAGCTCCTGTCATCGCAATAATCCGGTATCAAATGATATCGCACTTGATATCGTATTTGAGTAACGTCTATTAATACGGCCTTAGATTGTTACAGTCGAATCTTAACGTGATCCGTTTCTTTTCTAGAGTTTTTTTCATTACACATCTCCGTTTTGGTGAAGTCCGGCCTTTTAGAGGAAATGCGGGATCGTAGGTGTAATATAAAGGCCAGACAAATAGTGCAATACCTTTTTTATTTTATAAGGAATTCTATATAGGTATGTAATCCGGGAATATTTTGAAGTGCGTCAGAAAGCATGTAACTAAAGGTAGCCAGAAAGGCATAGGAGCGTGATATGCTATTCAGTAATCGGATAGTGGAGAACTGATAGCCTCTGTATGAAAAATACTAGGATTAAACTGCTCTTGTTAGTCTGCAAATCAACCAAAACAAAAAAAAGCAAGGCAGATGAAAGCCATCTCATCTTTTACCTCACCTTTTGCTTCTTATTCTATTACCTCCCAATAAACAAAATCAGAATAGGAAATATCTATTGTATAAAAAAAAATGTCCAGCATAATACGTTTGGTCGTAATAATACAACTGTATATAACTAAAGCTGATACCAATGCATATATTCAAAATTATACGACGACAGTCGGACTCGAATCACGAATGAGAATAAAAAGAATTCTCCCCATTGTCTCTTAGCAAGAAACCCATAGAAGTCCATTGTATATGTATATATGCATATTTGTGCAACCGAATAATGATATGGAAAAGAGCCTCCAATCTTTATTTAGTTATATATTTGAATGTGAGAGCGAGATAGCTTTACGTTATGAATGTACTAGATACATTATATAAGTGAGCTCGGCGCAGAAAATTCTTTCAAATAAATCTTTTGGAAGCTCGTTAGATTGTAGTATAACAATTTTAAATGCTCTATTAACCGTATATTTTTGTTGTTTTTTCAGACTTATAAATACAATAAGAAATGTACAAATGTGTAATGCAAATGTAAAAATCCACCCTAAGAGGGAAAACAAGTTATATATTCACGAACAGCTAAAGCGCAATCAAAATTCATCAAGTACTAAAGCTAGTAGAAGTTAAGTTCTCATCGATATTTCTGTGTACAACTAGTTCATGGAACGTAATGAGTATCGCTTACTGTTTCCTGGCACAATGAAGCTAACTTTCAATATTCCCTCGTTTAACCCTATTGTAATCCATTGAGGGAATCCCCCTAGTGGCCAGCCGGACACGGAGGTGTCCGAAGTTTTAATAGTTTGTCTAGTTTACCGTAGACGTAATTTACCTTTGTAAATGTTTTTTTTTTAAACGGTGTCATTTGTAACTTGATTTAGTTGTTTCTTTGTTTTTAATTTAGCTACTGATTTTTTAACGTAAAAAGTTTTCATTTTCAAGTTTACCTCAAAACTATGTTATTAAAATTGTATGACAAGTGTAGGACCAACCTAAAAAGTTTTTTTACAGTCTTTTGTTATTATTTCATATTTCTAATGTAAAAACATGAACCAATGCCGAAAATTGTTTGCATAATGACGAATCTGGGTCAAAGTAGGTATTTGAAATGTTTCTTAGAAGAAAGGCGACTGGGACTCACACACATAGACAGGATACACACAGGGAGAGATAGGAACCTTTAGTTCTATGGTATAACCACATGCATTTATACTAATCCTTTTGTTGGCAGATCCTCAAGAATCCCGTTTTGATCCTATAAGACAAAAAAGTGGACACGAACCTTGCTAATATGGCTGTTCCAAACGGCAACGTTGAGAACACGGAACAAGGCGAACTGAACCTAGTTATTTGAGATACAGAGTACAGTTCTGCGTGCAGAACGGAGCAACAAGGCATGTTGAAGGAACGAGAGAGTCCGGAAGACTCCCCCGCTGCCCCCGATGAGTGTGCGGGGTGCGGGGGACGAATACAGGACAGGTGAGTGCATCAAGAATTTATCAATTTATTATATATTTTTTTACAATGTGGAAATGGAAACATCAGAAAAAATATTCTTACATCAAACAATATAGGAAATTTGTTTG
The DNA here is from genome assembly GCA_033675125.1 of Athetis lepigone. Lineage (NCBI taxonomy): Eukaryota > Metazoa > Arthropoda > Insecta > Lepidoptera > Noctuidae > Athetis > Athetis lepigone. The sequence continues at coordinate 20,681,821 of CM066219.1, forward strand.
ACTTAATTAGTTATATTTTGAGTTGAGTATTCCAATTCGAAGTAATTAGAATTCGGATCATATTTTAATACAAAAGAAATTGCCATCAAGTACCAATCCATTTGAATTTAAGACAGTTGAGATTAGATCAGAATCCAAATTAAATCATTTTTTGTCAGATATTACCTACTAGCAGTGGATCGGCAGTGGCATGGCACCTGCTTGCGCTGCTGCGAATGTCGTCTACCACTCGACACAGAACTGACCTGCTTCTCAAGAGACGGAAATATCTACTGCAAAGAAGATTATTACAGGTAAGAAGATAGGCAGGCAGTGTTATTAAGTTTCTGTGTAGTCTACTGCAGTTCTTCACAGTGAGTGCCTGAAAATGTTTGTATTCCTTTTTAATAGATCGTGTTTTGGCAAAAGGATTATTTACTATGATTGGTCTCGAGAGTGCGCCAGATATGGTCTTTGATTGGACGGTAAAAGGAATTTATCGGAAATAGTGCGTTGACGGAAAAGTGTTAAAAGGATTTAGCTTCAACTAAATTCTAGGTTATTGACAGGGAATTTTCAAATGTGTTTGTAGACGGAAGCACGCAACCGCCACAAAAATTAAATTTAAACAATTCGTAGAAATAGTACACCGCTATATTATTATTTTTAAACCAAACAATGCTCTGGATAAACTGTTTTATCTTGAAATAGGACAAAAACACGGTTGCAATTTTTCACCGATATAAAGGACGGGACAGAGCGGTCAGCGAAAATTTCGAACACGTATTTTGGCTGACCGGAGCTGCCCTGAAAAAGAGGACCACAAACGGAACACGGACGTTTTACATTGCGCTAACCAATTATTTTTCTATCCCAACGCGTATCATGGCAATTGAAAAATCCAGGAGTTTTAAAGTAGATTATGCTTTCTTTTTTAGGTTGGTATAGTAATTGGCTACCTAACATTTATAACCAAGCTTGCGAAGCGAACTTTTTTCTTTATAAAGTGTAATTTTCTGCTCTTGCGAAACGCTGCGCGTTGTTTTTAAAAGTAAATAATACTGATATTTTATGCTTTTGTTGTAGTTTTAGGGGTGAAAGAGGCAGATTACACCACTCGGGAACACGAGAGAGAGGGATTCATCTTTCTGTTTATTGTTGGTATTCAATATTGGTTTTGAAGGCAGACTGATGTTGTATTATCTGTATTATGAAGGGTTGATTGCAACCACTGAAACAAATTGGCAGTTTTCTCGTTTTACTTAGGTACAGAAGCAAATGGGCTTGCTCAAGGCGGAATGGTGTGATGACCAAGATAAACTTTAGAAATTACCAAAGATGAAAAAAGTTACGTCAATTCTAGCTCGGATACGAAATACCAACAGGTACACCATAAAGAAAAAAAAAGAAAAAAAACCCTTGTCTTTTCTAATAAAGCTAAGTACAAACAATTAAAAAACAGACACCGATCAAAAAGCCCAACACCTGAATCTTCAGGATAACAATCGACAAAAAAAACGAAAACTATTCGCGAAGCGTAATCAATTATGATAATCCCTGTAATTACAAGTTTAGTGGCGACGTGAAGGCAACTTTTACTGAGCGAGTGTCGCCTGTAAAGTAGGTGATACACTAGCAATTAGGGAGCAAGGCAGGCCGTCATTCAAAGTCTACTACACTTGGCGGTTCGCACACCTGTCCACAACTTGTTTTTGTAACCATTGCGTCAACAAGGCGTTAAGGTTCACCACACGGTAACGCAAACGCAGCGATTTTGGAACCGTTGTTTGTATTTATTTACAACACGCCTCCGTCATTTCCTGCGATCGTGGATGTTAAAGTTAAAATAGTCCGTCGACCAAGCGACCGCCGGCTGTCGCGCTGCTATTGTCTTTTTATTGTGTCTGTTATCACATGTGTTCGAAGGCAAAAATTTCTGAAATTAAGCAATTTTATAAATTTTTCGTTTCGAAAGAACTTTCCACAAAGTATTAGAAGGTTTTTTAATACTTTGAAGACGGTTTTTATAACAAAACTAGCTGACCCGACAGACGTTGTCCTGTCAACTATGAATATTGAATTCGAATTGACATACTACCTACCTACTACCCACCTACTACCCACCTACTACCCACCTACTACCCACCCACACTACCCACCTACTACCCACCTACTACCGACCTACTACCGACCTACTACCGACCTACTACCTACCTACTACCTACCTACTACCGACCTACTACCGACCTACTACCTACCTACTACTACCTACCTACTACCTACCTACTACCTACCTACTACCTACCTACTACCTACCTACTACCTACCTACTACCTACCTACTACCTACCTACTACCTACCTACTACCTACCTACTACCTACCTACTACCTACCTACTACCTACCTACTACCTACCTACTACCTACCTACTACCTACCTACTACCTACCTACTACCTACCTACTACCTACCTACTACCTACCTACTACCTACCTACTACCTACCTACTACCTACCTACTACCTACCTACTACCTACCTACTACCTACCTACTACCTACCTACTACCTACCTACTACCTACTTACTACTTACATACTACTTACCTTCTACCTACATACTACTTACTTACTTCTTCCTTACTACTTCCTTCCTAATACCTACCTACTACCTACCTACTACCTACCTACTACCTACCTACTACCTACCTACTACCTACCTACTACCTACCTACTACCTACCTACTACCTACCTACTACCTACCTACTACCTACCTACTACCTACCTACTACCTACCTACTACCTACCTACTACCTACCTACTACCTACCTACTACCTACCTACTACCTACCTACTACCTACCTACTACCTACCTACTACCTACCTACTACCTACCTACTACCTACCTACTACCTACCTACTACCTACCTACTACCTACCTACTACCTACCTACTACCTACCTACTACCTACCTACTACCTACCTACTACCTACCTACTACCTACCTACTACCTACCTACTACCTACCTACTACCTACCTACTACCTACCTACTACCTACCTACTACCTACCTACTACCTACCTACTACCTACCTACTACCTACCTACTACCTACCTACTACCTACCTACTACCTACCTACTACCTACCTACTACCTACCTACTACCTACCTACTACCTACCTACTACCTACCTACTACCTACCTACTACCTACCTACTACCTACCTACTACCTACCTACTACCTACCTACTACCTACCTACTACCTACCTACTACCTACCTACTACCTACCTACTACCTACCTACTACCTACCTACTACCTACCTACTACCTACCTACTACCTACCTACTACCTACCTACTACCTACCTACTACCTACCTACTACCTACCTACTACCTACCTACTACCTACCTACTACCTACCTACTACCTACCTACTACCTACCTACTACCTACCTACTACCTACCTACTACCTACCTACTACCTACCTACTACCTACCTACTACCTACCTACTACCTACCTACTACCTACCTACTACCTACCTACTACCTACCTACTACCTACCTACTACCTACCTACTACCTACCTACTACCTACCTACTACCTACCTACTACCTACCTACTACCTACCTACTACCTACCTACTACCTACCTACTACCTACCTACTACCTACCTACTACCTACCTACTACCTACCTACTACCTACCTACTACCTACCTACTACCTACCTACTACCTACCTACTACCTACCTACTACCTACCTACTACCTACCTACTACCTACCTACTACCTACCTACTACCTACCTACTACCTACCTACTACCACATCAAAGAGACGTTCCTTTACATTTCAAGTGACATTTTACGTCAGATAATTCGTGTTTGACGACGATACGATACTAACGTCACTCAATTGTTTTGGCTTCCCGAAACCTCTCGGCTAACACTTGAACTTTATGGTATGGTGTTAAAGCTCAAATTGACTCTACGTTTTAGTTAGAAAACGTTTGTATGAGAAAAAGAAAAGGGCTGTTTTTAGGGCTTTCCCGACAATTATTCGTTTTTTTTTCGCCGTATAAACCATCCTTGAACTACAACGAACATTTAAAAAAAACAATCAGCCAAATCGGTCAAGCCGTTTTCATGCCAAGTCGTGACAACGGAAAACGGATTTCATTTTTATATATATAGATTTAAAAGAAATCTGTTGTCATTCGCAAGTTATGGCGTAACCGATTATGAACGGTTATGAAAAAAATTATTAAAAAACAAAAAACCCGACTGCGTGAAAACTAATTTTAAAAAATGCGTGAAAAATATAACTTAAATAAAAACTGAAAAGAAAGAAACAAGCCCAGTAGTTTAGAATAGAACAGAACGACTCACAGTCGGGGCCCCTTGGAAAGATTAATTGATCGGTAAAATTTGAATGGGCCCCGACTGTGAGTCGTTCTGTTCTATTCTAAACTACTGGGCTTGTTTCTTTCTTTTCAGTTTTTATTTAAATTATATTTTTCACGCATTTTTTAAAATTAGTTTTCACGCAGTGGGGTTTTTTGGATTTTAATAATTTTTATTTTATTTTATACTTTTTAGTTACAGTAGTTAGACTTCGTTATAAGATGGAAAATTACGCAATCTAGTAATTTCACTGAGGGAGTTATATCGTGGGGATTATTAGGTAACTTGCGTTGGTCTAAACTACTGATGATTAGTCCCTCTAGAGACCTAACTCGGCTTAAAGCTACATATGCTTGACCTTTAGCAAAAAAGCGTGAACTTAAATCAACCACAGCTCGGTCCAAAGTAGTTCCTTGGAGCTTGTGTACAGTGACACCAAAGTGGTTTTTTTACCAAAAATATTTGTTCTTCATGTTTTTTCATCATCATCATCATCATATCAGCCGCAGGACGTCCACTGTTGAACATAGGCCTCCCCTACAGATTTCCAGTAGGACCTGTTGGAAGCGGCTTGCATCCAGCGCGATCCTGCGGTTTTTACTAGGTCGTCTGTCCACCTTGTGGGTGGACGTCCTACGCTGCGCTTGCCGGTGCGTGGTCTCCATTCAAGAACTTTACGGCCCCATCGGCCGTCAGTTCTGCGTGCTATGTGGCCTGCCCACTGCCACTTCAACTTACTAATGTTTAAATGTGTTTTAATGTTTTTTCATGTTTTGTTTATTTGTATATCGTTTGTACTCGAAATAAAAACTTAAATCAATAAGCAAGAAAATTAGCGAGAATGATTGTTTTGAAACAATTTTAAATCGTTATATATCCTAAACAGTTATTTAAAATGAAAACTGATAAAAGGAACCTAAAGATGATTTTAAAATACCTATTCAGCGACACCCCACTCGACATAGTTGATCGACATTTTTTTTTTCATTTTGAGAATATGGCGTCTGGTTGTCGCTGTGGTGAATTTTGATTACTGTCATGTCTTTAGTGACACTCGCAAGGTTAAGACGAATCGATTGACGTAAGAATTATCAAAATCGGCCTACGCATTTGGTCTCTAGAACGCCACATAGAATCAAACATAGACTGATAAACACATTACCCTCCTTTGCGTCGCACAGTCGGGTAATAAAATAAGGATTCATTTTATATACATACGTCGCGTCACGTTTCTGTGTGACGAACCATTAAGACAGATTTGTAAGGAACGAACATGTAAACAGTTATTGTATGATTTTGGCTTGTTTTTAGTGGTGACTGCTATAAATATGGTTTGAGTTGCTTATTATATTTGATTGAGGGCCTACTTTCTGAATGACTTCATTCAAATACCAAAAGACAATTCTGAAATTTGTAAATAGTATATGCCTGTGTGTTTCTACGAATGCTGTACGAAATCTGTACATGTGAATATACTAATATTCACTAGGTCGTATAGGTATACTTATATTATTTTTATATAAATCATGCGAAAAGTGAATTATGTTAATAAAGTCGTTTCTTTTAATACGTTATTGGTTTAAAATAATTATATTCCAATCTAAAATAAAAAAGTTTTTCGCAAAAGTTTTTTTTCATAGTTTTAAACGGAGATAAATAGAGTGGATTGTCCACCGATCCAATTCTTCTATTGCAAATAGTAGAATTTGATATTTCACAAAAATATAAGAATATTCTTAAATGGAAAGCGTCACACATAATTATATTATTTACATAAAAAATCGGAACTATCACGCTATTTTAAACTGGGACGATCTTTTGTAATCTAGCTATGATAGTCAATGATACAACACTAAAAACTATTACTCGACTTTTATTTTAATTCATCCGCATCGTTTGAAAAACGTACTTACTCTGTAATGTTTGCAAGCCACTAAATATTTTTAAAATGTCAAATAAAATAATGAAAATTCGTAGTCATTCAGACTTCTGGATTTATTTTGTTGTTTTTCATTTTTACACATTTTTTTAGTAAAATATTTAAAGTAATTACCTGCAAAAAGAATACTAGCCCAGTCAATTTAGGGTTTCACCTCGGAATAAAAGATAATAAGCTGTAAATTGGTATGAACCTTTGTCTTGTCGTTCTAAATGTTGTCTCAAAAGTCACAAATGTTATCGTGTCCGCGTCTTAAGATATTCAGGGTCAAAGGTCAGAAAAATCGGTTTTTCGCGAATATCTCATTTTCTATTGCTCTAATGAGATTTGCACCTATCAGTACGTTGTATGTGAGTTACGGTTATCAGTACGTTGTATAAAGTTAAATATTTACTGAAAAATTTAATTATGAAACAATTCCACTATTTATGACTTCGTTATTTATATTTAATTAAAATAAGTAACTTAATAATATACATTTAACTATAGTATATTTTAAGTTAAAACGATGTTTTTTTGTGGGTGGAAAATCATGAAATAACTTTTCCCGCCCTGCCTAGTAAGTAAGATAATCCCGAAAAACCAATTTTTCTGACCTTTGACCTTCAATATCTTAAGACGCAGACACGATAACATTTGTGACTTTTGAGACAGCATTTAGAACGACACAACGAAGGTTTATATCAATTTACAGCTTATTATCTTTTATTCCGAGGTTTGCCCCATTTTTTACCTAATTTGACTGGGCTATACTTAGCGAAATTACTTGACATGAAATAAAATTGTTTCCATAATAATTTCCTCTTTGGTAAGTAGGTATTTCTGACAATAATATTCCTACAAAAATATGTCCTTTGTTGCCAAAATAACATCACAAGTATTTCGTGAGGATGTAAACAATCTATTATCTCGTCGAATTGGTGAAAAAAATTATTTTTAATCGTGTCCTTAATGGCTTCAGTAGCCATAATAATAATACTTAATAATCTGATAGATAAAAACATGTTTACCTATCAGAATTATATAGTTTGTTTAAATGGCGCCATCTCAAATTATCATTTCAATTGGAATATTTATTTTCTTACCGTGTATGAAACACGTCGTGTACAAAAAAAAAAGTTGAATTAGACTTTTAGAATTTCTAACCCGGAGGAAACTGTTAAAAAATGTTAGTATTGAAATAAATAAATAACCTTGGACAACTCAAAACTTGGACACTAAAAAGCTAGGCCGAACAAAACTACAATATGGAATAAATAAATAAAATAAGATAATACCAAGAGAAGCTAAACTATGAAAGGCTGCATCTCTAGACAAGAGGCATTGTAATGTTGCAAAGATAGATGGTAGATTAGTGTTTGTTATGAGGTGTATAGACATAACAATTTATTCTATGCTATAAGCCGGTGCATTAAAGAAAGGAATCTTAAATGGCGGCATGTACTTGCGTTGACAGATAGTACAGTCAGCATATAAAAATTAAAGTAAAAGTTTTTTTTTTTCAAATCAAAAATATTATAAATAATTTTTATTTTTTTCATCGGTAACAGTGCCTACTTTCACAACTATAACAACGGAAAAACAACAGAAAACTTTAGCAAGATATTCGTAATAAAAAACTTTTTACAAAAAAAAAATAACCGACTTCAAAAAGTAAAAACTTAAAAATAACTTAAATTTCGGAAGTCGGTGTCTTTTCTTCTGCCAGTCAATTTGTGTTGCCACCGACTTCCGAAATTTAAGTTATTTTTAAGTTTTTACTTTTTGAAGTCGGTTATTTTTTTTTGTAAAAAGTTTTTTATTTTTTACTTTTTAGTGTCGAGTTAAAATTTAGTCCTGTTTAAAATGAGCCCAAACACGACTACTGTGCTGTAATTTCAAGGTTTGTACTTTTTCTGATGCTCCTGGCTTCAGCATCAGGTCTCTATGTACTTCGGTGTTCCTCATTAACAGTACGTTTATCCACACATCGAGCCCTTTTGAATGAGCCTAAACACGATATATCTGCTGTTATTTGTCGAGGAGTTAGGTACTCTGCAGACTATCCTGACTGCAGCATCAGGTCATGACTTGATGATCATGAGCCCAAATGTGGCAAATGTCCTATCAAACATCAAAACAATTTACTAAAACAGTCCTTGCCTGTTCGAGTAACTTCTTACTGTTAAGGAGCTGTACCTTCCATCATCAGCTCAGCTAACTGAGATGGTGACAACCATACGCAAATACACAAGATACTTCATAAAATATGCGAAAAACAATAAGTGTGCCTATAAAATTTGAGGGTTGCCTTCGATTTCTTTAAGATCCCATCATCAGATCCTAACTTGGTGACCAATGACAATGGGACCACCTCAGAACTATCTACTTTCGAACAAAAAAAGATTTTTGAAAATCCGTTGACAATTGACGGAGTAATCGATGAACAAACATACAAAAAAAACATACAAACAGCCGAACATAGTACCTCCTCCTTTTTGTGAAGTCGGTAAAAAGGATCACTGAGCGCGTCAAGGCAGCGTGGAAGCAAACTATTTAGCAAGACTATTTATTTTATGTTGACGGTACGCGCGCGATTGAGTATAGACGGCACTAGTGTGCGAGCGAGAGAACATGATAAGCACCGCCATTTAAGATTCCTTTCTTTAGTGAACCAGGTTATACAATATCATTTATCTAGAGCTGCTGTTCAGCCAAGTTATTGTGACACATAATTTTTAGTCCGTTACTGTAATATGGAGCAATGATAATAATGATAATAGTACGATATATTAATATAAGAAAAAGTGGGTGATGCGACAACTAAGCTAATTATGATGCATGGTTGCATTTATACGTTCAGCAGAAGACTACCAAAATAATGATGATGAAAAAAAAACAAACAGTGTAGTAAATAAAATCCTGAAGACTTAAAACCAATGGGCATTTTTTATGAATTTATTCATACAGGAATAAATTTTGACAAGTTAATCGAAAACTGCGTGTGTTACTTACCTGTTAATATGGAAGGTCTCAATAACGCTAAAATAAAATAAGGACTATAGAATGTGGTCCATTATATTTTTGTAAGAGTAAATTTAATATTTTTTAGCCACAACAGCGGACTTTTCTCCGTCTTTTACAAAGCTTCCTTACACACGACTGAAGTAAAAGTAGCAAGAACTGGTAATTGTTATAAGATATTAGTAATCGCAGAAAATAAAAATAATAATAAATTCAGTATGTAGGTAAGAAAACCTACCTTTCTATATGAGGATGAAACAAAACGCAACTGTCAAAATATTGTCAAACTCGCGGTATAATTTGGCCACCCCCTTGTTATAAGCGGACATATGCTATAATTGTTTACATGGGGTCCGTCACTCGTCCAGATAACGATTGATTGATTATTGACAAGGGTGTCTAATGTTAAGTTGTCAAAGCCTAAATATTGGCCCATTAGCTGTTGCTACGCCGGCTTAGGATCATTTGTCCAGACTGTGCGGTCTCCCAACTCGTTTAATTTCGAATTGAGCAAACATTTCTACAAATTCAAAACTATTGGCTACCCTGAAATCAGACTAACTAATCCAAACTTGCATTTACTTATTTGGATCAAAATTTTGAATTTTGCCGCTGGCTGGTCGACCGCGATAATTATGGAAAAGTAATTAAATTAGAGAGTATTAAATGTTATTCTAAACGGGAATAATGTAGGCAACATTATTATTTTGTTGAAGCGTGTTGTACAGACTGTCAAGAATATTAATGTAGGTATTATAGCCGTTTAGAATGTGTGCATTTATTTCTATGGCAACTGTAACTTACTGTGGAAACACATTTTGCAACAGGATAACAGTAGGGCCGTATTATTAGGGCACTAGTTGCGCATATCTCGCTCACGAAAAATTTAGTCCTAGGGCCAGATGTCCACTTTGTAAAATCTGCATGGGTAGATTCGCCTGAAAAATAATAAGCTGTTTCAATATTTGTCGTTTATGATTTTCGGATTTATCTAATAATTGGTTAAAACAAAAATTTATCCCATTATTTTCTAGTAGGAGATATCTAACAAATTCAACTAAACTGATCCGGATAAATGAACGTCAAAGAGTTCCTTTGCTAGACGTAGATCGCATACTTGGTAGCACAACTGATCTTCTTGTGAAACATGGCCGCTTTGAGCTATGAGTTGCAAGCGAAGTGCACAGATAAGCCTTATGAGTTGTAGACACTAGGTTCAAGTTTCCTTTTTTGGATGGTGTTAATCACAACTGTATCGCCAATAAAAAGAATTAACGTACATACAGCCTAGATTTCTGTACTGCGTTTTCGATGTAACGAGGTCATACTTCTGTAGGATATTTTTCTGTAGAAATCAATATTTTGCTCAGAAACATAAAGTTGCCAATTTTTTTGTATAATATGGAATACAAAATCAATGTTTTCTATGAACATAAATTAAATAAAATGTGCGTTGTCATGTGTAGGTATAGCCTTTGGAGGCATTTCATCCGCATTTTTAGTTTCTGCTCCTTTTCGTAAGTCGTGATTTATATTTCTCACGAGACAAAAAAAACATTATAATCCATTCCAAAAAACAAGCATACAAACAAATATCTTTATTATGTAAGCAGTACTACCGGTTTTTTTCGATTTGAATGTTGATCCCTAATTAAAAAAAAAAGGGGGCACAATAACCTCCTTTCAGGATTCTAGTATAAACGGTTGTATAAAATAGTTTAGCTTTTACTCGCGTCTTCGTTCACGTAACTGCCGGTTACTGCAGTATTCTGCATACAAAAAAAAAGTTAAAAAGAATTGTTATGGTTCCATCTAGATCTACATACAACAACTCTTTTTTTTTGATAAGTTCCGCAACCCCGGCAGGACATTCAACAACTCTGGTGGTTCTCGTGTTGTTCATGCATGCATGATAACTTAATAAAAGTAAAGTTGTTTGAAAAAATGTTACAACATTCTAAAAATCTGTAGTCAGTATTTTTTCCAGTATCGCTCACTTGCGTTCAAGTATGACCACAGAGTATAGCGTAGACCTATTTGGAATTGTACCGTAAATCCGAATTTTTATTGTAAAATATGAATAGTTTCAAGCCAAAAATACTTCAACGGATTAAATGAATACGGTTTTATCGAATACGGTTTATGCTCTTGTTCTTGAAGTTTATTAATTCACGTTATAGAATTTCTATTTACATCATATCAGATTTAAGTTTAAATGATGATGTTGGTCTAGCGATTCTTAAGGTCTCCACCAGAATCGTTAGGTTAGGTCACGCGGAGCGACTGCTTAACCCTTAATTTGGCAAGGACTATTTTTTCTCGAATTTTATATTTTACTGTTATTTTCTTGTTTATTATGATCCCAGAGGAGAGAAAAAAATAATAATAAAATACTAAATGTTACAGTTTTCGCGAAAATCTGTGTACTCCAGGGAGTACATTGCCAGCTATCGCGTAAACTACGTCTCAGTATGTTTGTACTATGTGTAGTACAATGCCAAGATATTGATAATATTCATTTTGTCAATTTATTACTTTATTTACGAAAAAAACGTTACAAACAACAATAATTTAGTGTAAAATTGACAACAGAAAATGCTCTTGTAGTTTTTTCCTACCACAAACAGATACATGTAGCTCTTCACGTAAAAAACTTGGGTGCTTCCCTCTTCGCAAAGCCTACAGCGTAATTATTTTATTTCCCTTTTCTGAAAAATTTTCAATATTGCGTCGAGCCTGATGCTGTCATCCGGTCGTTCAGCAGTAGAAGAAGCTGAAGCTCTTTGGAGATGGAAATAGAAAGAGTGGCTTGTCATCAGAACTAAAGCATTCAGCTAATTTGTACAATACTGGACGCAGAATAAGTAGTTCCCAATTTTTTGTTGAAAAGATTTGTTATTATGAAGTAATTATGCTAACACAAGAAAGATTATCAAAAATGATAGTAAAAAAAATTGTTATTTGACTATATTTTAGCGGTTTCATGTTGCACTTGTCTCTAGTATATTTGGGACAGACAAACTGACTGTTAGTTGCCCTGAAGGCAAAATTTTCAGAAGAAACCTCTGAAAATAGTGTAAATAAAACCTTAGTGACAAACTGAATTAGTCAACCCCAACCCCACGTGGCACTAGTCTGCTCTAGAGAGTATAAAAAATCTTCAAATCGCACTGAAAAAGTAGCCTCCGCGCGCCGTGTTGAACAGGCTGAAAGAATAAAGAGCTGGAGCTACTTAGGGAAAGGGGAACATGTAGTGCTGGCAGTTTGATACACAAGGGCATAGAGACTGCACTTCTCGAAGCGATGGAAACGTTTAGCAGCCTTTAGATTGTAAATTTTTTACCATAGAAGGTCTCTTCTCTATCCCAAATCCCCTAATGACGCGCTAAAATTGATCACTAAAAGTATCCGTTTCTAGATTTGAGGTAGGATTTAGGGGATAAAGGTGTTTAAGGAGACTGAGGGAACCCCCGTTCCCCCTCTTACCTCCGAAACTCCTAAAATCAGCGTGCAGTATTGTATATATTTACTGAACTATCATCAAAACGTCCTTTTTGTTTGGGTATCAAAGCTAAAATCTTATGCGATCGTGCCAGTTTCAAGCACAGCAGAAAAAGATAATAGGACATACTATCGTACATGCTTTTCACACCTCAAACATTGTTATAATTTATAAAACAAACAAATGAATACCGCATTCAATAACACTACGCTTTTGGCAATGTACTCCGTGTATACCTACCAAAGTCTATTTTGTGTTTTTTACTACTGACCTGGCAACGGTATTCCTGGAGTACACACATGGTTTCTAACTCATAATACTGTAATTACGTAAATTATACCGAAAATTGCAAATGATTTATATTATTTGTTGATTTCTCAAGCACTTCAAAGCAAAAAATTAACAACTCCCAAACAAAAAATTATAGAAAAAAAATAAAAAACTTACCCATGTCTCAGACATATCACACCGTTTTGAAAGATTTTGAATTTAACAAAACATTATTGACGTAACCAAAATAGAAAATAAATTCCTGCTTTAATTGATAATCATTGCAACTCATTAAAAATAAAAAATGCATTTTTTTTGGATATTCGTGACAATATTTTTTTTTTAAGTTAATGTACTATGTGTAGTACGATGCCAAATTAAGGGTTAAGTGAACTGAGAAACACAGTACCCTTTGCTTAGACTGATTTTTAGACCTTCTGGCATCAGACTACAAAGTACTTAATGACAGTCAAAGAAGCTTTACGTACTTTCCGAGGCACAGCAGTGTCCTCGAAAGTATGATTATATATGGGTTGAAAAAGCCACTTTGATACTTACCCGGTTTCCATCCAGCAACTTCATGCGTACAGGCTTTAACCATTAATTAATCGTTAGTCTGCGCCGATGTGTGTTGTCTGCCTAATATAATCTAGCTCAATTCCTCAGAATAATTACCCAGCTCTATTTACCTTATTTACCTATAGCTCAATATAATGACCCAGCTCTGATAGGCCTGTACGAAGCCACAGAGCAATGAAAGTTTCCTTGTTTCAGACTATTCTGCGTGAAGCGATGCGCTCGTTGCGGGAACGGGATCACCGCCAACGAGCTGGTCATGCGAGCACGAGATCTCGTGTACCACCTCACATGTTTCACGTGTGTGGCTTGTGGCACGCAGCTGTCTAAAGGGGACGTCTTCGGCATGAGGGACGGCCTCGTCTACTGCCGGCCCCACTATGACAGCGCTTGCCTTGATGATTACTGCGATGAAGATATGACTAGCGTTTATAGGTGAGTGGTCAGATTATTTTTACATACTATTACTTTACTCACATTTGTAAAAGTATGCTTGTGTTTGTACCAAACGTCCAAAAGTAAGTTTAGATAATTATTGGAAATGAAATTGTTGTTCGTCTTATGATCTAATGTTTTTTTTTTCTGGAATATTTGCTGTTTAGAAAGAAGTAATATTTTCATTTAATTTTTTTTTCTACTTCCATAATCATATCCAGCTGAATACCAAAGTCTAACGTGGAACAGCTGCATAAAAAAAACAATAAAGTAACAAGTTATGTAAAATTCGTATTTTTTTTTGCAAAATCGAATCAACCAAGTAGAACCATCACAGGTCTGAATAGAGATACTCTGCTAGAGACGTCAGTACATGTCTATGGTGTTGCACTGTTGTTTGTATTCTGTAAGCCGTGGCTTCTAATACAACATACATACTTTTTTTTTCAAGGACGATGGAATATGGAATAAACGGAGATTAGAGACTGGCTAAAAATGGACAAGGTTAAGGCTTGTACAGACCAGCGAAATGTAACATGTAATGTAACACAATTTCCTTTATGTGGCTTGCGAACACGAACCGAGCACACTACGCGCACGAACCGAGTCGAGCCGAGAGGCAAATAATTCTTTTATTGCGTGTTACATTTTGTAAGTCTGCACACGCCTTACGAAAACACGCAGACTTTTGAAGCGACTGCGATCGATAGCAACGTCACTATGTCGATGTTGTGGCCAGACGTTACACTTGACCATATTGAAAAGTTCTAACCTAACCTAACCTAACCGCTTCGTGAAATGAAATACTTGCACGCTGCGCTGGTCAAATATATATTATATGATACTAGCTTTTGCCCGCGACTTCGTCCGCGTGGAATAATAGTTCCCGTTCCCGGGGGATTTTCGGGATGAAAACTATCCTATGTCCTTTCTCGGCTCCCAGAACCCAGACAAAAATTATCTGTACCAAATTTCATTCAAACCGGTTCAGTGGTTTAGGCGTGAAGACGAGACAGGCAGACAGAAAGACAGACAGACAGACAGAGTTACTTTCGCATTTATAATATTAGTATGGATTGTCAGTTATAAGATCTGTCTACTACATGGACATAGCATAAGATATAAGAATCTGTTAGATGCACTGAGTTGGATCTTACATCTCAAATATCGCTTTTTTATTCTTATACACTGTTCTTCAAAACTATCATACTTTTAAAATATCAATAATTAGTACAAACCTTTAGTTAACAATAAAACTTTTTTTTTTATTTCAAAACTAACTTCTGTAAACTAGGACATTGCTTTGGAAAGACAATTTTAAAACTGTGAAACCAAGTTTTAAAATAAGGATCGTGGCTTAGGTTGTATCACCCATCATGATGCCTATGTTGGGTGAAGGCAGTGCCTGAAGCCAGAGGCCCGACTCCCACTTACCCACAGCCAGTAGGCGGGCACACTCAACAGAATTGGTGGACGTATTAATGAGACTATTCCGTATCAACATAGCAATACTTTGAACCATAATAATACACCTTATGATTTTGGTATAAAGAAATGTGATGTGATGTGATGACGTATGAGCCATTGTTCACAAAAAAAAAACTAAATTTAAGTTCAGTGCATCTTTTTTTTCATTTAATTAAGAAAAGGACAGACCATAAAATATTAGTACAGTACTGTCAAATTGAGATACTGCATAAATAATTAAGATTCGCGATTAAAAACATGGCGACGTAAAATATGTTGATTTACTTCAGGCGCTGTCTAATTTGACAGGATTGAACTAAAATGTATCTTTTGTCCTTTTCTTTAGGGAATAGAAATAGAGAAAGATGGCAGTTTGTGAACTAAAGCATCAGCACTATAATTGTGTCCTTTCATTTTAATTTAGCAGTATTTAAAAGACAAGGAAGTTAGAAAAAATGAAATTTAGAAAGGAAAGGATAATTTTCTATAATTAAACCTAAAATACCAAGGACGATGCAGATAGTACTTAATACAGAAGGCTTATTGGTAAGCTAAGCTCAATAGTTGTTTACATCAACGGCCCGGTATTTAATCTGAAGGAAATTGCTCCTTATCCTTACTAAGCGACGTTTAAATTAAAATCACAATACCTTGAATTAGTTATGACTAGGGAATACAATTCTGAGAATTCGCGAGTCCTCGCGAGATCGAGATCCCGCGAGATCTCGTGTAATTTTTAGAGATTAATCAACATCAAAAGGTCCTGTTTTCCGTTTATTTAGGAGTATTAGATCAAAGTCACTCATATTAGAGAGAATATAAGTGTGGGCAGACATGAGGTACTTAGTTTCCTGCCGGGGTTGCGGAATAGTTCTAATAGTTACCGCGGCCCCGGAACATAAAGAGCAACCGAAGGAACATGAGTGGGTTTTAGTCAGTAAAAGTCTGACATTAAGGGCGGGAGAAGTCATTTCCCATCCATAAAGAGAGGTACTTACACAGTTGCCTTATAATGGCCTACTCACACTTGTGCAGACTAGCATTAAATAAGAGATTGCTTTTCTGCTGCTGGGTATTTAACAAACGATATACGACGATGTTTGTATTTTTTTTTATGTTTGTTCGCGCATATCTCCGTCGTTTACTAACCGATTTGAACAATTCTTTTTTGTTTGAAAGGGTAGACTTCCCAAATGGTTCCATTGTCATCAGGTCCAGGATCTGATGATGGTATCATGCCGAAATCGAGGGAACTCTTCAATTTTTATAGAAAAACATACAAATTTATTTTGAAAGTTACTCTAAAACGTAGTCAGACATTGAGACTTTAACTAAAAAGTCAAAAATAACTACTTACTAAAAAATAAATAAAAAAAGTAATACTTTTTATTTATGTACATCACCACAAAATTGGACGTTGACGCAACGTAAATGCGCTAAATTAATTATAACATTTTTAAATCTCTTTGATAAATATTTTGAATCGTTAAACTACTTACCTGCACAAAAAATCTATTCAAAAATCGACTTTATTTAAATAGGAATATTTTGCGCTCGTGTTGGCCCTCTAAATTATATCACAAAGTTCGCTTCTAATTTAGCTTCCGAATATTTGGTCAATTCTTTCGTACCGCGACTAATAGGC
Organism: Athetis lepigone; assembly: GCA_033675125.1. Classification (NCBI taxonomy): domain Eukaryota; kingdom Metazoa; phylum Arthropoda; class Insecta; order Lepidoptera; family Noctuidae; genus Athetis; species Athetis lepigone. Next base: position 20,699,037 of record CM066219.1, read on the forward strand.
TCGAAGAATTCGTGATACCTATTCACAAATTCTTAAAGTCCGAATCCAAGAAAAATCAATCAACATGCCAGTTTGTAAACGTATATTTCAGAAAACGACATAGCTAATTTGAATTTCTGTTACCAGATGTCAGGATCTGCACAGCGAAGGTGATTCTCCATCTCAGTACTACAACGGAGGTCCGAGCCAAAAAGGGCGGCCGCGGAAGAGAAAGCTCACCCAAGGTTCTCCAGACGACATGCAAGTCCAAACAATGAGGATGGCCAGCACAGCTCTAGGTGAGTAAACACCATTACTTTCCCTCAGCCCAGCGAATTGAATCAAATGCGAATTAAATTTCTATCGTGTAATTAAAAAACTTGCTGACTTTAAATAAATCTAAGTCTACTTAAAAAGGAGCTTAGAAAAAAACTCCCCTCGTTTCCCTTTGAACTTCGCGTTACTTGTAAGAAAATGTATATTATATTTCGAGACACAGACGATCCGACCCCAGATGCTATACATATTTCATAGAATTCGCGCGCTAAAATTTTTAGCAGAAACCTCAGCAGGGAAATCCGAGCGCCTACCCCGATGTCCCAGATGTCAATTCATCCCGTGCCGTAATCACGACTAATGAATAGAAGACGCACTGTCAAAACTGTCCCTGTCCTTTTCTCCCTCGTTGTTTGTCCCTAAGTTAGAAGGAGAAGTATGTGTGTACGCGGGTTGGGTCTTCTGTCAGGGTCGGTTTGGATTATTCTTTATAATGTCGAAATGCGAGGCACTCATTGAGGTGAATTCAGGTTGTGTTGACTTGTCGACCCGATTAATAATGGCGTAAGGTTGAATGGGGCGCGGGACAATCGCAGTTATTTTAGTGTTGAATAATTTTACTAATACCGTTTTCATCTGGTATTAATTTGGAAGAAAATTGCACAAAACAATATACCTTTATGTATTTTCTATTTTAATTTCCACGTTACACCGCGTTATTTTTCATTTACACAACATCCGGGGTCATTATTCTCACTTTCATTATAAGCAACTTTTGCTGCAGAAATTACCTAGAATGGCCAGCAGATTCTTATAGTGTTAAATCATATAATATATCAACAACATGACTGGGTATATGGAGTATCCTGTTTGCTTTTCTTTAATGCAAAAGCAACTAAATATTTGCAATTCTATTGTATATTATTTTTTCCTTGTATTTGCAACGATATATTTTCGATGCGCCATTTTGCAAGTACAATTACTTCCAGGTAAATCAGCTAATATTATATCACAATACAATCACGGTGCACACATGTTGTGTTTTATTATTCATTTTGTGGGCCCAATAACCGTTAATCCGAAAATACTTCTTTGGAATAAGACGTTAAAGATATCATATGTAAAATGTCAAAGCAAAAAAATTAATAATAATCAGTGTAATTTCAATTATTTCCTTAAACCTTCAAACACGCAATTCCAGACACAATATAAAGACAATAGCAGCCTGACTGTCGGCTGTCTCTTGGTCGTTAAAAGGTCAAGAAGAATCTTTCATTTACTCTTCCAGAAAATTAGATCAGTAATAAACTGATATACATTCGTAACTAACATAACAGAAATGTGACTATAAATCTACCGTTTAACTAAACTTCTTCGTCATTTCAGCGAGCGCCCTTACAAATTTTAATTACTGCTATATCTTGATAGAGGCTCACGCACTCACACTACATTTTCCCACCGAATCAACAGCCATGTTGGTACAACAGCGCCATTCGAGTAGCGCGCGTGACGGCGATAATGAGAACTACGAGGGCTCTTAAGGTAGTGACGTGCCTTATCGATAATAATCGAAGAATCGATCGCGAATATCGCGGCGCTTGCTGTATGTATGCAAAATAGTGAGATAAAATTAGCATTGTGGGTTCAGATAGTTCTTTGGTATTACTTTGGTCGCCTTCATGATGATACGTACGATAAAATTTGTATCATGTAGAATTAGAATCTCGATATGCATTTATAGGCAGTGGAAGTGCAAGCCTCATCTATCTGTCTTGCTTGATTCATAGGTACTTCACCGTTTTACTCTAGAAAGGTCTCTTGATTTGATGACTTTGTAAGGTCTACACTATTTTTATAAGCTAATATTTAACCTTTAATGTACATAATGTATCTATGCTTTTGTTTTTGTCTTAATTACCTTTCGATATTGCATGAATCGACAAAGAGGTCAAAAATCCTTAGGCAAATCTGCAAGTTTATTCACAAAATAATGCTGTCGAAGTATCAGGACTTATCTGATGCAGCTGATCTGATTTTTTAAATCAAAATAATAAAAAAAGACAAGTTTAGACCAAGACATAATAAAACTATTGCCATATTTTCTAATGACAAGTTAAGTACGCGTATAACACGCGTACTTAACTTGTCATAAGAAAATAAACCTAAACCCTTAAATATTTTATTTGTCTAAAATTAAGTAACACCTGGCCTTTTAAACTAGACCACTAATTTAACAATTGACTGACCACAGTTAGTAAAACAATAAAAAAAACCGCAGATGCTCAAACGTTTACCACCAACGAATAGGCCCAATAAAATGTTTTTAATTAACAAAATTCGGTGAATAAATCTATAGGCAACTTTTAAAATGACATATTGATTTTTATCTATGCCATTTGAGAACAAAATTGAAAGAACTGACAACAGAACTACATGACAATAGAAAAACCACTCCAATTTTATTAATATAAAGTTTAAATTGCCAGAGCTTAATTTTTTAAGTAGAAAATTGAGGTCGTTGTTTGCGGTCAAGACGCAAACAGCGGTTCTTTGTATTTTATCGATATTATAAAAGGATGTGTTATTAAATAGGTTGGCTTAGGGTGTGAAGTCTATTAACAGTTTTTTTTTATTTGAAAATTATGAGATAGTTTTACTCTAGCGTGTGAGTGTTAATTACACATATCAAGTATGCACATACAAAACCATGAAATTAAATTACTAATCTGAAACTCTATTACGAATTTAATTATAAAGGCTGCGTCTCAAAAGGATGTGTGTCCAAGTAAAAATAATAATGAGCATTTCGATTCGTACATCTAAATTAAATGCTTCATAGTTTGGACCTCACAGACATCGGTGAAGAATACCGTGACTTACAACGACTTTAACTGAAAAAATCTTTAATCCGCCTCTTGGGTAGCATGGTGATCAATGTTCGTGCCTTCTCTGTTTGATAAGAGGTCTTTAGCTTGCAGTGTGACAATTATTATTATTTTTGTCACACTAGCCGGAATAATAAAAAGTACTTAAAACTTTATTTTATTAATGAATGAATTCCACAATTTCGATATTATTTTAACAGAATTATTTGCACATTGTGAATATTATTATTTGCAAGTTACAAAAATGTGTTTTACAATGACGTACGTTTCGAACTTTTTAACCGACTTCTAAAAAAGGAGGAGGTTCTCAATTCGAATGTTTGTATTTTTTTTTATGTTTGTTCGCGCATATCTCCGTCGTTTACCAACCGATTTGTACAATTTTTTTTTGTTTGAAAGGGTAGATTTCTCAAATGGTCCCATTGTCATCAGGTCTAGGATCTGATGATGGTATCATGCCAAAATCGAGTGAACTCCTCAATTTTTAGGGTTCCGTACCTCAAAAGGTAAAAACGGAACCCTTATAGGATCACTTTGTTGTCCGTCTGTCCGTCCGTCCGTCCGGCTGTCAAGACCCTTTTTCTCAGAAACGCGTCGAGATATCAAGCTGAAATTAATATCACATACTTGGGTCTGCTATCTCTTAAAGCAGTGAAAAAATCAAGTTTTTAAATCAACGCAATAAAAAGATACGGTGGTTTATATTGCAAATTTGGACATTTGCAAGGAAATCAAAACCTATAGGGTACTTCCCATTGACCTAGAATCATGAAATTTGGCAAAAAGCAAGGTCATGTAGCACAAGTAAAGGGAAAACTCCGAAAACCGTAAATTTGTAGTTAGTTGACATCAGGCGTCCGTCTGTCTGTCAAGAACCTTTTTCTCAGAAACGCGTCGAGATATCAAGCTGAAATTAATATCACATACTTAGGTCTGCTATCTCTCACAGCAGTGAAAAAATCAAGTTTCTAAATCAATGCAATAAAAAAATACGGCGGTTTATATTGCATATTTAGATATTTTCAAGGGAATCAAAACTCAAAACCTCAAAACCTATAGGGTACTTCCCATTGACCTAGAATTGTGAAATTTGGCAAGAAGCAAGGTTATGTAGCACAAGTAAAGGGAAAACTCTGAAAACCGTAAATTTGTAGTTAGTTCACATCAGGCGTCTGTCTGTCCGTCTGTCTGTCAAGAACCTTTTTCTCAGGAAAGCGTCGAGATATCAAACTGAAATTAATATCACATACTCAAGTCTGCTATCTTCCAAAGCAGTGAAAAAATCAAGTTTCTAAATCTATGCAATAAAAAGATACGGCGGTTTATATTGCATATTTAGACATTTTCAAGGGAATCAAAACTCAAAACCTATAGGGTACTTTCCATTGACCAAGAATCATGAAATTTGGCAAGAAGCAACGTCATGTAGCAAAAGTAAAGGAAAAACTCTGAAAACCGTAAATTTGTAGTTCACATCCGTCCGTCCTCCCGTTCGTCCGTCTGTCAAGACCTTTTTTTTCAGAAACGCGTCGAGATATCAAGCTCAAATTAATATCACATACTCAGGTCTGCTATCTCTCAAAGCAGTGAAAAAATCAAGTTTCGAAATCAACGCAATAAAAAGATACGGCGGTTTATATTGCATATTTAGACATTTTCAAGGGAATCAAAACTCAAAACCTATAGGGTACTTCCCATTGACCTAGAATCGTGAAATTTGGCAAGAAGCAAGGTCATGTAGCACAAGTAAAGAGAAAACTCCGAAAACCGTAAATTTGTAGTTATTTCACTAAAAAACAAATTAACGGAACCCTCGTTGCGCGAGTAGAACTCGCACTTGACCGGTTTTTATAGAAAAACGTACATTTTTTTTACAGTTACTCTAAAATAGTCAGACATTGAGACTCTAACTAAAAAGTAAAAAATAAAAAGCTTTTTAAAAAAAGATAACCGACTTCAAAAACTAAAAGCACAAAAATAACTAATTTGGAAGAAAATAACTTTTTTTTTATTTACGCAGCTTTTTAACTTGGACCATAAATAATTTAACAGCTTGGCTTTCATCATTACCTATACAATTTAAACTTTCGAACACACGTGATTTGAGACACAATAGAAAGACAATAGCAGCGCGACAGCCGGCTGTCGATTGGTCGTCGAAAGGCTTAAACTTAATTTATCACAAATTATTAATTTACCATATTGTTACACACTAATACTTGTGATAAAGAGATAAAGTGTAATTTTTATCCGACTGTCATTATTTATTATGTTTGTCACATTCTATGGCATGCTTTAACAGTCTAAACCGTTTAACGGATTTCAACATAATTATGAGGTGTCCTTGACTTCGTTTCAGTAGCGGGAGTGACATAGGGTATATTATTTTGAAAAAAAAAGATCTAAAAAATAAAAATATCATAATTATTACGGACAAATCACGTGACCTATCGTTTTGCGGGTAGCAGGTCAAGAACTAAGCCCACTAGGACACACTGTCTATAGAGGCGTAGCTGCATAGACGCGTATTCGTCATTATACGCTGGGTGTACGGTACGCCTGCTTGCAGTTCAAGGGCATACTAATGTGTGACTCTGTCGACGAAGCGTAGCCTCGACGCGATCAAAACGCTGCAGATCCTTGGACAGTGGTGCTGATTCTCATGTGCACAAACTTAACTAAATTTAAGTTAAATGCATTTTTCTCTTTTCATTTTTTAAAGAAAAGGACAGAAGATAAATTATTAGTTGAGTCCTGTCAAATTTAGACACTCCATAGATAATGTAGACGCGATTTAAAAACGGTTCCCTATCCATTTGCATAAAATTTTAAGACCTAATATAACTTCGCATAATGTTGTTTGGCATAATTATATTTTCGCATAACATAATTACGCATAACTGCTCATGCATAACTTTTTTAAGCATAATGTCTCTAACCATAATAATGATTAGGCATAATATATTCTAAAGCATAAACTTATTAAGCATAAAGTTCTAAAGCATAACTTTTTTAAGCATAAAGTTCTAAAGCATAACGTTTGTAAGCATAATGTCCTAAAACATAAAATTTAAAGCATAAATTTCGCATAAATATATAAACATATTTTATAGGTATAACAATGGAAAATTTATTAACACCTAGAATATTAGACACTATACCCGCATGCAAGCAAGCATGCAGTATGCAGCATGCAAGCAAGCATGCAGTATGCAGCATGCAAGCAAGCATTCAGCTTGCAAGCAAGCATGCAAGCATTCAGCTTGCAAGCAAGCATGCAGTATGCAGCATGCAAGCAAGCATGCAGCATGCAAGCAAGCATGCAGCATGCAAGCAAGCATGCAGCATGCAAGCAAGCATGCAGCATGCAAGCAAGCATGCAGCATGCAAGCAAACATGCAGCATGCAAGCAAGTATGCAGCATTCAAGCAAGCATGCAACATGCAGCAGGCAGGTTTTCTGTGACGGCTCCGGCGCTGCGGGCCTCCGGCGGCTCCACGCGTGCTAATCGTCGCAGACGGCTTTCGCTCACCACCGCTGCTTCGGCTTGTTGGCCGGCTTCGCCGGCCAGCCTCAGCCGCGGCGGCTCGCTCCCAACCGCCTGCTCCTCGGCCCGCGGGCCGCCTCGCCCCTACGCGCCTACGCGATTTTAAATAACACTCTAGGGGTAGGACAAACAAGACTACGTGGAGTCGGTTTTGCAGCAATTCGGTTCTGTCACTAATTTTTGTTGCACAGCATATTAACTTTTTAACCAACAATTTATTTGATTGTTACAGAAACTATAGCAAATTGGTTTGCTTTACATAATGCCATGTATATTTACATTTATATATCATTTGCATGAAAATTGTTTTTGTTATTAAATTAATTGTATGCCTAAACATTATTATGCTAATAGTCATTAGGCCTACTAATGTTATGCTTAATAGTCTTTAGGCCTACTAACGTTATGCTAATAGTCATTAGGCCTACTAACGTTATGCGAATCAAATTTATGCCAAAACAAATTAGTCTTTAACATGATTATGCCAACATAAAATGTATGCCTAAAAAATTATGCCGAAGTATTATTATGCCAAAACAAATTGTGCCAAAATCGTTATGCCGAAGTATATTAGGACAAATAATATTATGCGAAAAGAAGGGATCCCTTTAAAAACATGTGCCCTTACTAATAAACGCTGTGTAAAGTTATGTCATGAATAAAGCCTGTATAACCATACATTTTTTGACGTATAACCCTGTCATAACTTTATGCAGCGATTATTAGTAAGACGCATGGTGTCTAAATATACGTCAATTTTCTTCTGGATTTGTCTAATTTGACAGGTTTAAACTAAAATGTATCTTCTCTCCTTTTCTTTAAGAAATGGAAAGAGAAAGATGCACTTAACTTCTGTATCTTCTGTATTCTTCAATATGTTCCTCGTTTTACCTATCATGGTGTATAAACTAGATACTATTTCTAAAGAAAAATTACGTCAAATTTGCAAAGTAAGCTAATCGTTAGCTCAGTTTACTGACTGCAACCCGATTTTAGCTTGCACATTCGTTTGTAGCGTATGCAAAAACAGACGGATTAATTTTGTCTAGGCGCACAGGTCAAATTTCAAATAAATAACACTGATGGAAAGGCACTTTTATCCTGAGTGCTATTGGGTATAAAATTACGCGCGAACGTGGTGGCGGTTAAAAGCTAGTGGAATTATAAAGTACATTCAATTGAAACCTCACTCAGGTTTACTAAAGCTTCCATTACCAATGAAAATCCCATTCATAACAAACCTATAATTTTATTTTCCATTTTATTGACAAAGCTATTTTTTTTCCTGCATAGATGAGATATTGACTTTAACATTTAATTATGCAAAATTGGCTTTCCCCCGCGGTTATTAGTCTTGATGTTAAAAATTACTACATTCAACTCTAATTAGCTATTTGTGTAAGTTCAGCTCTTTATATTTCCTTACAAAATCTATACGATAATCATGAAAATCCTCCCTGAAATCACAAAGAAATAATAACTAATGATGCTACCAAAAAACTACCGCATTTACAAACAATTAAATACTACCCACACCTACTACGACACACTAAAACTAATGCCAGTATAACAGGCAAATAATAACCATTAACTATCAAAAAAGGAAACCGAATAAAAGCTAAAAAGGATAGCATCAGCATAATGCAATTTATACTTAATAATAAAAACCTAATGGTACAAAAAAAAAATAATTAACGGACTCCCAGCCCGATTAAAACAATTAACCATAAACAATACGAACAACCTCTGACCACAGATAATGAAAAAAAACCCTAACATGATTCCATCACCTGTCTATGGGACAGGGTAAGCTTGAGCGGGACAGTTGTAGAATTAGAAATATAAACTTACGAAAGAATTTGGTTTAACCATTTATGAATGTAAATTGAATATAATTATGCTACTATATTAATTTGTATATTAATATATTTTCCTGATTAAATATCAGGTTTCCTGATTATGTTTTCCTCTACCGCTGTCAATGCCTTAAAAAACCAAGAAAGTATTGAATTGTAACAGTCACATCGATACTTTATCATAACAAGTGTCTCGTGAAACCCCTGCCCATGCCCCCGTAGTTTAAGATCGCGATTGCAGCTAACAAAAAGTTGATAACTTCAAAAAACTGAACCGATGTCGACGAAACATGTGTCTAAGAAACATTACTTGATAATCTACTCAGAAAAAAACCCGCCATCAAATCAGTTCACATACTTTAGACCTACTATGCGACAGATATAGACATACATACTTAGCGGATAAACTTACAATAAAACCCATAATTTCAGCAAAATCAAATTGAAATATACTTACTATTTCAATTTCATTTCGCTGAATGTGTAAATATAATATTCCTTTCGGTCAGATCCACTGATATAATATTCAATGATATTATTCTCTTTGACGAACGATTTTATCACAACTCGCTGTTGTTAATTAATTTTGTTTTAAGATATTTATTTTTTCACGAAATATTCTGCATTTACACACTTACGTAATTAAAGGTATAAGCCTCTTTACGGAATGATGATGTTCTTATCCAACGCCTTTAGGCATTGATTTAATTCGTAGTAATGAACTTTATATACCCGGTAAATCGACATTTCAAACTTCGCTATCCCGTGATACAGTCATAATTTCAATTTTCGTATTTGTACTGAAAATTACGTAATTTGTCAGTCAAACATTGAGAGTAGGATGCTATAGAACTGTTTGCCTTATTATTAGAACAGTTACCATTAATCGACACCCTCTATTGCTTGTGAGGAGACTAACCAGGGCGTCAGAACTGTAGGCATCCAGGCCTAGAGTCACTCTTGGCCCTTAAGGGATAGTTCGGTAAAGCAGTAAACGGCCAGCAAACAAATGTGAGGTGCCATCAGAAATAAAAAAAAAATGTTTTAATTAATATTATGAATGCGAAAGTAACTCTGTCTGTCTGTCTGTCTCTTCTTTACGCCTAAACCACTGAACCGATTTGAATGAATTTTGGTACAGATATAGCCTCGGACCCAAGGAAGGACATAGGACAGTTTTCATCCCGGAAATCCTCCGGGAACGGGAACCACTATTCCACGCGGACGAAGTCGCGGGCAAAAGCTAGTTAGTCATAATATGTAAAAAATCAGTATTTAAACCTGAGGTTTAACTAACTAAACCTAGGGTCTTGTCGTTGTTGTGTAATGTTTGACATATAACTATAATAACCTTTCATTCTCGACTTTTAAAATAAACTTAGTTAATTAAGACAAAAAAATATTGAAAGTATATTTAATAAGACACCCAATTAACAAGTTTGTAGACAAAAATGAAAAGGATAATTTCTTCGCGAAGAATCGATGATGAGAGGGTCCACAAGTCAACAAGCTGAGGTCTATGTATAGACCCCACCATACATAGATGTATGTAGGTGTCGGATGGCTCTGACTTGATTACGACAAATATACGACTACCTACCAGCATAGCAGCTTTCGTTTCACATCAGTATCATTTTACAAGGTCCGAAATTTTATTGTATTTAGGTTACAAGTTGTAAGCGCCAGCGGGTAATGCTGTGTGAATTTAATTAGTCCTTCGAGGACACGTGTTTCGAGACACAAACGAAAGACAATAGATGCCCGAAAACTGGCTGTCGCTTGTTGTCTAAATGTCGACATTTAATATCATACATGTGAAAATATGCCTGTCTATCAGTTTATTATTATTATAGGTGAAAATATGTCTGTCTGTCAGTTCGTTAGTCCGGATCCAACATTCAATTGATATTAATGAATTAGTTATAATTACACACATCAAAAGTGTCTAGGGATATTTTAATTAAACCTAAATAACTAAAATTCTATTAACTTTTTGTTAAGACACCTACACTTTAAAATAAATCTTGTTTAATTGCCTATCTAATCTGATAATAAACTTTTAGATAAAGTTAAATTAAAAAAAACTTAGAAGAAGAGGAAAAACTCAACAAAATTTCAATTTAACTTTATTTTTGAAATTTCAAAACCTAAACAACAAAACAATTTTTTTTATAAAAATTGTTGAAAACTTAAAATTAATAATTCGTGGATCCACCTAAGACTCTCCTGACACATCTGGAGCGGTTCTGCATACTCAAAACAAGGGTGTCAATATCCTGTTGTGGAGTACTGTCCCAAATCCTGCTAAGATGCAAGAAAAGCTGGTTTTGATGCACAATATCAACAGGGAATACCTACCTACGAGCTCTTCTCTGAAGCATATTCCAGGCATGCTCAATAGGATTTAAGTCAGGGGATTGTGCAGGCCGGTCTAAAGCTTGGATAACATGCTGTTGTAACCAACTTGTAACGATACGCGCCGTATGTGGACGGGCATTGTCGTGCATTAGCTGGAAATTTTGTCCCATTTGCTGTTTGTGGGGCAAGATAACAGGCTCTAGCACCTCATCTCGGTATTTTCGAGCAGTCATATTGCCTTGTATCCAAACGAGGTCCGTTCTACCGCCGAGACGAATTCCTGCCCAAACCATAATCGTGCTACCTTAATATGCATGAACTTGTTGTGGGTGCTGCAGTCGATTCCAACGTCCAGGTTTTCTTCAAACGCGTACTCTTCGCGAATCAGGATGAAATCCAAACCTAGATTCATCAGTGAAAAGCACAAGTGACCATTGAGAATGGTTCCAGTTTTCG